>JADLZK010010647.1:0-186182 GCA_015847255.1 Hyparrhenia diplandra | reverse complement strand
CCCCTATAGGTCGTCCGCCTATGTTGAGTAAGTAGTATTGTTTGTTGCAACACTTTTTCTTTTGCCTAGATACCTATAAAAAATATAGTTAATCAACCTTACTCTGAGTCCATGACTTACATGAGAAGATCTTCGTAACTCAAATGAATCTTTTATTCAAAATGCTTAAATACAGCACTCTACAAAATTTTGAATCTTTTTATTCAAAATGCTTAATTAATATTGTCTACAAAATTTGAATCTTTTATTCAAAATGGCTGGTTGACGGCCTTCAAGCGGGCGAGATTCAACGTCGCACTGCATCTTGTTTGTGCATTAATTGATTTTTGCGAGGTGGTTCTTTGTAACCGCCTCACTTAATGAAAGCGATTATCTCGGTTAATACTATGCATTAACCAAGGTGGTTTTAAAATCATATACCTCTGAAGCTGTTTAAAAGGTTGCGGTAAAGATTTTGTGTAGTATTGTTGTTCGATATGCTATTCCGTAGGAATGAGTGTCCCCGTTGTACGTATAAACCAATGTTAGAGAATAAGGTAAGGGTATCCTGCCTTTTTCTGTCCCATCAAGTAGTTTCATAATTATGAATTATGTTGTCAAAAAAAAAAAAAAAAAAAAAAACTTTTGCTACTGATTCTCCAATATTGATTTTTGGTAGTCAGCCTATGTGAGTAGGATCGTCTGTTGTAAATACTTTTTCCTCTTATATAGCTATATAAAAAAATGTAAGCAACCACATTTGCCAAAAAATCACGGGGTCCATGACCGCAGAGGGATCTTCAGAAGCCAGATGAATCTTTTATTCAAAGATCAAAAATGCTTAAATAACAGTCTACAGCATCATATCTCCCTAGGCAGGTCAAAATGCCTGCTTGACTAAGCTGAACGAGATCTTCCAGTACTCTATGAGCGTCCCACTGCATCTTGCCAGCATATATCAAAGATCCCCGGCGTCGGTTCTTCTCCGTCGCTGTCCGGCGAGATGCCTGTCGCCGTGGAGGACAGAGGCGGCGCCGTGGCGCGCTGATGCTGGCGCGTCCCTCTTCCTCCTGGGCACATGGCCGGCTCTCCTGACGCTGCTGGAGCGGCAGAGGCCGGCTGCCCCCAGCACACCTACCTCGACTTCTCCATCACCAACCTCGCCGCCGCCGTCCTGATTGCCGCGTCGCGTTTGGGCAGGCTGGATAGTAGTAGGCCAGACTTCTTCACTCAGCTCACAGGTCAGTGTTTCCTGTTCACAAGCTTTTACTGTTGTTTCCAGGCACTGCCAGAAAATTGATAGGTAAATTAAAACATGGGATTGTCACGAATTGATAGAATTTGAAGGGTATATATACCTTCCCTTTCGATGGTAAATTACACATGATTTTCTCCAAACCAAGGAGGGCCTGATGCTTCTCAGCAATTGAGCATGCGGGGTCCACAATGTTTTACAAATCCAACTATTCCAATATATAAGAGGCTTTACAAGCACCAATATTTTGCTCCCGGCTACCTTCAGCATATTTTGTCTACAATACCATGGCAGATGCAGGACAATTGGCCGTCAGTCCTAATCGCAATGGCCGGTGGCCTCGCCCTCAGTCTTGAAACCTGATCTCTCAGTACGCGTGGGCGTTTGCCGGTCTGTCCGTGACAAACGTCATCTGCTCGTAAGCATGACTGTTGTTTCAGGTGGATGCATAAATATCCGAATCCTTTGTGAGCTTGAGATTGGTTTTTGAGATTGCTGATGTTGGCACATCATTCTTGCATGTTCAGGCACGACCATAAATTATTTTCTCGATGGCCGCATCAATCGAGCGAGATACTCTTCCTGGGTGTAGTGTGCTTCCTCGTTGCGGTGTTCCTCGGCGCGGCCGTCCATTCCTCCAATGCCGATGAATGATGAACAGAAGCTAAGCATGTCAGATAGCAGTTTCTTCTTCTGAACAAATAATCCGTATTTCTATTCAGAAGCATCTGTCAAGAAGCTCTAAATATTTGCAGGAGTGCAGTCATCGAGCTCAGCAGTGAGTTTTCTTGACGAAGGTAGTGTTTGAACATCTGAAGATGAACAAATATTTTCGGGAATGTGGTGCAGTGACATCAAACGAAGCAGAAGAAAACTTGTTCTGTTTTTTCAGTGAAGTTGCTGTCTTCTCTGAAGAATCGAAGAATGGTGATGAAGACGATTGCAGTTGCAGGGGCTTCTAATGAGGTGTGAAACCAGCACTGCAGAATTTATCATCCAGGTCGAGGAGAGACGGTCAATCAAGGTTTGCTCTCTTCTAGTAATACAATTGAATAAAGCGAACAAAAATGCAGTAGCATCACTGATCTTGATTTCTGAATTCTGACGCAGGTGCTTGGCCATAAAGTGTTGCTAGGCCTCGGTCTGGTTTTGCCGGAGCTTGCTTTTCTCTCTTCTCGCCGGCAGTCCACCTGGCACCAACGACCAGTGGCCCCTGAGGGAAGGGTGTCCCTCACCTGGTGGTCTGCTGCCTTCTTCTACTTCTACCGATTGTCGTGTTTCAGCTGGGGCCTGCCTCAACATATCGGCACTGTACCACCCCATGGCAGGTGTGCGGCGTCGATCGCCGGAGCATACGCCAGGGACTGGAACGGCAGGCATTGGGCCCTTCTAGCAGGGGCTGCTCTGTGGTTTTGGGAACGGCTTTCAGTTCATGGGTGGCCAGGCTGCTGGGTACGCGGCTGCTGATGCAGTCCAGGTATTCTCCTTCACATCCATCACAGCTTCAGTATGTTTCCTGGCATATGAAGCCTCATTTAACTGTAATCCTGGTGTTCCATGATCAGGCATTGCCCCTTGTAAGCACATTTTGGGGTGTTATCCTCTTCAGCGAATACCGAGGTCATCGAAAGAAAGACATACTTTGTTACCTCGTCCATGTTGTCAATGTTCATCATCGCTGTTGCAGTTCTGATGGCTTCAGCAGGGCATAGGAAGGCATTTGATACCAATGCTAAATTCATTGTCACCAGATTTCACATAAGTTCAGTTTATCAAGACAATGCGCTACAACCAGAGGAACTTTCAGCAATTGCTGTTCAACATTTTTTTTATTTCCAATATATCCAGAATATAACAGAAAAAGTCTCCAAACCACACAAGTAGACACTCGGGGGGTCTCCATTAACAATTCTAAAAACACCAAAACCAAAATGCTGTCTCCATGCACAATCAAAACATAAAAATTAAATAGATTACAGGTCTCTGGACTTGAAAGGGAAATGATGGTACAAAAAAAAAATTTTTCAAAGAATTCAGGGATCCCCAATTGTTTCTTTAGCCTGCAGATCAGTTGCCAATTTTCATCCCTCATCTCATCCTGCAGCAAGAATATCCACGTGAGTTGTTGCAACAAGAAGAATATCTGCATAGCTTGCCACAAGCTCACTAACATCGCTAGCACTAGCAACTTACCCGATAGTACTCTTTTTCAGCACATCAATGGATTTCCTAGAGATTTGACTGAGCAGCTCATTGTCAGAATTAAAATGGCGTCCATACAAACGGGACGTCTCTCCTGAGGATTCTCTCCAATTATCTGGTAGTGAAGATGAAACTCATTAGTGTTGTTGCCTTTCATGTTGTCAGCTGTCATAACTACCAAATTATGTTTAAGGCTCTTTTACCTTTATTGACACAACTCATGACTGGCAGAGCTTAATCTGCATGCCATTGGATGTTTTCATTGATGAGATCCTCCCAAGGGCATGAATCACATCAGCACTTGCATCCTTACTTGGAACACAGACACAAATTGGGGTTCTACCTGAAACAAGTCACAAGTAATCACTCATTAACACCTCTATCTAGTAATCAATTTAGCAAGACTTTATGAACCAACATTCAAAAGACTGAAGCTTTAAAATAAGAGGAGCTGAACAAATATGTACTCTTTCCAAACTTAGTCACTTTTTTTTTTTTTTGTTCGTAGACATTTTTAGATGCATATCAAAATGAATGTACCAAAAAAGTCAAAAAGCGATTTATATACATAGCAAAAATAGATGAACCAAAAAAAGTGAAAGGGACTTATAATTTAGGACAGAGGGAGTAACTGGTTGTAATGGATTTTGCATCCCATTTATATATCCTAACATAAAAAATTATAATTACGAAATACACTTCAGAGCACTGGGCTAAACAAAGTACCTTGACAATGCCTTCCAGAACTTCAACATCACAAACGACTGGATCCTTGCTATGGTAGACACGGGCTGGAAGAATCTTAAGGGTGCATGGGAACACTGCGTCAGCTGCACATTGCTTCTTCATCTCTTCTTTCAATTTCTGAATGTGATCAGTAAAACTCTCAACAAGTTTGTATACTGTATCAGCCATAAAAAATCTTTCACCCCCGATTCAGCTGCAAGTTCAAAAAGCCTCAGGCATTACTTTGACATCAAAGGCCAAGATGGCTGCATACTCTTCTTTCCTCTTCAGCATGGCAGTTGCTTTCATGACATCCCGCTTGTGGACTGGTCCTAAATTGCAACCACTGACAGGAAATATCCAAATGTTCAATAATCGCCGCCTGGGTTCCAAGACTAGACGCTTTGCACATATACACCATCCCCTGCAATGCTTGATCTTACTAATTTCTTGCAGTTCTGTTCCACCTTCATTCACCCCCCTTCATCCTCGCGATGAAGCTGATGGTCTTGCTGATTTCTTTCTTTCACTGCTGCAGCTTCAGCTCGCTCTATAGCATCCCCTGGTTTTACCACAATGAGAGAAAGTGCCTGCCATAGCATGTTGCAGCCCCTGAAAAGACAAAATAAGCGAATGAGTACACTGATGAAATTTGAATTCGACTGTTACAGAAAAAAGAACATGAATACAAAAACTTACTGTCCTGCAATTTTCACCACTTGAGCAGCTTTTTAAGCTCCTCGTGATGCTTGTACACTCCCTGATTGAAAAGTTGCAGAGATATGTTAATAAGAACTTGTTATTAATATAGTATTTAAAGTTATGTTTTCTCATCCATCCAAAATCCAAATCCTAAGACAAACAAACAAAAAGAGAAAAGAAGTTTAAACAACTCCACAAATATTGAATTGACAAGGTAGTTCAAAAAATCACAGAGGGAGAAAATGAGGAGAAACTCAGTTATTTTGGAATCAAGTTATGGTTTTAAACGAGAAGTCAGCTCCAGGTGATAATTACTGAACCACAAGAAAAAAAAAATCAAGTTAAGCATGATAATTACTGAACCACAACAAGAAAAAGAAATCAAGTTAAGCAAAAAAAAAAAATCATTCATGGTAGTTAAAAAATATAAATTTTTTGTAGGCCCTTTTATTCTTTTATTACTTCTTGATTTGTTGATCATCTATGTTTATAGGTGATATAAATATGAGTGTAGTATATTCTGTACTTGCACAGACAATATGGCATGGTTATTTTCGTACACAATATAGTAGCATTGAGATTCACGTAACTATACTAACAACAAACACTTATGGTCCAGGGATGGCAATGGGTATCCAAAACCCTATAGGTCTCCCCATTAGAGAATGGGCATAGATCAATTCCAAAAACCAATGGGTTCATAACGGGTAGAATGTCATACCAATAGCGTATGTGGGTACATGTACGGTTGTATGGTATCCATGGGTATTTTCTACCCAATTCAAACTATGTAAAAAGAACTCATCCTCAAGCATATTATTTTTGTGGTTTGCTTGTGCCTAGCCTATTTTTATGACAATCCTGCTACTATATGAGTGGTGATCTTGATCTAGTTATTTGTGTGGTGGCAAGATGAGCTGAACTCTGTCGTCACTGGACTTCTAGTTGAAAAACTTTAGGTATTAATTATTTAAGTATTAATTATAGGATAGCCTCTATTATGAGCTAATGAACTACTCCCTCCGTTTCAAATTATGTCATTCCAAGCTTCTTGGAGAGCCAAAACATCGCAAGTTTGAGCAAAATTATATAGAGAATTACAAAGTTTTATGGCATCAAAAATCAAAAGATATACTATGAAAATATAATTAATGAAGAATCTAATGATATTTATTTGGTATCATAAATGTTATTATTTTATTATATAAATTTATTCAAACTTGAGATGCTTTAACTATCCAAGAAAGTGGGAATGACTTGTAATTTGGGATGGAGGGAGTATTCTATTTGAGTTGTGTTGCTGCAAATAACTTTCTATGACTCTATGCAATGTGCTTTTATTAGTTCATATGGCAACAATGGCATATGCTCAAATATATGTTTGCTTCTCTGTTGGTAATTGTATATTGCTGTAGTTTTTTTCAGGTATGAGCAACCCATGGGTACTCGCTACCAACACGGGCATGGGTATAGGTGAGAATTTGTACACCCTGTATGGGTTTTTTAATGGGTACAATTTATCCTATATGCCCAGTGGGTTTAAAACAATTGCCATCCCAAAATGGTCTCAGCAGTAGATGATCCTAGTTCAATTACTCCCAAAACAAACTTAAAAGCACTGAAGCTCTTGCAAAAATATCCAAACAAAGAAACATATAGAACAGTGTTTCTAGAATCCAGATCACACAATATATGCACAGCTGATGTAAGTGCTAGAAGTAAAGGAAGTATTGATGTCCAAAGGTTTGTTTTTACTTTTTAGCAGTTCTTAAAAAAAAAAAATGAACCGTGTTTTTACAATTTATGATAGGAAAACTTAACATATAACATCATCCAAATTACAACGCAAGAATCAAAACACAAATATTGTGGAACATGCAAACAAAGTTGTATCCTGAATTATTATTTGAGATGCCTATGCTATATCACATATGTCCAAAAAATTAATCTTCTATATAAAACTAAGTGTGGATACAAACTATATCCATCGCAATAAAAACACCTGATGGTTACACAGGTGGTATCTGAGTTAGGTTTACATCTTACGACTAAAATGAGGCATGTTGACATTTGGGAGTAGGGGGTACTGCAGATCTGTATTCAAAGCAAGCACCAGTATTCACATCAAGCACCACATAAACTGTGCATATATGCATGCTTAGATAATCTTGAGCCAAAGCATTATGATTAGTGCCCACATGTTATACGTCTGATTAGATAATTTGCGAGTCAAAAACATTACGATTAGTGCATATGCATTCTTAGATAATTTTTGAGTAACGACACTAGAGTCAAACTGTGACACTACAACACAGCACAGGTGTTAATACTTTATGTACAGAAGATTTTGAAAATTTTAGCAACTAGATAATGAGGGCAAGTTCTGGATCGGTATACAGACAGCTGATGGCAATAAATAAATAAAGGATTAACTCCTACATATGCTACTGCCCACACATCAAACGAAACATGCACTAACAAAAAAGGTTTCATCATCTGCTCACCTTAACTTTGAGTTCTTTCATTGGAGAAGGAGTCAACAAGAACCTCATATTGGTTCTGACAGGCCCCTACAGATTAAATGAAAAAAAACAATCTCAAACAAGATGAGGCAACAATGGATGGTGCATGTTCAATTTTAATAAACTGAATAGATCATACCTGTTTCTGCAGACAACAATTGATCCCCTTCCGAAGTGCCCCATTAATCAGCACTACATCAATTGTTGTTCCAAAGTCCTTATCTTCATTGACCTCCAGCACAGTACACTGGAACAAATATGGTAACAAAATCACCAATACACTCAAACAAAAAAAAAATTATACAAGTAACAAATCTGCTTTTGTTTAGTTCTATCACAATTGCTTCACAAAAAATATTTTCTTACTCATCATAACTCAAAAAACAAAAGGATTATATACTAACTATAATATGCTAAAATATCCTCAAGAACAGACCTCAACAGTATTGACAAATGTCAGTCTCTCCATCATTATTTCTGGCAGCCATCGCACCAGAAGCAAAAGTAGGTCTGGAATGCCTTCACCGCTGGAGGATATTATGGTATAAGTTAGACAGAAGACAAAAATACACAGAGCATTGCCTTAATGATGCAAGCAGCAAAGCATATAGCTGACACACCTTACAGCGCTGGTTGGGACAATATTGACCACTTGTTTTTCTTCTTCTTGTTTTCATAATACAGGGCAGCATTGAAACCCTTCTCCATAAGTTGTGTTATAACCTATCAAATAAACCACATATGAATCAAATCCACATTATCAGAGGTAATAGTAAATCAATGAACCTAACGACATGTGTACCTCAGTTACCCTCCATTTGAATTCTCTTTGTACATCATCAGTTTGGTTCTTAAGCGCTTTTTCTATTGGTGCATTGATACAGGTCTTCCAACCATACAGCCGATCAACTTTGTTCAAGGTAACAATAAACCTCACGCTGCGCTGTATCAAAAGATCAAGGGGACTCCATGGTCTGCATCTCAAGCCCACGCGTAATATCAACAACCACTACAGCAATGTCACACAGACTTGATCCCCTCAAGCGCATGTTACTGAATGACTGGTGTCCCGGGTGTCAATTACAAGCAAGCCAGGAACTTTGATGGTAACGTCAGCTTTAAGGGAGGTCCTCTCCCCTGATATTCTCAACAGGTAAGTAGGTGGCACCAATCTGCTGTGTGATTCCCCCAGCCTCCCCACCCTGCACATTGCTTCGCCGGATACAATCAAGCAGCTTTGTCTTTCCGGCATCCACATGCCCAAGGATGCAACATATCGGTGCACGAAGCTCCATATCAACCCCCTTGCCTTGGCCTGGCCCTTCACCCTCAAGGATAGAGAGACCAAATCTTCCCCAATATCTTCCGATAAACTGATTGTTAGAAGTTGGAGCAGCTGAGGTCACCTGCTTTTCCTCTGCTTGCAGGGAATCAAATCCATCGAAGCTCTTGTTCTCCCAAGTATCATATTCGTCGATTTCATTGCTCTTCCAATGAAGATTGTGTAATATGTTCTCCCCAAACTCCAGCGCATCATCAACTACTCCACCATTATCCTCCAGCGACACGTTGCTCTGTTTATCCAGCAATTGGTCCTCAGACCCCAGAGTTACTCCCAAATTGGTTTCAGATTGACACTGACATGACGCTTGGGCAGCGATTTAGACTTCCTTGATTCATACACGGGCCTTCTCTGCGCGCCACCACACCCATCACCGCCGGTGGCACCAGCAGCAACGGCGACGCCGAGCCGCCTCCGCGCCGCCTCCATCCGGAGCTTCTCCTCGCGCTCCCCGCGCTTCTTGGCCTCCTCCAGCCTCTTCCCGCCGCTTCTCCCCCGAACCCTCCTATCCACCTCGGCCTGCCTCGCCGCCTCCTCCCTCGCCCTCCGCTCCTCCTCCGCGCGCCTCTCCTCCTCCCTCCCGGCGCCTCCCTCCGCGCGGCGCTCCTCCTGCGCGCGCGCGAGCCAGCTTCTCCTGGATCATCCTCACGTGCCTGGGCAGCGATGTCGCGCCACTAGCCGTCGGCGCGCTTCTTCCGGCCTCCGCCGCCAGGGCGGCGCGAGACCCCGCCGCGGTCGTCCTCGACGACATGGGAACGGAGACGAGTGTGGTACCGGCGGTCCAGGTTGTCGAAGAGGCGGACGCACATACGGCGGCGGGGAACACGCGCGGACGCGCCGCTGTGTAGAGCAGATGGCGACGGCGACGGCGACGGAAAACCTAGACGGGCGGCGGACGACGGCAGCAGAGCAGCGGCCAAGGATTGCTGTTTTGAGGCGTGTTTTGAGACGTGGGGTGCGTGCGCTGCGCGTGAAGGCAATATAGCCTTTGGTTCAGGGCCCACTTGCAGAGACCGTGAGGGGCACCGGCACCGCGCGGCAGGGAATACGTGATGGGCGTGGAGACTGGTTCCTTGGTTCGCACGTTTTTGACCCATGGCCATTGAGTTAATGGGCCACATATGGGCTGCCGAGTATCCATCTCATCTCTTTCCATCCAAAGAAAAAAAATAAAAGAGTATATATTTAGCACATCTCCAGCGGTATTCTTTCCTTAAACTCAATCTCTAAATTCTCACTTAAAGACCTATTTCTAATAATAAATTTTGGATGCTGCTAACGCCTGCATGCAGGCAGAAGTGGTTTGGCCTGTACACTGCCTTTTGCACACGGTAGTGCTTCCCCGCTGCCCCAAAGACTACCCGCGCCCCTCCTCCGGCCATCGCCGCCGGTGAGAGACCCACCGGGCGGCGACCACCTTCTTCCCTTCCTATCTCTACCCTGCCCCCCAAAGATGCATGGGCGAGGTTCGACAAACTTTCGCCATGGTGCCCCCCCCCCCTACCTCGCCGCCTCGCACCGTAATCGCACTCTAAGCCGTTCGTCCACCATTCCCACCGCCGGTCCTACCTACCTCCCCGGCCGGCTATACAATCTATACCCCACCAGAGTTGGAGAAGAAGGGGAAGTTCACCGGAACCCTAGCTCGCCGGAGTTGGAGGGGAGGGGAGGAAGGAGAGGCCTACCTGGGCAAGGAGCACGCTGGTCGTCGTTCGCAGGTCGCTGGAGAGAAGAGAGAGGGAGAGCCGGAGAGGTGTTCAGGACGACGAGTTGATGATAAGAGAAACCGCCGCGGGGCGGTATGGGCACGGCAGGGCGTGCGTGTGCGTGCTTCTACGGTTGGATCAGGGTACGCTTGGATCAGACGGTAGAGCAAGTGTGCGTGCCGCAGAGTGCGGCCTGTGCGTTTAGCAAGTAGTATTTAGGATAAAGTTTCGCTATATATTTTTCACGACCCAACAATTTGTCTATATCCTATCCGACATTTTAAAGAGCTAGTTCCGCGAGCTGTCATTGTTCAACGGCAAAACAGAAAAATAAATGGTGTTGGGTGAATCATAAAACAACACTTTATTGATGAAAAAATGGTTTACAAAGTGGTCATTCAATATGGCGTTTACAAAGGATGTCAGGAGGTATTTATAGGGGACCCCTGACTTTGTAACAGCACTAAAATTATAAAAGTTCTCATATGATTGTCATCCTAATCTTTTCAGTGAAGTTGTTTTCCTTGTCTTCGCGATAATCTTCTGCTTCTTCTAGTCATCTTTCGCAGTTATTAGCGAAGCCGACACTTCTAACTTCGCTTTTTGAGGCCAGATTCCTTAAGTTTTCGTGTCAGCTTTTGTTGATTCTCTACGGAGTCAATTTCCGCGAAGCCACCTTCGTATCTTCTTCTAATCGCTGATTTTCTCTCGAAGTTATTTAAAATGTCCTGCAACTTCAAAGTTTGGGATGAGAGTTAAAAATCAAAGTTAGAACCCAACAAATAGTGAAAAAATATTTTGAGATCTAGTTGAAGAAGTTGTTTCAATGATTTTTTTTAAAAGAAAACAAAAATCTCTATCTCTTTCAGTATGAGATGAGGTAAAAAGAAACTCTTGGAGACTTGGACATGGGCATCTGTTTAGATCTCAGGGCCAAAAAATATAGTCCACCTTCTAGCTAATGGAGTGGACTCTAACCTTCAATTAGTGCCCATTAGCTTTTATTAGCATATCCAAAAAAAAGAGGTTAACCATTAGCTTCCCGTATAATAGTATATCTGAACATGTCCTTATTCTTAGCCTTCTTGCTATATTAGGACCGGCTTTGCAGCGGGTATCAAGGAGAAATCTATATCACTCTCCTATTCTTTTTTTTTTTTTTCATTCTCTTTTTTTTTTTTTTTTACTTTATTATATACCAACTATCATCAGTGAGACCCACCTACAATTTTTATCGAAATAATATGTGATCTTGTTTTGAAGAATTTATTAAAAAGAATTCAATGTTGTAATTGGAATTTAATTTGATTTTTTGGTTTGTGAGTTATAATATTTTTAGTTACTTCAAAACAATGGGCCTGCCAAGGGGATGTCATGGTCTTAGGGCAGGTACATTGCTACACGTGAGCGGTCTCATGCACCCAAAGGTGTAGCCAGGGGAAAAAAGTAGCTGGGCGAACTTCTAGTGACTGACTAAACCAAAATTAGAAAATTGCAATTCACACCGCATTAATGCATCCATACATTGCAATCACACAATTTTAATGCGAAGTCGAGATATTACCTCAAATTTGATTATCAATAGACACAAGCACACAAAATTTACCATTTTTTGTGTCTTCTTGCCGCTGCCAATGGGGCCCTTGAGCACCGGGCGCGCCCTCCCTCCTCGCCCTAACCACCCACCGGAGCCACCCCGCCACAAGCCCTGAATCCGCCGGAGCCGGAGCCGCTCGGACCTGCTGGCCAACACCAGAGCCCCGGCCACCGTGGCTATGGCCAGCCCCGGTAGTGGTCGGGCGGCGGCGCATCCCATCCTCGCCATCATTGCGCTGCCCCGAGCCCCGAGCGCCACCACCTCCGCCTGCCACATGGCCGAGACTGTTAGGTTGCACGGGTCGGTTGCTGCCTGCCCTTTTTCCCGTGCGTGAAACTGTAGCGGTGGGGGGGAGCGTGACCTAGAGGTCCTAGACGGCGAGACCACGGTGAGGGCGGCGACGGGACGCTAGGAACGTGAGACTCGCCGACGCCGAGAAGATGCACGAATCGATGAAGCCTTCACGTTCAGGCGGCCTGTTTTTTTTTTTTTTTTGTTTATGTGTGCTGGACGTTGCTGCCGTGGACTTTTTTTTTTTTTTTTTTTTTTTTGAGGATGTTGTGAAATTTAGCCAGCAGCTGTCCTTAGCTTTCCCTAATGTGCCTCCGCCAAAGGCATGCACCGTCTCATGCATCGCCACATAGGATTTTTTGATGATGTGGAGGAAGAGAGAGATGAGAGAGAATGAGGTAGTTGCTTAAAACAACTGTCTCATGAGCTAAAACTTAGGACTATGAGACAACTATTTTACCATTGTATGAGTTGTTGTTGTCATGCACCTCACAATCCTATTTTTAATCTCTTCCATAAATTAAGGAAATACGAGTTCCTACGAGACAACTTAGAAAAGACAACCATTATACATATAGTCGTCTTAAAATTATGTGGCACTATATGAGACGAGTTATAAGACAATACTAATGTATTTGTCCTGAGGTGACATACTTCCATATCGAGATAATTCCTTAGTGGAGGTTCTATATATAGATGTTGTAGATTATAGATAAGATAAGATATCCACGCATGCAATTGCTCAAAACAACCACACCTACTACGTGTCCACCGAAAACGTCGTAATCGTCCGCGCGGCTCCAACACTTGAATAATGCAAAATGCAATGGCGGAGATTAGACATGCACACAACATGATGGAACCTACACCCATTCCATCATGTGGGCCGGGCATCCTGAAGATGACATGCAGCTCTTGTAAAGTGGTACATGCAGCTCTTGTAAAGTGGTACATGCAGCTCTTGTAAATAAAGTGGTACATGCAGCCATGCATTGTATGTAGGCCGAAATGTGAGCCACATACAAGCACACAAGCACACCCATCCGTTAACCCGGCCTTTCTTATTTCTTGGGAATGGAAGTGTCGCGCTAGCATGTGCAAATTATTCAGTACCCGTACGCAAATGTGCCCCCACATATTCAGAAAAAATCTCCATACGCAAATGTGCCCCACATACGCAAATATGATATTGTAACGAAAAAAATCTGCAGTATATATCTATTATAACACATATAGTTGTATTACTCATATGAGTTAGAGAAATGTTGACGTAGAAGTTTGGCAAATTTTGTTTTTAGGACAATAGAAAAACTGTAATTTGCAAGTGCACACCGCAAGTGGTTCTTTGCTGAGAAACACCGCGTCGATTATTTTACCAATTTTTTTTGATTTCAGGGCGAGAGAAGGCAGAGGATATGTCTTCTTTTGCCCTCTCTTCAACCTCCATATAAGAAGTGTGATATAAGAATGGGTAAAAAACAATTAACTTTTTTTTTTTTTTGTAGAAAAGAAAGAAATTGTTTACCACGTAACTTGTCATGAACCAAAAAGAGATCGCAGGAATAGGGCCAACAAGGGGGGGAACTGCCACGCCTAGGGCCCAAGGCCCCTGGCGCCAGCGCCGCCTCCCTAGCCGCCGCCGCCATCGTCCGCCGTAAACTCGCCACGCCAGTTGCTTCGCAATTAAGTAAGGAATATTTAAGGAATAAAGATAGGAATAAAAATAGGGAATAAATAGGTTGCTTGTAAAAGAGGAATTTCAATCTATAAGGAAACCTCTAGATCTATCTTAGCATGCAAGTCTCCCTCGACTATAAATACAAGGGGCATGTAGTCGGGCTGAATCTCAAGAAGGAATAAATTAAAGGGGTAACTCCCAACAGCTCTCAGCTCTAGGCTCTCTTTCCCCGCGCCGCGCTTTTCCACCACTGCCAAGACGCCCCAGAGTGCCGCCATCACGCCGCGCCGGGCGGCTATCGCCGCGCGCCGCCCCCCACGCCCGCCGACCACAGCCCGTCACCGGCGCGCGCTGGCCGCCGCCGCCCTCCCCCTCGCCATCCTCATCATCGACGATCAAGCAATCAGGTGTCAATTCCGCCCAATCTAGCCGAATCGACATAACTACTTTGCCGTTTCTAGCAATCCTCGACATGACTAGTCTATTTATCTTTGGAGGCCGGTACACTATACGCGGTAAAAGATACACTCGCTTTATTAAAAAAAAAAGTCAAATTTTAATTTTAATCTTAAATTTAAACACAAAGTATTAATATCTATAATATTGAATGAATAATAAAGAAATATCATTAGGCTATCTATAAAGTATATTTTCATAAAAATCCATTTAAAGATATAAACATTATATTCTTGTGTATAAAGTAGGTCTGAAAAAAAAAAATAATTTGCATGAAACTTAGAATTATTTTCGTTTGAGGTTGAGGGAGAAACATGATTCTCTATAGTATCTGGCTATTTAAAATTTTGCTAGAAAAATAGCTAACTAAATTCATATATTAATTATTTACGTGGGGCTACTCTGCTGATGGTTTCAGTGGCTTATGAGCGGGCTGATCGATGATATTTTCTTGTGAGAAAAAAATATATTGACCATGCTTGATAATCCCGCCGGGCGCCTGAAGTTTAAGTGAACAACAGGACGTTAATCCCTTGTGCGGCGGCTGCTGCTGTCGTGTGGATCCATACTTATTGCTGGCGAGGCAACTACTCCGTACTATGGATGCATCCATATATATGCATCGACAGGAGGCGACTAGTAGGGCTCGGCAAACCCGCGCTGCAGCGGTCTTCTTCCACATCGTCGACGTTAAAAGAACTCTGGCACCGATCGCGTATACGGGTACGTAATTAAGCTTCCCTGCCTTGCTCTCGTGCCGCCACGTTAGTGTGTCCGGCGCCATGCATCATGCATGCAGTGCAGCGCGGAGGCCGGAGGCGGCGGCGGTGCCATGCTCCTGGACTAGATATGATCGTGGCGTGGACTGATGCATGCTTGTCCACATATCCGATCCGCTAGCCGACGACGTGGTATGCAGTTTTGGCCTCCCAAGTCCCAACCGCTTTTTTCGACAATCAACATTGTTTAATTACAGAGTTCAATGCCCTAGCAAGAGGGCATTAATTGTTGTCGATGAGGCTCATAAGAGCATCTCCAGCCATAGTCCCTAAATCAAAGCCCTCAGTTTAAATTTAGGTGTCCAATCTAAATTTTTGTTGGCTCAAATTAAACTTGTGATCCAATGGTACCTCCCAAATATAGACCCTAAAATTCAGTACAGGAGACATGCCGTCGCTCGAGGTGGGAGGCCTCGAGCGCTTCCTCGCGGCGCGCCTGGCCTTGGCCCGCGCTCGCGCTCGTCCCTGGCGAGTTGCATCCGCTCCCGCTGCTCGCACTGCAGCTACTCCCGCGCGTGCTATCTCCGGCAAGGGGAGGCGGACGGGCTGGCCGAGCTCTACGTCGCTCTCCGCGTCATCCGCCGGGCGTGCCCATGAACCCGCCACCAACTCGCCGGAGGCCTTTACTCGCGCTTCACGGCCAAGTCGCGGTCACGGCATCGCCTCTCTGCCACCTCGCCCTTCTCACCTCACCGCCGCGTGCCGTCCACAGCCCGTCTTGCGGCGCTGGTGCTGCTGATGCTCCTCTCCCACGTCGTGGTCTCGCTCCTCCGGAAGCCCGGGAAGCCCAAGGCCAAGGTCTCCGGGGCCATAAGGCGCCGCTGGGCACGACGATTCCAGCGGAGGCCGCGCCGCCAAGCCAATAAGACTACCGGGGCTAGACGTGCTTGCCGCGCACCACGCCGGGAGCCCACGCCGCCGAGCCTCGGAGCCAGGAGCCACGCCCGCAAGCCTCGCCGCCGGATGCCACCGGGACGCGCCCGCGCCACCGACGCAAGGCTGCGGGGCTAGCCGCGCCGCGTCGAACTTCCCGCTACCGTCCCGGCGTGCTAGGAGCGGACCGGGCGTCGCCCGGGCGGTCCTGACGGTGGAGATGCACGCCGGCGGCGGCGGGGTAGCGTGTGGGTGGGCGCGTGGACGGGATGGGGAAGGGGGAAAAGGTGTGGGACCCACCGGATAGGGTCCTCCTGGATGTGGGGGCTTGATACTATAATTTGAGGAGCATGTAAAATGGGGGGTTAATTTAAGGGCTCCATTGGAGTATATTTTTTTCTCAAACCCCTATAATTTAGGGTAGAGGCCTGAGTAGGGGCTTCATTGGAGATGCTCTAAGAGCAGCCTCGTACATAATTATCATGTTGAATTACAAGCGCTGAGAAGGCTCTAGTTTGGCCAATGAATCTGCAGTACAGTTAAGGTTCCTTGTAGACCTAGCTTGGTCTGCCTGTTGGAGGTAGCATTGTCGAAGCGTTGGGTTCCATGCATTCGCCGATTTGGTGGGTGTGAGTAGTCCTCAGAGTTGAGGAAATACAATGCAATCAGTTAAATAGGGGACATCGTCGATAATTCCTCTTCTCCGAGAAGAGTCTAGTCTTACTCAAGCTTGTCAATTCTTCTATTACAGTTAATAATTGTTGTTAATTATTTTTGTATGTGTATCCTTATATAGAAAAAGATTTTTACTCGCAAACAATCATTTGTAATGCGTATTGCAGCCATTGGTGGGTGTCATTTTCGTTGGACCCAGGCCTACATTTGTCCTGGCTACATATAAAAAAAACTATATATGGAATCAACAGACACCATATGCGATTTTTTGTAGAATATGCTCCAAATATTTTTCTCGTGTGGAGGTACATCCGCATCTTGTGAGAGACTAGATCAGATCGAGTTGCCTATGGAAGCTTGTGCCACTGCTACTACCACACACTGACCACCACCATACAAGTTGTTGCTTCCTACTCCCTATATTTTCTTAACTTTCCTCATTTTTGGTTCCTTCACTTTCATGTAATTTTGTTTCTCATATACTCCTTCGTTTCTGAAAGAAGATGTAAAACTCGCCTTCCGAGAATGTAAATATTAAATTCGTTAAATTTATGATGTTTAGATTCCTCATATATAAAACGAGATCTCTATTCTTTTATTTGGACGAAGGCAATTTCCTTTTACCCACCTTACGTGCGATGGGGAAATCAGAGACGCGTGCCAAATCGTGGCCCCTTTGTCACGGATGGTTGCACGGAGGGGTGGTTTGCACTAGATATGTTCTTATTGTTATTAAGTTGTAGAGATAGAGATTACAGAAATGGTCAGTAAACTCTAAACTGGCTTCATCAGCACTTAACACATTGCCTTGCCAAGTTACGTTTTGCTACCATCCTTGCTTTTGGTGCAAATTATATATTGACGTGATTTATCCTAGTAATGCAGCCAAATCACTTGCATCAGGCCATCATCAGCGATGGCGGTAATAAAACATATTAAAAACGGGATGAGGATTAGCATCACCAGCAATAATTCAGTGGTGTTACACGAGTGGACCCTTCTAGGCAAAAAAAAAAAAAAAAGAAAAAAACATACGGGTGGACCTAACAAAATCACCTCCTCGTCACCCGGTTGGTGAAGTGGCTCTGGGATGGGGCCCACGCCAGCTCCCCCTCCCAATCTCCATTCTCCTCATCACATATCCGCTCAGTACCAGCTCAGTGATGCCGATGAACCTTCCAGAGTGGATCCACCAACTACTACTAGTATCCTATAGCATGTGGGCAAACCACACCACTCTAGTAGCTATCATCATCTCCTAGCCTCCTCCTGCATATAAACACACTAGGCACACTTGCTGCATAGAGCTCAAAAACCAAAGCTGCAAAGGCTTGTTTGTTTCTAACCATTTCTCCTTCATTTTTGGTATGTTGTTGCATCCCTTCAACATTTGATATGCTTGTTCTTTGGGTTTCAAATAGTTTTCAAGGTTGTATATATACTTGGATGGCTGTTCCCTCTTTTGAAAAATCATTCAGTTATTTGTCTCAGAAATGTTATTTGTCGTGTCAGACTGCATCTCAGATGGCTATACTACCACACTACTTGCTCTGGTCCATCCAAGCGGTTTTCTTCCTGTATGTCTTCACTTCTGTATGCTCTAAAAACAAAATAGTTCAGAGTGGCTTTTACATAAGGAAGAGCATGTCTGCAAAAACAAAATTTTCTGTGTTACGTCGTGGCATGAACATGTTTCTGAGTTGCAAGCTTGTATCTGTGCATTCACACTTGCCTTTTGCATCTTCAAAGTCCATATATTTTTGGATTCAGAGTTTCAGTGTTTCTCTGTCTAGCTCCTTTTGTCTTCCTAAGCAGTTTCAGAGTTTCTCAGTCAAAAACGGCAGGGAGAGATGATCTGTGCATTTTACAGCTTGTATAGGAATTTCAGCTTGCCAAATTTTGCTCTTCTAGCAGCGTTCCGAGGATCTAAGATCTAGAAACAACATGCTGCAATCAATTATCAATATGTAGTACCTTCTTTGTTAATTTGTCAAGTACAGTAGATATTTGTTATACATGTTCTTGTCTTCTGGACAGTTGAGCTGCACAATTTCACTTGAATTCTTTAGGACGAATTCTGAGTTCATTAGAGTATAGCCCTACGTCCTCTGACAAAGTTTGTTCTTCTTGCATCAGGTTTGTTGATTGATTGGTCCTGCCGGGTCTTCGTCGGCGTGCAAGATGTACCTGGTGAAAGACATTAGCGGCGCCATCGGACTGATGGGGGTAGCGCTGGTGCTCCTGGGCACCTGGCCGGTAGTCCTGGCGGTGCTGGAGCGGCGGGGCCGGCTGCCGCAGCACACGTTCCTTGACTTCTCCGTCACCAACTTCCTGGCCGCCGTGCTCGTCGCCCTCACCTTCGGCCAGATCGGCCCCGGCACGCCGGAGACGCCCAACTTCCTCTCCCAGCTCACTCAGGTAGTAGCTCACTTTCCATTTCAGTTAACACTCGCTCACATTCAGTTTTCTTTCAGTACATCATCGTTCAGACCTGAAGAAGCCAAAACATGCATTTCTGAAAAACTCTGGTCGTTCTATCTGTCAGCAAGAACATCGTCGTCTTTGTGCTAATTCAGCAACTCGTTCCATTTCAAACACTTGCAGCTGCAGAACAACTGGCCTTCGGTGTTGTTTGCGATGGCGGGCGGCGTCACCCTGAGCCTGGGGACACTGGCCACGCAGTACGGCTGGGCGTTCGTCGGGCTCTCCGTCACTGAAGTCATGGCCTCGAGCCTCAAGGTGGTCATAGGTAGTACACGGATACATTGTTCAGAGTCTGAAGATAAACATTGTACACTCAACTGTTCAGAGTCTGAAACTCTGAATATCATCATCTTAGTCGTCATGGAACTGAAACTTGTCTTCCAGGGACGACGCTCAACTATTTCCTCGACGGCCGGATCAACAAGGCCGAGATCCTGTTTCCTGGTGTTGGCTGCTTCCTGATTGCGGCCATCCTTGGGTCACTTGTCCACGCTTCAAATGATGCTGACAATAAGGAAAAGCTGGCTAACTCCTTGGCGAACTACAGCAAAAACACAAGGTAGTTCTACTGCATCTGCATCTGAACAAAGTGTGGTTTCTGACTTTCTGCAATTAATTTTCCATAGGAGAAATGCAGATGAGGATCTCACCAAACACCTCCTTGAGAAAGGTAGTAGCAGTTGGATCAACAAATTAAACAATTTTATCAGTTCCAGTCTGAAAAACGTTTGTACAGTAGTATAGCGTTGTTCATCTGGATATTTTGATTGGCAGAGATGCCAAAGGATCCAGAAGAAGCAAAGCCGGATGTATCAGCCGAGGCTACTCAGGCCCTGGAGAAAGTGGAGGCAGGAACTGCAGAGTTCCTGGTTGATCTGGAGGAGAAGAGATCAATCAAAGTAGGTGGATCAGATCAACAAAATTTCAAACACAATTCATTGATAAACAAAAAGCAAAATTCAATTCGATCTGACCATGTCGTCCAAGATCAAATCTTGATCATTCCCCATCTGCATACAGGTGCTGGGATCCCACACGCTGCTGGGCCTCGGGATCGTGGTGTTCGCGGGGTCTTCTACGCGCTGTTCGCGCCGGCGTTCAACCTGGCGACCAACGACCAGTGGCACGCGCTCGCCGCCGGCGTGCCGCACCTGGTGGTGTACACGGCCTACTTCTACTTCTCCTGGCCTGCCTCGCCGTCAGCGCGGCGCTCAACGTGTGGTTCCTGTACCGGCCCATGGTCGGCGTGCCGAGTTCCACCGTGGCCGCCTACCTCCGGGACGGCGGCGAGGGCAGGGCGCGCTCGCGATGCTGGCCGGGATGGTGTGCGGGCTCGGCAACGCGTTCACGTTCATGGCGGGGCAGGCGGCGGGGTACGCCGCCGCCGACTCCGTGCAGGCGCTGCCGCTCGTCAGCACCTTCTGGGGCGTCGTGCTCTTCGGCGAGTACCGCCGGTCGTCGAGGCGAACGTACACGCTGCTGGCCAGCATGCTGCTCATGTTCACCGTCGCCATGGTCCTCCTCATGGCGTCCTCCAACCACAGGAAGCCGCTCTGAGCAACCGGCTCCATTGCCAACACGTCATCAGTGAGCTGGGCACGTGGATGGATATGTTTACGCGCCGTATGCGACGAGGAGAATGGAGATCGGCAGCATGGGTCTCGTGGTGGGGCCCACTAGCTGAGTCAGAGTTGAATTGCTACGTCCACCCCCGCACTCTCGTCCATGAACTGTATGTTTTGTGCTACTCTAAAATGTACCATGAAGAAGAATTGCTGGTTCAAAAAAAAAAAAAAAAAAAAAAAAGGACACAAAGGTCCCTCTCTATCTCTTTTTGTGTATCACTGGCACACAAAGGTCTATTTGGAACTTATAAAAAAAGGTCGATTTGGAACAAAGTAATAGAAAATAAATAGAAGACCGAAGAAAATGCAAGAAAGAGATAGATTTTTTTTAAACTTGGGGGCTCCCCATTTCCATTAAACATAACGGAAATACATATTTGTAGCAGTTTTAGACATGACATAAAGATAAGATGCCGGAACACATGGGGTTTCCAAATAGATGGGTCAATTGGATCACAGATAGTAGTTCTGTGTGCACTCACCGCCGTCGAATTATTCTCATCGCGATCTGTAATATGAAGTCTGGTGAGAGCTGAGCTCTAGCTGCTCCGCCACGCCTCCCCGCCTCCCCCAAAGCCGTGGCCGGGGTGGGCGGCCCCCCTGCTCCCCCGGCAGCTGCTCTGATGGGCGCTCCCCGCTGGTTCCCCGCTGAGCTCTTGAGGATGGCGGTGGACCTTGGTCTCCGTTCTGGGAGGTCCTAGCGGGCCTGGTCTCCTTCGTCTTCCACGCCGCAGCACTTGAACTCCTTGCACGCGGGCACACGGCTTGTCGCAAGTGTTGCCACTCGCAAAGCAACGTCTGGAGGGCAAGCCATGTCGTATTCCATGAAGATCAACTGATACTTACCGACCCATCTTTTCTAGGACCATTTTAGAGTTTGAGGAACAATCGTATACAAGAAAGCACTAGCTGATGATTATGTTTTCAAACACTAACATATTGCTTCAAGAGAGGACCTCGCCAGTTCAATGTTAATATTGGCATAGGTATCAATCCTAGGCACAGCCCACCATGGCTGTTTGTTAGATGCTTTAGCCATTGATGTTAGATGACGAACTGAAACTTGGTCGCAGTGAATGCTAAACCTCGATCTCTACGATAAATCTCAATGTTAAACACCTTCTTTAATTAAACACGTCCGTGAATGCTGGATAATAAAATGCAGAAATAATTCTGCTCTAACTGTCGATCTACAAATAATTCTGCTCTAACTGTCGATCTAACGGTGCTGCAAATTTGTTGGTCTATGGTCAATTGGTCATCCCCATCCGAAAAGAAGAGATACAGACCATGGTGACGTTGGCCAGGAGGACACAAAGTGAAGCCTCACGCCGCTGCTGCCCTGCACCATGGAGTCCCGTTTGCGGATCCGCCGGCCCGAGGCTTCAAGGCTAGTGGACAAGATGAAGTAGCTCTTCCACTGCCCGCCGCATGCACACGCCGGTGTCCTGCTCACTACTACGTTGAGCAATAGGGGCGGCTGGTGATGGATTTTAGGGACAATTTTTCCGGCCGCCTCTAAACAAGCGGGCGGTTTTCCAGACCGCCCCTAAACAAGCGCCCCTAATATTGATCCACATTAGGGGCGGTTGTCTCAGCTCCCTAATGTGAACACATCATCAGCGGCCTCGCTTTGAGCCGCCCCTAATGTGAATCCCAGATTCGCATTTTCAAAATTAAAAAAATAACAAATTTTTTGAATCGGGGTAGAAGCCCACCGGCTAACCACCCACATCACCTACACATAGTGTTTTTTCAGGCTTTTTGCAAATGTTGCGGCCGCGAAGATTTGAACCCGCGACCTCGTGCTCGCGCGCGACCCTCCCTTCCACTACGCTACACACTTGTATGTGTACATATCCCATTCTGCGTCCTCTTATATTATACAAATCCGAGTGTAAATTGACTATTTGAGGCCCTAAAACGGATTCGACCTAAAAAGTGGTCAGCTACAAAGTTTCGTAACTTTTCGAGATCTACATTTCATATTTAGGAAGTTTTTCCGTCCGAGGTCGTTTACAATTTTTGAATTTCAAATTTGAGACATTTGAACACAGCTTTTTGCATGACTAGATGATTTTGAACTAAAAGTGGTCAACTACAAAGTTTCATAACTTTTCGAGATCTACATTTCATATTTAGAAAGTTTTTCCATCCGAGGTCGTTTACAAAATTTTAATTTTTAGTGCATTATTTTAAAATTCGCAACCCACTGTGTAGAGGTGCCTCAATATAGGGCGGTTGGTGATTGAACCGCCCACGATAACAGTAAGGGCGGCTGGTACACGAGCCACCCCTAATGTGTCGTCAGTAGGGGCGGTTTGTCAACAGCCAGGATTTTCGCGCATACATTAGGGCGGCTCAAAGTATGATTCGTTCCTAATATAAATGTCGAGGCGCTCCCTTAGTTGACTTTTGTAGTAGTGGCTCCTGCATTGGAATGGCACTAGTGGCATCGAAGAGGTGATGATTCGTTTTGGAATCTGACGAGGACTTAGGACATGGAGACACGGAGCCAATTCAACAAGAGCCTCGGTGCTAGCCTTAGCCTGCTAGGTGATGTAGAGGAACCACTCCTTGCATGACGAGTGATTTCGTTCCGTGACTGAGGCCGGGGTCACACGGATGAAGACATGCACGAGGAGTCAACTTAGTTTTCTTCTAAGGGGAAGCCGTTTGCCTTTCGCCATGTGTTTTCCAAATGGTATCCACTTCTCACGCTTAGTAGCCAGCTGATATTGACACCAAGGGCATCCATATGCCGATTAACTTGCTGATTCCTCTCACTCCTAGCTCAATGACACTGTAGGAGATAGTAACATAGAGAGTCGATTGAACTCATGACAAACGACCGGGCATTTTGTTTTTGTGACTCTTTAAAATGACTGAGGATTGTGGGTAGTGGTGGATGAAGGTTGGAGTTGTTTTATAAGGTGGCTGGAGATGATATACAATAGATAATAAGACAGATGGTCGGGCTAGATTGTAGTGCAGCAAGAGAAATAAATGGAAAGTTGATAATTAAAGTTGGTGGTTAGGAGATGATTGATCCGATCTGTTTCTTAAAAGACACAAAGCGATGAACTAGATGGCATAATGTCCTTTGTTAATCAAAACATAGTAAATGTTTTCCTTATAAAATCATAACCGTAGAGTCCGCCATATATATACCAAGTTAAGGAAAAACTGAGATAGTGTGCTTTTTTTTTTTGATCGGGCCGTTCACCCGCTTTTTCGTTAAGAGGAGGAAAAAACCAAATACGGATACAATGAAACCCCGATGCCGAAAGACATCATGGGTGAAAAACATGGAAAAACGGGCGCACACCTATCTACCGTAATTACAACGAAGTGGACTACATGGTTGAAGCATTTTGCGACCACACCGCTAGGACTGCCTGCAAGGTCCTGAAACCCGCATCCACCCAATCGCGGGCCTCTTTTGCATCGCCTTCCCTGCAACAACCTGAACAGAGGAAGTTTCATTCCCGGTTGCGTTCTTTCGGATGTTCCACGAGATGAATAGGAGGAAGGAGTCGAATGCTGGCCGGGACTCCTTGCTGACCCGCCATCATTGGGCAAGCCACCACCAGCAACTCCTGCCCGACCATCCGGGACCAAGGAATGCAGGCCCACCGGTGCCAGCAAAATGTGCCACAACTGTCGGGAGACAGCCCAACCCAGGAGGAGGTGCTCACAGGTTTCAGGTTCCTGCCCGCACAATGCGCAAGAATCATCGTCCTGCAGGCCATGCCGGTGATGTCTGTCCCCAGTCCAGATTCTCCTGTGCAAAACAAGCCAGAAGAAGAAACAGACCCTAGCTGGGGATTTAGTTTTCCATAGTTCTTTAGCCCCCAGCAAGGACACGGAGCCATGGAAGAAAGCTCGATACGCAGACGAAGCTGAGTAGCGACCATTCGCCGACCACTTCCAAACAAAATCTGTCAGACTCCAGTGGATCAAGAACGACATCACGCACAAGACGACACACACGAAGGTACTCAAACAGCACTCGGGCGGTAGGGGCGCCAACGATGTCGTCGGCCCAGCTGTTGTCGTCCAGTGCACATCTCACTGTCTTTTTCTTCCCTGACGTCGAGATATCCGCGAAGAGTTGCGGCGCATAGTTACATAGTCGACCGACATGCAGCCAAGAATCAGTCCACATCCTCGCGGAGTTCCCATCACCAATGTTCACCGACAAGCTAGCCTCCACCATAGCCTTAATTGCTTTTTCCTTCTTCAGTTCTCCAAGCCAAGCCCAACGCAACCGCAAAGCCATGCCAAATAGTTGTAGATCGAGGACACCCAACCCACCAAACTCAGGCGGACGACACACGACCGGCCATGCAAGTTTGCATTTGCCACCCGATGTTGCTTTTTTTTTTTTGAAAGATCCGGCAAGCCGGCTTTGGTTATATTAAGAAGAAGTAGCATACAACAATGGCAGCGCGAGAAGCGCCAGACCCCCAAATCAGCCTAGCACTACTACAGAATTGAACTTGCATGGTGTTTAGAAATCATTTTCCGTGGTATGCATTTCAAAAACCGCCACTGAAAATAGGTGGCCTGGCAGCCCCCGTGAAGATCTCTAGTTTGGTTTTGGCTAATTAGTGACACCTAAGGACTAATCTCTCGATGCTAAGTGGTTGACTAGATTGAGATTGGTCGTGCCGGAGTTGGTGTGTGGTGATCATGGAGGATGGATCGAGGTGATCCAAAAGATGATCAAGCATGCAACTCTGGAGAGTTTCGGAGATCATTTGACCCCAAGGCAAAGGTATAACCATAGGGCTTTTGGTTTCACACCCAAGACACCATAGAGGGTGTGGGTGATTATAGGATCGATAAGCCGCACTATAAAGAGGGAAACTTATCGTACATATCGATCCTCCAAAGGCCTCTAGGTTCAAAAATTCATTTGCATGCATTCTAACCTAGAGAGCTAACTTTGCACTTGGTGAAAAATGTTTTGAAAAATGCTAACACAGTGGTCGGGGTGTTGGTAACATAAGACAAGTGACGAAAGTTGGAACAAATTCGAACGACGCAATTTGGAGACCTCGGCGCAAAGTGACCTGCGCCCGACGCGGCCGGCAAGTGAAGCGCCCGGCGCGTCCGGCCAAGCGGTTGCGGGGCTGACGGCGCGCCGACGCGTCCCGGCGCCTCACGCCCGACGCGGGGCTCGAGGAGTCCCAGCGTCCGGCGCGACACGGCGAGGCCTCGACAGATTCGCTTGAACGGCGCCGACGCAGTCCGAAAGCATGTCACGGGGGAGGGAGGGGTCGCCCGACGCGGGCGCCGACGCGTGCGGCGCTTTGCGCTGGGGCGTCCGGCGGCGCGACAAGCAGCGCGGCGCCCGGTGCGGGTTGGCACGGCGCTGGCGCGTCCGGCGCTGTGTATTTTTCGACGGATTCAACCTAACGGCTCTATTTCGAATGGGGGCTTATAAATATGTGTTTGGCCGGCCATGGGAAGGTCTCTTGGTCATTCTTACACATTCTAACACCCTTTGAGCTGAGAAAACATCCTCCTTCTCACTCCCTATGCTTGTGAGCTTCATTCTAGTGAGTTGAGGAGATCCAAGTGCTCTTTGCTTTGATCTTTGCATCTAGAGGCGCTTAGGGATCGTTGTGAGCCGGTTGGTTTCTTGTTTCTCTTGGAGACACCGCTCCTAGCCGGCTTGGTGATTTGGTGGAGGCGTTGGCAAGAGAAGGGGATTGTTCTTGGCCACCTCCGGTTGATTTGTGAGAGGATTACGCACTCCTCGTCGGGAAGACAAAGTGCAAGGAATACATTGCTCGTGCTTTGGGTACCACACTTGTTGAGTGGTGTGTTGAGGCTAGCAAGGGCACCGCCTAGCTCAAACACCATCCTTGTGTTGGTCTACACAACCGGAGACTAGCTTGTTGGTGTACAAGTGAACTCCGGGTGAACAAATCGACTTGTTCATTGTCTCTTTGTGTGGATCATCACCTTCGAGTGATTGATAGCTTTCTACTTCCCAGTGATTGGTTGACATCCTCTACACATCGGTATAACAAGCTTCTTACTCTTGCTTTACTTCCTAGTTTGCTTTGAGTAGAGAGCTAGCACTTGCTTGTGTAGGTTGTTCTTGCTAGCATAAGGACCTTATTAGGATTGTTCAATAGCTAGAGTAGTGACATAGACCTTGTGTGGACTAGAGATCATAGAAATATTTAGTCTTATCACTAGAAGGCTTGCAAGACCACTAGAGCTAGTGCAAACCGCTTTACGCCGTGTTTTTTACTAATCGGTTTGTTTAGTTGAGCTTGTAGAAAATTTTTATAGGCTATTCACCCCCCCTCTAGCTATCTAGAACCTTATAAGTGGTATCAGAGCCGTGGTCACCATTTTTGAAGGCTTAACAACCTTGGTGTGAAGCTATGGCTAATGTTGTGTTCAACCATGTTAAGGGAAAGCCTCCTTTCTTTGATGGAGTCCAGAATTTTGACTATTGGAAGAGATGCATGAGAATGTACTTGGGATCAATCAATGACCAAGTATGGGAAGTGACCGAGAAGGATTATGTCATCCTTGATCCTACCAACCTCACTCCCACTGACAAGTCCAACAAGCAATGCAACACCATGGCATTGAACACATTGTACAATGGCATGGATGTCAAGGTATTTGAGGGAATCAAAGACCTAGAGAAGGTAAGTGAGGTTTGGGAGAAGTTGTGTGAGACCTATGAGGGCACAAAGGTGGTGAAAAGTGATAAATTGTATGTTCTCAAGAGTGAATTTGAGAACTTCAAGATGAAGAAAGATGAGAGCATACCGGAGACATTCCATAGGCTCCAAGTAATTGTCAATGATCTCAAATCATTGGGAGTGAAGACTTTGGATAGAGACTTTGGGCATAAATTCTTAATGTGTTTGCCCAAGAGATTTGCTATGTTGAGGAAGATTCTCTTTAGAGGTGCATTGGACACGATGACACCTAGTGACTTGCTTGGTGAAGTGCTAACCGATGAGCAAGTTGATGGAATGGAAGATGAAGTGGAGAAGGAAGATGACAAGAACAAGAAGGTTGTGGCATTCCAGGCCGCCACCACCTCATCCAAGGCCAAGGGCAAGTCCAAGGCTCAAGAAGAAGATGATGAGGAAGTCAACCTTGAGGAGATTGATCAAGAGTTTGCTATGTTTGTGAAGAAGTTTAGTAAAGTCTTGAAGAGCAAGAAGTTTGGGCAAGGCTCTAGAAGAAGAAATGATTCATACAAGAGCAATGAAGAGCCAAGAAAGTGCTTTGAGTGTGATAGTCCTTATCACATCCTTGCCGATTGCCCAATCAAGAAAGAAAAGGAGAAGATGAAGGGATACAAGGGCAACAAGACAAACAAGAAGAGCAAGACCATGACATTCAAGAAGACAAATGATGGTGCTTTTGTTTGTTCTTGGGATAGCGAAGGCTCCTCCAATGAAGAGGAAGAGAAGCCCAAGGCCATGAGTGCAATTGGCCAACACAAGACGTCATCCCTCTTCGGCTCATCACCTTCATGCTTCATGGCTAAGGCCACTAAGGTATCATTGCATGAGCATGAAGAACTAAATGCTAATGAAGTAAAATATGATAGTGATGATGATGATGATGATGATGATGAACCCACTAGAGATGATCTTTTAGAGATGCTTAAGCAAACTCATATCATGCTTAAGACTAAGGACAAGGAATGTAAAGCCTTGTAAAAGAGTGTAAAAACTCTTGAGCAAAACTTTAGGGAGCTAGAGGCCACCCATGAGGGTCTAAAGGAAGACCATGGGGAATTGGAGCTAGCTCATACAAGGCTTCAAAAAGCCCATGCCTTGCTCTTAGAGAAGAATGATAGAGCTTGCTCAATCATCAAGAAGGATGTTGGTTCAACATGTAACATCATAGATGAACCATTCTTGGTTGATGTTGAAAAACCATCTATTCCTTTCACATCCACATCAACCCACTCAAGCTCTACTAGTAGTGATGGAGTAATTTTAGATTCATCACTAAAAGTTGAGAATGAGACTCTCAAAAGAGAGGTGGATGAGCTCATCCACTCCTTGAGGAAGGCATATGGTGGGGATGCCCGCTTGCTAAAATGCTTGGGTAGCCAAAGGTTTTCCCTTAACAAGGAAGGCTTAGGCTATGTCCCTAAGAAAGGCAAGAAGGCCTTTGCTACTCCAAAGCCTAGCTTTGTGAAGAGCAATGGGCTCTATTGCAATAGATGCAAGCAAGTGGGGCACCAAGAGCTAAAATGTGCTAAAATGAACATGAACAAGAAATCAAGCAAAGTGCATTCCATATCTTTTGATTCTTGTTATTTGCTTACCAAGGGAGAGAAGGGTGTCAAGGCAAAGTTTGTTGGTACACCTATTGTTGGCCCAAAGAAGAAGGCAATTTGGGTACCAAAGGCTTTGGTTGCTAACCTCGAAGGACCCAAAGGCAAATGGGTACCTAAATCTTATTGATTTCCTTATAGGTGAATTACAAGATTGGGGGAATCATTGGATTCTTGATAGTGGGTGCACTCAACATATGACCGGTGATGCAAGGAAGTTCAACATTACTGATTCAACTCAAGAGAATGGCAAGCCTATTACATTTGGTGATAGCAAAAGTGACAAGATACAAGGCATAGGCAAGATAGCAATAACCAATGATTTGACCTTATCAAATGTGGCACTAGTGGACATATTGAAGTACAATTTGCTTTCGGTGGCACAAATTTGTGATCTTGGTTACAAGTGCATCTTTGGTGAAGATAGTGTTGAGATTATGAATACAAAAGATTCAAGCTTGATCTTCAAGGGAATAAGATTTGACAACCTCTACCTTGTGGATTTTGGTGCTAGTGAGACACAAATTAGTACATGCTTGATATCTCAATCTAGCATGGGTTGGCTATGGCATAGAAGACTTGGTCATGTTGGCATGAAGCAACTCAACAAGTTAGTGACACATGATCTAGTAAGAGGTTTGAAGGATGTTCACTTTGACAAGGACAAGCTATGTAGTGCATGTCAAGCCGGCAAGCAAGTTGCCAACACTCATCCAAAGAAGAGCTTCATGAGTACTTGCAAGGCATTTGACTTGATCCATATTGACTTGTTTGGCCCAACCGCATACACAAGCATTGGTGGCAACAAGTATGGATTTATGATTGTGGATGACTATACAAGATTCACTTGGGTGTTCTTTCTCAATGACAAGAGTGATGTGTATTCATTGTTCAAGACATTTCTCAAGAGGGTGCACAATGAGTTTGATATCATAGTGAAGAAAGTGAGAAGTGATAATGGTAGTGAGTTCAAGAACACAAGAGTTGATGAGCTTTGTGATGACTATGGGATTATGCATCAACTTTCGCCAAGTACACACCACAATCCAATGGCCTAGTTGAGAGGAAGAATAGGACTCTCATTGAGATGGCAAGATCAATGCTTAGTGAGTATAATGTGAGTCAATCATTTTGGGCCGAAGCAATCAACACCGCATGCCACTACATCAATAGATTGTATTGCCATCCCATGATGAACAAGACACCTTATGAGCTATTGAATGGAAGAAAGCCAACCATTGCATACTTTAGAGTGTTTGGATGCAAATGCTACATATTGAAGAAGGGTGCAAGACTTGGCAAGTTTGACAAGAGGTGTGATGAGGGGTTCCTACTTGGTTATTCTACCACAAGCAAAGCATATAGAGTGTGGAATAACTCAAGTGGTGTATTGGAAGAAGTCCATGATGTTGAATTTGATGAAACCAATGGGTCCCAAGATGAGGATGAGAACCTCAATGATGTTAGTAGAACTCAATTGGTAAATGCCATGAGGGTATGGACATTGGTGATATAAGGCCAACTCAAGTTGATGATGACAAAGATGAAGTGCGAATCACTCAAGCTAGTGGTGCTCAAGTTCAAGATCAACAACAAGCTAGTACATCATCTCAAGCAACAACTAGTGATCAACCAAGCTCAAGCAATCAAGTCCCAATACTCCAAAGCTCAAGCATAGCTAGAGATCACCCAATTGATCAAATTGTTGGTGACATTGCAAGTGGAGTGCAAACAAGAGGAAGGCTAGCGGCATTTTGTGAACACTTTGCATTTGTGTCACAAGAAGAGCCCGAAAAGGTTGATGATGCTTTGAAGGATGAAGAATGGGTCATTGTAATGCAAGAGGAGCTCAATAACTTTGATAGAAACAAGGTTTGGGAATTGGTAGAGAGACCGAAGGACTACAATGTCATTGGAACCAAATGAGTTTTCAAGAACAAGCAAGATGAAGATGGCATTGTTGTGAGAAACAAAGCAAGACTAGTTGCACAAGGTTATACTCAAGTAGAGGGTCTTGACTTTGGTGAGACATATGCTCCTAGGTTGCAAGATTAGAGGCAATTAGAATTCTATTGGCCTATGCATGTGCACACAACATCAAGCTCTATCAAATGGATGTCAAGAGTGCTTTTCTCAATGGCTTCATCAATAAGCTAGTGTATGTTGAGCAACCACCCTGGCTTGAAGACTATCATCATCCCAACCATGTGTGCAAGTTGAACAAGGCATTGTATGGGTTGAAGCAAGCACCTAGAGCATGGTATGAGAGGTTGAGAGACTTCTTACTCAAGAAAGGCTTCAAGATGGGCAAAGTTGACACTACTCTATTCACCAAGAAGATTGGGAATGATTTGTTTGTAATGCAAATATATGTTGATGATATCATCTTTGGATCAACAAATCAAGAGTATTGTGAAGAGTTTGCCAAGATGATGGCAAAAGAATTTAAGATGTCTATGCTTGAGAGCTCACATACTTCCTTGGTCTTCAAATCAAGCAAATGAAGAATGGCACCTTCATTAGTCAAGGGAAGTACATTAGAGACATGATGAAGAAGTTTGGCATGCAAGATGCAAAGGGCATCAATACACCAATGGGTACCAATGGATCATTGGACAATGATGAAAGTGGCAATATGGTTGATCAAAGGTACTATAGGTCATTGATTGGAAGCTTACTCTATGTGACCGCTTCTAGACCCGATGTAATGTTTAGTGTTGGCAAGTGTGCAAGATTTCAATCCTCACCTAGAGAGACTCATCTCACCGCATCAAAGAGGATATTGAGGTATTTGAAGCACACACAAAATGTTGGGCTATGGTATCCCAAGGGGTCAAACTTTGAGCTTATTGGATATTCGGACTCCGACTATGGGGGATGCAAGGTTGATAGAAGAAGCACAAGTGGCACTTGTCAATTTCTTGGAAGATCTCTAGTATCTTGGTCCTCAAAGAAGCAAACCGGTGTGACACTTTCAACCGCCAAGGCCGAATACATTAGTGCCGGTAGTTGTTGTGCACAATTGCTATGGATGAGATCAACATTGAAGGATTATGGATTTAATTTCCATCATGTGCCTTTGTATTGTGACAATGAGAGTGCTTGCAAGATGACTCAAAACCCGGTTCAATATACAAGAACCAAGCACATTGACATAAGGCATCACTTCATAAGAGATCATCAACAAAAGGATGACATTGCTATCCAACCTATTGGCAATCAAGATCAACTAGCCGATATCTTTACAAAGCCACTAGATGAGAAGAGGTTTTGCAAGCTAAGAAATGAGTTGAACATCCTTGACTTCTCCAACATGAGTTGAATGCACCCCACATCTATGACATGTCCCTCCATCAAGCAAAGCAAAGGTGAAATTGTTTGACATGGCATTCATAATATCTAAGGACTTGTTAGAACATATAGACATACAACTTGTGCCTTAGGAAGCATTCATGGAAAATAAAAGGATTTCAATGTATGTATGCCATCACTATTGCTCTTTATGCTTGTTTGATCTAGTGATGACATATGACATGTTTATGGGCTTGCAATCTCAAGTGTTGAATTTGGCTATCTTTTCACACATATGCTTCAACATAGGCAAGATAACCCTTGTCATGAGGTGTGAAGAAGCTTGTCTTTGGTTCAAACCGAAATATATGTTTGACAAGTGATCCAAATTTGACCAAATTTGAGCACTACTCTCTCTTCCATAACACAACATGGTCATACCTTTTGTGGAAATTGTCGACAAAGGGAGAAAGATTAGTGCATGAAAGGTTTTGGAAAATTAAAAAATTTCACATGTTTTTTGAAAACCTCTCATGTGGTTCATGAGTTAACAAGTGGTTCACACAAGTAGGGGAGCAAGCTCATAGATAATTTGTTGCATTTGTTTGTGCACTAACATATGACTTGCTCATTGCACATGTATTTAAATTCTATTTACATGCTTGTGTGGTGTATGCTAGTTTTCACAAATTGCTTTCCAAGTGGTTGAATAACTAGCATGCATAGGAGCTAGCTAGATTTTCTAAATTCCGCTCTTAATTCAAGTACCTTGCTCTTAATGTGATCTCACGTGGTACCTTGAGTTTTGATGAAAATCTAGTTACCTTGATGCTTGTATGGTGAGAATGGCGCAACTCCGATTGGTATCACGCTTCAAAGGTCCATTTCTTTCACCTTAAGCATCATTTTGGTAACATAGCTCACCCTAAATTTCAATATTCATACATGTATGCAATGCTTCGTTCCAAACTCGTGGCATACATGTAGGGGAGCTCATGCTACCAAAACCGAACTATGATGATTGTCCAATCCTATGATTGTAAGCAAAATGCTTGGACAACCGTTGTATATTCAAAAACATTAATCATAAAATCTTTTTTGCGGGTTGTCACCAATTACCAAAAAGAGGGAGATTGAAGATCTCTAGTTTGGTTTTGGCTAATTAGTGACACCTAAGGACTAATCTCTTGATGCTAAGTGGTTGACTAGATTGGAGATTGGTCGTGCCGGAGTTGGTGTGTGGTGATCATGGAGGATGGATCGAGGTGATCCAAAAGATGATCAAGCACCATCCTTGTGTTGGTCGGCACAACCGAGACTAGCTTGTCGGTGTACAAGTGAACTCCGGGTGAACAAATTGACTTGTTCATTGTCTCTTTGTGTGGATCATCACCTTCGAGTGATTGATAGCTTTCTACTTCCTGGTGATTGGTTGACATCCTCTACACATTGGTATAATAAGCTTCTTACTCTTGCTTTACTTCCTAGTTTGCTTTGAGTAGAGAGCTAGCACTTGCTTGTGTAGGTTGTTCTTGCTAGCATAAGGACCTTATTAGGATTGTTCAATAGCTAGAGTAGTGACATAGACCTTGTGTGGACTAGAGATCATAGAAATATTTAGTCTTGTCACTAGAGGCTTGCAAGACCACTAGAGCTAGTGCAAACCGCTTTCTGGCCGTGTTTTTTACTAATCGGTTTGTTTAGTTGAGCTTGTAGAAAATTTTTATAGGCTATTCACCCCCTCTAGCCATCTAGGACCTTACACCCGGCCAGGGCAAAAACCACCACGGTTAATCGATTAACCGTGGCGATCTTTTGTAAAATAACCGCCACGGTTAATCCCCATTAACCGTGGCGGTTTTATTACAATGCCCGCCACGGTTAATCCCCATTAACCGTGGCGGTTTTTATTACAATGCCCGCCACGGAAAAGGCCGGGCTATAAATACAGCCCCCAACCTTCTTCTTCCCCACGGGATTTCGCCATTTTTAGGGTTTTGAGCTTCAAAACTCTAAAAAAACACCATTTCTGGGGGAAGGTTTTGCCCTTGGTTTGATTGAAATTTGGCACCGCTAGGGGTATTTCTCCTCTTTCTCCCCTCTTTTCTCTCCCTCTCTCCCTCTTTCTCTCCCTCTCTCCCTCTCTCTCCCTATGCATGGTCCTCCCTCTCTTTGAGATCTAATTGAATGTGGTTTGTGCTCTCTCTCTTCCCCCTCTCTCCCCCCCCCCCCCCCTTATCTCTCTCCCCCCTCTCTCTCTCCCCCCCTCTCTCTCCCTTTCTTTTTGAGATCTAGTTTTGATCTCTCCCTCTCCCTCTCAAGCTAGCTCCTCTCCCTCTCTCCTCTCCTTCTCTCTCTCCCTCCCCCTCTCTCCCCCCCCCCTCTCTCTCTCCCTCTCTCTCCCTCTTTCTCCTCCCCCTCTCTCTCCCTCTCATTTGAGTGTACGTGCTCTCTCTTTCCCTCTCTCTACTCCCCCTCTCTCTCTCTCGTATTCCTCTTTTGCACTTTAGTTAACTCTCTCTAATCATCGATACTTCGATCTCTAATCATCGACGCTCTCTTTTTGCTTTGGTTTAATTAATTTGAGCAGGCCGTCATGGCGCCGAATAGGGATTGGATGTACAGGCCGAGGATGAGTTTGGATTTCGTTGATGATGTGCGAAAGAAGTTTATGCCCGTTGCGCAGAAGCATCGAATCAGTCAGGGTTCAGAAGTAATGGTGTGCCTGTGCTATCAATGCAAGCATATGTTCTTACACAAGGATGACGACGTCGTGGAGCACTTGCTGCGGTATGGTTTCATCGGGGCCGAGGTATACCGTGTGGAAGTATCATGGTGAAAAAGAACCGAGTGTCGTGGGCCGGTTCATCTGAGGACCCCGTCGATTTGCAACGACGGAAACAACGGTGGTGGACGAAGGACGAGAACAAGTTGATAATCGTGATTACATCACCGTAGATGAACTGCTTGAAGACATGCCAGAAGACAATGCGGGTGGAGATGATGGTGAACAGTCAGTCGTTGATGACATGTCGCCTGAGGATGCTGATCTTTTCGAGGATATTGCTAACCTCAAAGATGAAGATGACGTGTTGTTTGGCAATCCAAGATGGCTCGAGAATTTTAGACAGATGAAGGAGGCGACAATTGACCCTCTCTACAAAGACGACGGCAAATGTCCGAAGCATTGCACGGTGCTACGTTTTAACCTAACGATGTTGATGCTAAAGGCTCACCACGGGTGGTCGACACGAGCTTCAATGACACTATTCTGGGTCCTCGGTGACACCGTTTTTACCCGAGGGAATAAGGTGCCCGCCAATACCTATCGGGCGAAGAAGCTGATTCGCCCCGTGGCGATGAAGCTTAGGAAGTTTCATGCATGCCCTAACCATTGCATTCTATACCGGGTAACTATGCGGACTTGCAGAACTGTTCGCGTTGCGGCGATAGTTGTTACAAGAGGAATGCTTTGGGTGTTGTGCCACCGATGAGGAGGGACCGTCGAGAGGGCTCAAGAAGCAGAAGACGGGCAAGAAGAAGCGTGATGCCACCTCCCGAGGACGAGGAAGAAGTGGGTTACACCCAGAGGAAGATCCCCGCCCTATCGGTGTGGTACCTACCCATGCTCGATCGCTGCGTGCAATTTTTGGGAACCCGAGAGGATGCCAAGCTGATGTTACGCATGCATCGAACGCACGAAGGGCGATGGCAAGCTGCGACACCCCTCGGATGCCAAAATGTGGAAACGCATCAATGACATGTTCCCGGAGTTTAGGGGCGAGCCCAGAACGTAAGGTTCGCGATTGAGTACTTGACTGGATGAATTCGTTCGAGACCTCGATAGTTCGCCAAAGACCGGCCGGTCACCCTCACCATATACAACCTGCCTCCCTACGAGTGTCTGAAGCGCAAATATCTTCTACTGGCCATGCTCATTTCCGGACCAAAGCAGCCCGACAATGATATAGATGTTCTCATTGAGCCAGTAATGGAGGAATTGGTGGAACTGTGGAAAGGGGTCAAGATTATGGATGCATCCGAGAAGAAGAAGTTCACTCTAAAGGCCATGATAATGGCCACCATCAGTGATTACCCTACTCTCTTTTCATTGTCGGGGCAGATTAAGGGGAAGACAGCTTGCACAGTTTGCATTGAGAATACCTGCTCCACTTACCTTAGCGGATCCCAAAAGACGGTGTACATGAAGCATCATAAATTCCTCTGCAAAGAACACAGGTACCGGGAAACTTCGATGGATGAGTACTTTGACGGCGAGCCAGAGGGTGAAACGGAGGAGCCGGAAAGGGTAAAGTATGGGCCAAAGGTGTTTGAAATGGTGAAGAACATAAACCACGAGTTCGGAAAGAAGAAGAAAGCCGGTGGGCCAAAGGCAAAGAAGAAGCGGAAGCGGAACAAAACGGCAGTGGAAGAAGAAGAAGAAGAAGAAGCAGAAGCAGAACCCAATCCGGCACCGCCCAAAGTCCCATTCAAGAAGCAGTCGATTTTCTTCAAGCACCTGCCATACTGGAAATGGTGTCCCTACCTGTGATGCCCACTTGATTTTTTTAGCCGAGCACTATATTATGTCACTGCCATGAATGCCACCGCCATACTTTATCTATATTTTGGATTTGTGGTGACATTTCGGGGTGACCGTGAATGGGGCGAAGGACTTCCGTGGCGGTTTTTTTGCCATACTTTATCTATATTATTGTCCATGAATTTTGTTCCAATTGAGACTCTATTTTCACTACTACTCGCTTGAACTTCCGTGGCGGTTTTTGCGTTTTCGGGGCCATTTACTACTACCCTTAACTATATACTTGTGGCATTTGCAATGATTTGAATGATAGTGCTGAGGCAGTGGCATATGCGATGATGTGAATCTATTAATGCTGAGGCAGCGGCGATGATGAAATGTCCCCATACTTGTGAGCGGCTAAACGAGGACGGCTTGTATAACATATACAAGCAACCAGTTTAGACGTGATGTGATAAGAGATAGTTGGGCACTTCTGAGCCAAATACACATTTTTACACATTTTTTTATTTTTTACACTTTTTTTGTATTGTTACACATTTTTTGTTTATTTTTGTATTTTTGTATGTACTATGTAAAAAGGAAAATATGTACCTATTTTATCTATCTTTTGTAAATTTTTTGGTTTTTTTGTAACTACTCTATGTAAAATGGAAAACTATATATGTAATCATGAGAGGAATACAATAAATATATTTTGAGATGACTCTGTGATGGCTCTACTACATACTACCGCTGTACTTTACTCTTTCACTATAAATTACTATAATAAAATGCTCTGTGTGTTCCCGTAGAATCCAATGGCATCCGAACCAACCGATAAAGATCGTGCAATGGGTGGCCAGAGCGAGGAGGATGTGGCCTCCACGTCCGATTCTTCCTCTGACAGTGGATATGTGAGCGAAGAGTTGACACCACCGAGGCCACAGAAGAAACGTCCTAGGGAGGGACGAAATTGATCCGACTGGCAACCAGAGGAGCCCAACACACAGGGTTCTCAGAGTGGACAGCCTGGAACCAAAAACGTAAGTATACGACAAACACAACGTCGTGTGCCTCATGTAAGTACACGACTAATTTTAGTTGTTGTCGTGACAGTTACCATTGGTGCCTCTGCGTCTAGAGTTTGGTGAAGAGAGAGCTCAGTCAGAGGGGCAGGAATCTGGTCCCACCCCCAGCACTTCAGCGACCACCACCTCCAAGAAGTCGCTTGAAAAGAGGGCAGCACGGGAGGCACCCCAGAAAGCTGAGGTGGTGCGTAATATATTGAGGATAGGGCTGAATGGAGATCCCGTGGAGCCGAAATCTGTCAGGGCCACCTATAGCAACCAGGTCTCCGTTGTAGCCAAGGAAACTGTGCCCATCACTTACCTAGACTGGAGGAATGTCCCGAAGGTGCTGAAGAAGAAGGTGTGGAAAGGCGTGAAAGTCCTGTTCCATTATCCAGGGCCAGAGGCAGGCTTTGACAAAAAGAAATGCAAGAAGTATGTGTGGTCCGTTGCAAGCAAAGCGCTTCGCACCCTGCGGAACAATCTGTACACAAACTATGTGCAGAAGGGCAAGTCACCACTTCAAGCCTACAACTTCTTAAAGCAACCGGTGCAGGATGTTCGTCAACCTTCACGACTAACAAAGAGTATGAGGCCAAGTTGAAAATGGGTAAAGAACTTCGCAAAGAAGAAGAACGAACTCAGGCACAACCTCGGCATGGTAGGATATTTTGGTCATAAGGGTGGATGGCGGCGGAAAGAAAGGGAGGACGCTGAGAAAGGGATAGAGAATCCGTTGCTAGACCTTCCTGAGAGGACACGTGACTTCTTCTATGCCCGTCAGCCCAAGAAGCAGAAGACTGGCAGCACGTCCAAGTACAATGACCCAAAGGTCGACGAGGTGGAGAAGAAGGTGATGCTTGTCAAAGAGGCCAAGGCGCGCGGGGAGTTCCAACCTAGGAGGGAGCACGACGAGCTGACCGAGGCAATCGGAAGACCCGAGCACCGTGGCCGAGTTCGGGGCCAGGGCTCGAGGTATAGCTGGAAGACCGTGGATTCTTGGGCATCCGACGCGGCCAACTACCACACGAGGCAGAGGTACAAGGAAAACCTTAAGATGCAAGGCTATGAGGAAGCCATAAAGGACATAGTCGAGAAGAAAATAGAAGAGGTATTAACGACAAGAGGTCTTTCCAACATCCAAGGTGTGAGTACGAGTGCTGGAGCTAGGAAGAACCCAATCGACGATCTCGTCGAACCCGCGGTGGGCAAACTCTATATACCCGTTGGCAGGAAGGGAAAGAAGAAGGAGGTGGCCACTGCCGTGGTGTCTGCACCACGGAGAGATATGTTGTACAATAACGAGCCGGTCCCACCCGACTATGCCTTCGTTTATCTGGAATCCATAGAACCAGGCCTTGGTGATGAGGAGATCGATATCCCAGGTGAACAAGGAGAAACAAGTACTCAAGGACCTTCTATGGAACAAGAGAGGGGAGTACCTATGGAACAAGGAAGACATTGCCCTGGTGGAAAACCGACGACACCACCTCCGACGGTAGCGTCCGCAGGCCGTCCTCCTTCTCCCCCGGGTGGTGGTGGCGATGACGATGATGATAACAACGACGATGGTGGCCGAGGTGGCGGAAGTCCTCGTCCGAACCCACCTCCGGAAGAACCGGAAGGAGGAGACAAATGGCAAGACACCCTGTTACGGCGACGGCGAGAGGACACCTTCTCCTAAGCGTGACAAGGGGGCTCGCCGCCCTCCCACGCCGTTCAAGCGTCCAATGGTCGAGGAGGTTTCAGAAAATGTGACAGGTATAGAAACAAAAATACATGGCTAACTTGTACTATGCATTAATTGGTGGCTAATGTAGTTCAATTCCACATGCATAGGATTGTCAACACCGCCTCGGAAAGCGTCCGAAGGACGATGAGGTCAAATGTTTCCCCCAAGCGCCGAAGAAGAAGTAGCTATCAAAAGAAGATGAGGAAGTTCTTGCCCCGACCAACAAATACTTAGATGATGAGGCCAGGAAGGAGCTAGCGGAGAAGGAAAAGGACCTCCGATTGGCTAAGCGTAACCCGGGGCTGTGAAGACTGGCAAAGACTAGGTACGTATATGCGTGATAATCTCAACCAAACTTAGCCGGACATATTACGTATGCGTGACGTAGCTAGAAGATGTAACGTACATCTCCTTCGTATAGGAATTATATACCCCATCGGCGGGGACAATGGGTCAGCCCGGACTGCCCAGACTACTTTGAGCTTGGCAAGTTCATGGTGCTGTTGGTATTTCTAACGTCACTAACTAGTAATGGCGTTTAGAAAGGATATCAGATGTTGCTTCGAGATAAAACTAAAAGAAATATTCATTGCAGTTCATAGCATATCCGAAAAGGTTGTCATCCCTATAGTTAAACTACTAATATGCAAAGAATAAAATATTCGTACTATGCCTTGATAACTTCTTAATAAGTAAATAAACAATTATAACTGGGTATCCGCAGCGCACAGATATGAATATACCATTGTAGCATTTTAACCGGGAGTAAGAACCAGGTTGAATTTATATTCTACCACAGGGAAAGAAGTCTTCTATCATGAATTAACTATGCATAGGTGCTAAACATCATAATCATCTCTCGTGTGCAAAGCTTAAGTGTTAAACTTATCAATTAATTAAACAAGGATCAAAGTTCACAATAAAGATAATGATAAAGTTCTTGATAAATAGATTCAACCAAAGTCATATCTAAGTGGGCGAAAATAGAAAGTGTCAAAACAGTGGACGATAGCAATTCATAGGCTAGCTAGCATTAGAAACTCCAATATGTAACTCTAAACTATAAGTTTGGATCTACTCAATTAGTGCTTCCGAGTCTTCTAGATGATGTTTTCTTCGGTGTCAAGTTTGGTCCACGTCGGGATTAATCCGAGCCTTCTAGAGTCTTTCTCGGAGTTGGATTGCGTTGCGTCGCGTAGTCGTATGGCTCGCGAAACTCTCTGTTTTTTTTTACTTTTAGTCCCCGCAATTCAAACATTACCAAAACTGATGGAAATATATGTTAGTGACCCCCTATTCTAGGTTGTTTTTATTATTTATACCCCTTTCTCATATTTAATTGATTAATAATTTTATATGATAACAAGTGTCAACGAAGCCCAAGGGCCGGCTAATCGAGGAAGAGGTGGGACACTCGCGGGTTCCACCGATTATATCGACATGCGCTTGATCGGGGGTGACGGAGTTCCATTTCAGGGGTTCCTAAAGAGCTCTTTAACTTGGAGGAGGACATTTCACTGCCAATAGGCTTCGACGAAATGTGGCGGTTGCTACGACGCCAGGACCTCGACCAATCCATTGTCACCCTCTATGCTGCGTGAGTTTGTTTATGCATTACACGCTCGTACACCACTAATTCTAGCTCTCCGATCCTATAATGACGTGACCACATGTGCTTGCAGGATGCAAGCATTGATAGCCCGAACGAAGAATGAGCCAATTGTGTTTCTATGTCCAGCGTATATAGACTTGGTCTATTTTTCTCATTACTGGATGGAGAGCTAGAGGAACCAAGACCTCAAGAAGGCGGGCAAGGCGAACAATATAAACACTATGAAAGATTGGCCAATGCAAAAGTTAGAGAGATGGCGGACTACATCCGTAAGTGCATGAAGAAGATCAAAAACGGAGGCCGGTTGTCTCATTGCGGCCCAACATATCAAGTAAGTCAAAAGCAATACTTTTTATTTTTTGAACACTTGGAATCTATCTCTAATCAAATAAAATGGTGTAGCATGGCCGGTATAGAAACAACAGCACACATTGGCCACTGGATTACTTGGCTAATCTTCCCTCAGGATGGAGCGGCCCTTAGGCTGGACTCGTTGTATGATACGCCAAAAGGCCTCTATAGACATTTTGAAGAGGCCCCGGTACCGTAAGTCCACGACACTTGTATACTATTTCATACCACAAACTTACGTAAGTCATGACACCGTGGGATTTCGTACAGGGGCTTACAAGGATTACTTGAAAGACCCCGAGTCATTCGATCGGAGCGAGCATACGCAAAGAAAAAACATAAGGACCAAATGAAGATCGGGGCGAGATTACGAGGTATATGCGGCATTACTCTCGTTTGCTCGTCCATATTGAATGGTCTCATAATATTCTAACCATTTTCTGGTACATATATCATGCATGCAGTGCGGTAAGCAGCCTTTTGGCAGCAACCTGTGTGGTTTCTATGCCTGTACGTTCATATCCCGCAGTGACGTGTACCGTACTACGTGGCACGGTAGCCGACGAAGAAAACCACGCCACAATTTTGGACGAAAGGCTTGGACGCGACATCACGTTCAAGAAACTAGTTGGCGCCATCCGTAGGGCGTCGTGAGGGCGTTGTGCTACCTACCGGCAATTTCTTCGACCCTAACAAAATGACCTTGCGAAAACGAGGACTTATGGAAACTACGGGACTGGAGAAATAAGCTAGACATGAAGGACTATACGTGGGATGGCCCGAGTTGTAACCTAGCTAAACGTGATTGAGCAATCGATCGTTCGATCGAGTTTTGTAAATTCTAATGTGTGGTGGTCACTTTTAAACTCTAAGTGCTTTAATTGAATGTCCATGTTAGTTGAATGTTAAATTGTGATGCATGTTTAAGATTTATGTGAATATTCTCTTATTTTATTATTTAATATGTGGTTTAAATCATAATTTATAATTTTATAATATTTTTGAATTATTTTTTTTATTAATCCTGAATTAATTAACCGTGGCGGGCTTATAACAAAAAACCGCCATGGTTAATACATTAACCATGGCGGGCACGTAACGATGCCCGCCATGGTTAATCTATTAACCGTGGCGGTTTTGTTAAACGCCGCCCGCCCGCGGTTATCGATTTTCCATGGTGGGCATGGAGTCGCCCGCGGTTAATCGTTCGATTACCGCGTGACCCTAGCTCCGTGGCGGATCCTATGCCCGCCCGCGAAAATCGAAAATGCCCGCCACGGAAGTTCAATTACGTAGTAGTGTAGGCTGACTCGGGGCTTAGGTACAAAGTTGATTACTCACACACACTATTAACAACACGCGGCGACCTAGGTGCCTAAGCTCCGGCTCGGCCGCAACGGCTACAAGCAACCTGTAAAGGTCTGGTTCTCCATACGCGTTGCCTTACGGAGGGCCTTGACCCCGCTCTAGGAAGCCGAGTCCGTACACATATCAATGCGGGACGTGACGGCTTCATCCGGGGCCAGTGCTGGCTTTCCATCGATGAAGGAGAGCTCTCGCCGAAGCCTGTGTTGGGCATGCTTAGCGACTGAAATTGTGGATGGTCGAGCTGCCTGTCGTGCACTCGGCGGGTGGGGGCAGCAGCCACTTTCCTCTGTGCTTCCTTGTAGGAGTGGGTGGCGCCGATCTCTCGGGAGGAGAGCGGGGATGGGATCCTCCTCATCCTCCCTCCTCCCTAAGCTCGCGAGGAAGAGTCGCGAAGGGCCCGGCGTAGAGGTCACCGGATGGCGCCATTTCCTCCGTGGCAACCACCACCGTGTCCCTCCTTCACCATGGAGGAGGCCGGCAACTCACCCGAGGCTCTGGGCCATCTCCAAGTGCCCAATCGCATGGGCTACGGTGGCGGAGGGGTGGCGGTGTGAGCGATGTGTCGAACACCAAAAGAAGGCGTGCAGTGCGGGAGGTGTCGAGCCAATCGCTGGTGCGCTCGCCACGACCGGCGACGGCGATCTCATCCAACATAGGCTCAACCCATGTCGGGTCTCCTCCACGCCGCTCTAGCACCAACAGTTCGACGTAGAGAGAAGTGGGCGGTGACTTTGTCGGTCATGCCGCCATCTCTACCACAGGCGTACTCCTGTGTCGCCATCGTTCTTGTCGTCCAGCTCTGTCGCCGCACTCTCGCCCACGGCCACCTCCGAAATCGGTGGACCGCCTTGGGCGTCGTGCTAGGAGGCGGTGGGTCGACGTTGTGGCTGAGTTGCGACCCTTCATTTGCCGCCGTCGTCGCCCTTCGCTGGGGCCGCCACACTCCGGTGGCATGGTGGTGGAGACCATGGCAGCGCAGGCAATGTCTGCGGGGTCCCGACGAGTGTGCAACACGGTGGTCGGAGCTGAGACAACGGAAGCGGCGACCGATGAACGCCGGTGGGATCACCCGCAGCCGGCCGCGCTGCGCCCCTCGATCCGCATCCCGTCCCGGCTGCGGCCGATGCACATGCACCGGTTGGTCGGGTCTGCCGGTAGAGCACACGCCGCCAACCATCGGGCGTCGAGTAGTAAAGCCCGCGCTGGGCCCCAGCCGATGGTGGGCGGGGATTCGCCGACGTGCCAATGGTCATCGGTGCCGTCATGCCCACCGTCGTTCGAGCTCGGCTGCTGCGCCGGCGCTTCGCCCGCCGCTGCAGCGGCTCTCACCCTCCGGCAATGACGACGGCGGCGGCGACGTTTGCGCCTCGCCCGGCCATCCCAACACCAGCCATGGTCTGCGTCGGCGTTGGCGCACCCGGCCAACTCAACGCCCACGGCCGGAGTCGACGGTCGAGGCGCCATCCGGGTGCTTCGGCGCTAAGGCTGTGGAGAGAGCCCGGCGAGCGGCGTGGAGGTAGGGAGGTCCGCCATGCTCCCCATCCTCCTCGTCGCCGTCGGAGTAGTCGCTCCACTTTGCAATAGCTTCGATCTGCCCATGGAGGGGATGAATGGCGCAAAGATTCGGGTTAGAGAGACCCCCGCGGTTGCTCGGAGGGGACACAATGACATCGTCGTTAAGCGCCTCATCGGCGGCTTCATCCCCTTCCCCGAGGCCCCTCAGTGGGTGCTGCCGGCGCGCCGACGATGGAGACGGTGGCTGGGGCTCCTTGGCGGCCGGCGACGAGGCCGCGGAGAGGGTGGCGACGGAGGTGGTGGAGGCGTGGGGAGGAGGCGGCGGCCGGTGTTGGCCTTTGGAACCGGCTAGCTCCGCGGTCGACAGAGCGACAATGGCGCCCGGCACGCCGCCACGCCTGAGGCGGGGCGGAGGGCGTTGTTGGGCTCGGCGGCCGGATCGGGGCGCGGGGTAGGCGGATCCAGGAGGGGAGGATGGGGCGGGCTCCGGCGCGAGGTTGGCGGCCGGCGCGCCGGCCGGCAGCGGCAGAGGCAACGTAGAGTGGGGCTGGGGTTGGGGAAGAAGGGCGGCGGGTGGGAGCTCGTTGGTGGGATGGAGGTGGCGTGGGGATGGAGGAGGATGGCGACGGCGGATGCGGCGCCGCCGCGACGCCGGAGATGCGCAGCCGGCGCCACCGGCGGCGGGCGGATGGTCCCCCGGGGGCTAGGTTCGGGCATTATCGGGCGGTGGAAGTTCAAGTTCTCCCCTCGTCGTTTCCCCACCCGACGTTGCCACAAAGATGCGACCAAAGGAAGGCTCTCCTTTATCAATTTGTGTGATTCCCCATTTTGGACATACAACATGAGGTTGCCAAATGCGTCGGGATAGCGGAGAGGGTCACCTTGGTGAGCGTGACCGCGACCCCGAGTGCGTCCGAAGGCCAGCCTTCCATGTCGGAATTCTGGCGGCAACCACATCAACCGAGGGCTGTTCCTCTGTTCGTCTCAGCCTCCCTCAAGGACGAGGGCACCCCGGATATCGACACGGGAAGGGGCTGTAAGGCGCATGGGAAGGCGGCCGCAGACCGCCAAATCTTCCTCGAGCACGCTATCGGCGTCATCAAACATTTGTCGAAGTTTGTCACCAGTCGGAGGACTCCGCAAAATAGACGCGGGATGCTGCCGATGAATCAGAATCGGTAGGTAGCGGCGACCAAGAGGACAAGATCATCGGCGTAAAGCGAGGCCCTATCTTGAATGACGCGACCAGCAGCCGTGTGAGAGCACGAAATGGGCGGTCGGCCTCCTCCTGAATAAGGCGTTGATTACCTCCTTAGTTAAGACAAAGAGCATAGGGGAGATCGGATCCCTTTGGCGCAGCCCCTGGCATGTGCAATCCTCCTACGGATCTTTGCCATTAACCATGATACGAGTGCTAGCAGTTGACAGCAGAATGGATATCCAGTTGGACCACCTTCTTGGAAAACCAATGGCCATGAGCACTTCAAGCAGAAAAGGCCATGCAACCGAATCGAATGCCTTTCGATATCAATCTTCGATAACACACGGCAGAGTGTCCTCAAGCGTGCAACCACCGGCAAGCTAGCCGCACAGACCCTAAAGTTGTCATGAATGGACCTCCCTTTGATGAACGCGCTTTGATTAGGGGTTTCAAGACAAGTGTTATCAAAGACTCTCACATGGTAGGGTGTTCTAGACAAGGAGGGTCTCCATCCCTCTATCCCTTAGTAATCACAAACAAAAACTCTCACACTACTTCGGGCGAGTTATCAAAGAACCAAGAAGTAATCGCGAGTAGCGCATACAAAAACTCTCAAATGATTACAACATGAACCCACAAAGGAATCAACAATGGTAACCACGGGCCACCGTGCACCACATCGTGGCCTCGATGATCCCGCCCAAGCTCAAGCCACCGCTTGGCTCGGCGATAAAAGACACACACGTTTACCATGCATTTAGCCTCTCTCAACTTCTCAAGTACCAGCACAAAGAGTTTAGTTCACAACAAGAAGCGAGGATTGATAGAATATTTACATTTCCATTTCCATTTTATTACATAGCAAAAAAGCTTAAGGGTGTACTGCCCCTTCCAACAAAAAGGCACCATTTTTCTACAACATGCCTTTTCTTTTTCTTGAACACGAAACGCCACCACTCTGCCATGTTCTTGCAAGCCCTTAGCGGTGATCAACCGAGTGCATCTCACCCCCTCGAAGGCATTCCTCAATTTCAGTTTGCCCGCAAGCCCCGGCGCAAGGAAGGTTGAGAATTCCTCGAGCGAGGAAGCCCGTGGTGGCTGAATTTGGTGAAATGAAGCGGTGTCTTGCCCAATCATTTGCGGCAAGTTGATCCTTTCCCAGAATTCCCGGCCAAGTGCACATCCACTGATAATATGCTCGGGAGTTTCAATGTCTTGATTGCATACCTCACACGTTGCATCATGGGCGACATGTTTTTCGTAAGGACGGACCGGCATTGGATTTTTTCTTGACTAGCAGCCACATGAACAATTGGGCCGGCGTGGAGCTCGCCAATTGCCAAACAAAGCTTGCCTTATCATCCTTGGGCTGTCCCCTATCCATTAGAAGGCCATAGATTGCCGAGCTATCCAGGGATCCCTTGGCATTTGAGAAGGGGGAGACACGCTTGTCCGGTTTGTCAGATAGCTGTGCGTTGCTCAACATGACCTGCAACTGTTGAAGTTCAGACGTCGCACGATGGCTTACCCTGGGCAAAAGGCTATGCTACACCCCTTGAGTGAGCATCTCCCGGATGGTGCTCGCCTTGTTGATGCAATGAATGACTGTGCAATGCCGGGAACAGGTCCGTGAGAGCCTCGTCCCCAATCCAGACATCCTCTCAGAAGGAGCAAGTCTTCCCATCGCCCAACTGAATAGTGGTGATGGCCTGGTAGAGCGGTAGCAGCGAGCGTACACCTCCCAATGGTCGCCACGGATGTCACCCTTGAGGGTTGAGACGGAAGCTCGTCCCTGAATCCATTGCGCCCAACCTGAGGACTGTGGTTGGTGGAGCCTGTGCAGCAGCTTGATGAGGAGACATATGTTCTGAGTGTCGAGGTCCTTGATACCAAGGCCACCTAGGTCCTTCGGTATACATACCGACGGCCATGCCACGAGACAGGCAGCTGGCGATGATTTCCAGACTTGTCCGCACACCAAAGGAAGGCTCTGCACTTCTTGTCCATGATTTGTATGACAGACTGGGGCAATTGTATAGAGCTCATCAAATAAACTAGCTGACTGTCGAGGACAAAGTTCACCAGCACCGTTCTACCCATTGCGTTCAGCAGTTGGGCCTGCCAAGATGAGAGATGTGTGTTTGCTTTCTGAATGTATGGCGTGAACGCTGAAACTGGGAGCTTGTGGACTGACAGAGGTAGACCTAGGTACGGTTGTGGGAAAGCCCTCTCACTTGCAGCTGAGCACCTGTACACAAGCTGAAGCCAAACCATCTTCCATGTGTATGGGAACTAAGCTGCTGTTTGCATAGTTGCATGTGTAGACCTAAGAAGGAGGCAAACTGATCCAAGATCATCTTGACGCAGAGCGGCACTAAGTTCACCTTTGAGCACAATCAGAGTGTCGTCAAGCGTCTCGAAGAACTACACATGGTCCATCGGGTTTCCGTTGGGTGGTGGATGTTGCTACGAGTTCACAATCATGCACCGAAGAGTTTTAGCAACCAGCGAGGAATGAGATAATGTGAGATGGGGTCTCCCCGGCACGGCCCCCTCTTGCACTGAATCCATGGTCCTGGACAACCGTTCACTAAGACTGCCGATCTCGAGGTGTTGAGCAGCATTTGCATCCATTTAATCCAGACCTCACTAAACCCTCGTGCACTTAGAACATTGAACAGGCCATCCCAGTTTACAGTGTCGAAGGCTTTTGCAAAGTCAAGTTTTAATACAATCGCTGACTTCTTCTCTTGTGGAAAACTTGGATCAACTCTACAACATAAACAAAAGTGTCTGCGATGGAGCGACCTCTAATGAACCCTGTTTGTTGTGTGTCAATCAGCCTTGGGATTTCACATTGCAGCGGTGACGTGAGTATCTTTGTTAGGATCTTGACCTTGAGACAACGATTCAAGACAGATTGGCCGAAGGCATCGACGTCTACTGCCCGGTTGCTTTGGAATAGGAACCATTTGTGACCGTTGATCTTTGTCGGTGAGCATCTACTCGGGTGGAAGGCTTTGAGGAAGTTTCATGACCTGCTCCTTGACCACGAGACCATGTAGACTTGAAGAAGGCAGGACCGAAACCGTTAGGTCTAGGCGTATAATTTCTGTTCATTGCTCTGAGTGCCATTGCAGCCTCGGTCTCAGTGAACGGGGCCATAATGCTGCTGCTCGGTTGCGCCCTTTCAGAGAAGAAAGGTTTGAGGTCCATGGTCAATGAAGTCCCAGGGACGCCAATTACCGACTTGAAGAAGGTGGTCAGCGCCGCTGTTTCGCCGTCGTGATTAACTATCTCAACTCCATCGACACGAACCATCCCGATGAGATTGCGCTGAGGCACTATGTGGCCTCGCGTGGTGGAACCCAATGTTGGAGTCACCTTCTTTGATAGCTTGTGTTTGCTCTGCTGCTTCTTGTAGGCGGCCAAAGTGCCGATCGCATGCTACAAGCCGAACCTAGCCATTTGCTTTGGACCTACGGTTCAGTCTTGACAAAGATTCTCGATTCTTCAAGTAATCAAATAGTTGAATAATGAAACGACAATTGTTGATGGTTAAGGAGGGTGCCCCGATACACCGAGCCCAAACCCTTCTTGCCGTTCTCGTCGCCTTGATGCATGCGCGCCGGTTGTCGGGTCACATCTGCCCGCAGTGCTGCCTCGCCGCCAAGCCGAGATCACGAAGGGAGGAAGGTCCGGTACTTGAGCCAAAAATTTTGAACGGAATAAATTGGTTTTGGGTATGGAGGTGGAGGCTGAGAGCAGCGGCGGCTAGTGATCCGATGTTGGCCATGCCGAGAGAGGAGAGGTTGGTGACCGGGAATAGGTGGTTGAACTTCGTTGTTTGTGCGGCTTGATCAAGCCGCCAAGATCTTCATGGTGGTTGTTAGACCCAGGTCAACGCCGGGTCACGAGAGAAGGATCTACGATACACGCCAATTTTGAATGGCGTCATTGAACACAACCGCACAGAGCATTGAGCTAACTTGGCCATTGTTTTACGTCTATTGTTGAGCGAGCAAGGTTCAAGTCGCTCAAAAAGGACCCAAGGTCATGAAACTGCCGGTGGCTGCCGGCGGCGTGGGGTCGATCCGGCTCCTCCGCGGCGGATCCAACCTCCCCATGGCCGGATCGGGCTTCCCGCCGGTGTTCCCGGTTGGTGCGGCGGATCGGCCCGGCGGCGGACCGACCTAGGGGTTGGTGCGGCGTTTCGCTTGGCGGTCCGCGAGGTGGCGGCGCTCGCTGGCGGCCGATATGGCTCGCGCCTCCGGTGGGCTTGGCGACGCGACGGACGGCGGCACCGTTCTCTCCACCGTTTGGTGGAGGGATGGATCAGCGGCCAGCGTACCTCGCCCGTTTAAGGAGTCCGCGCCGCGCGGGCTGATCTCGGGTATTTCGGACCGGATCCGCCTCACATCGCCTGCGCCCCCCTTCTTCGGGTGGGGTGGTGCTCCTCGCGATGCGGACTCAAAGGGCGTTGCCTTGGGTCGGGGATATTTCCCCGGCGATGGCCGGCGGGTCGATCTGGACCCCGGCACCGGATGGGGATGCCGGCGTTGGCATCGGCTATTCAACACGCCGTCCAACCCGCCCTCCCGATTGTCGTGGGCCGGATCAACTACAACAGGGCTCGGCTCGAGAATACGTCGCTCCCAGGCGGCTCGCTAATCAACTCGACATCCACACCAAAGGACACCGTCGCCCTCTCGTTCTTTTCGCTACCTCGCTCCATCTGGTGAAGACCCCCGCCGATTATCTTGACATCTCGTCGTGTGAAGGTTCGGCTTGGATGTGCTTTGCGGGATCTTGGAATACGGGTGAAAACCCCGCCGGCGATCTTTGGGCGGGCGGCGATGACGCAATTGACGTCATTTTCCCCCTTGGAGGCGTCGGCTGTAACTTCCTCCTCTTTCGTTGATGGTGGCATCTGTGGGCGTCATTTACCTTCTTGAAGGCATCAAACAAGCACACCTCCTAGCCACGCCCTACACTACGCCAATTGGGACCCAACATGGCGTCAAGGGCAAGCCATGGACGCCCTCCGGTTAATCAAATAGAGGGTCAAAGCATTTAGTTTGTTTGTAATGTCCTGGTCGATTTATAAGTCTATGGCTTTTCTCTTGTTGTTTTTTTTTCTCTTTTTTATTTTTTGGTTGTGTACATCCCTGGATGTAGAGACCGGATTTTTTAATCCATTATCTAAAAAAATGAAACTGTTGCAGCTATGTTCGAGAGGTTTTGGAGGAAAGGAATAGAGCCTTGGTGATCATACGGGCCATAGGTGTTAGTGACTAAAAAGTCTATGTTAGAAGCGGTGCACTACCGGAAAGACGGCCTTCGCCGTGTGCTCGGCTCTAAGCCGAGTGCCAAATATCGGGCTCTCGGCTTAGAGCCGCGGGGCCGAATGCCTCGCCCAGGGGCACACGCGAGTTCAAAAAACACTCGGCTTAGACCGGCTAAGCCGAGTGCACGAGAAGGCGATACACGGCGAAGAAAAAACACTCGGCTTAGAAGCGAGATAAGCCGAGTGTCTAAAGTTGGCACTCGCCAACGGAAGTTTCAACCGTCTTGCCGCCGCCCGTGCGCCCTCCGTTATTCCTTGGGCCGAAAGTGCCTTGGCCCGGCACTCGGCTAAGAAATAGACACACATCCTTTTTTTTGCCGAGTCCGCCCAACTCGCCTTAGGGTATCTTTGCCGAGTGTCCTGGGGGGCACCCGGCAAAGAATTTTGTTTTCCCAATTGCCTTCAAACTTTATCTCCTCAACACATATCACATTTCTTACCCCTAACAAAGTTTGGTGCATTTTTCAATTTATTTACTATATATAACTAATTAATTGCATTTGAAACAATTTTTTTTTAATCGGGTGAGATTTGAACTACGTGTCATTCAAATATTTGGAAAAAATGAGTGTAAAATTGATATTCATGTTAGTCAACCTAATTTAAGATCTCATATATTGTATGATTATGGTTTTCAAACATCTCATTTCGGAAACACGACACCAAGCGTATGGGTGAATGGTTTTTAATTGTATAAAAAGAAAACAAAGTTGAAAAATCATGAAATTCGATGAGTTGTCGTCAAATCACATGTGGAAGCTGTGGAAAAAAATTTAGAAGATTTAGAACAAGTTGTGATGAACATCGCTTGAAAGTTTGGAACATCTACGAGAAGTTTCGAGTTAGTGAGAGTGATCTCCTGTGTGTTCCAGCTTTCAAGCGGGTGGCACTTCGGCTTAGACCAAAGAGGATTTTTTTAAAAAAAAGACGAACGTATTCTCTCCCCTCACTCTCCCCACTCTCGCTCCTTTCTAAGCCCCGGCGCCCGCCCCGGCCCGCCGAAAACGCCCCGCCGGCGGCGGCGGCGAGCGCCACCGCCGCGCCGCACTGCACCGCTCCCGCCCCGCCCGCCCGCCCCGCCCGGGCGCCGATGACCCGCCGCCGCGGCGCCACCTCGACCCCTGGCTGCCCCTCGCCCTCCTCCTGCACGACCCGTCCGTCCCCAACAAGGCCGCCCCGAGGAGAGGGGAGAAAGGGAGAAGCAAGGTCGTGGGAGGAGAGGGACGAGGGGAAGAAAGTACATCTCGGCTACACTCAGCCACATGGACTCATCGACCATGTACATGCAAAATACTTCTGCAACGAACGGCGGCGCCAAATAAGCTAGGATTATCGCCAGCGAACTTTGGGAAGGGTAGCTTGGGAAGTTTGCCGAGATTGGCTTGTGGTCCGGGAGACTTTGGGCAATTGGGGGTTTCCTAGGTACTGGGTTGATTGGGACATTGTGGCGAACAGGTGGGTTGTGTGCCCAGCCTACGCCTACCGTGTGCAGATTGATATTGGTTGTGGGGTTCGCATGGGTTATGGAAGGAGGTGTTATTTGGGTCCGCAGGTTTAGGAAAGGTGAGCCCGGGCATTTTGGTGAACAGGTGGGATGGGAGGATCAAAATTGAAGGACGATGGAAAAAGAACTTGAGATGGAAGGGGCGGTGCCATACGGATGATGGGACATGGGTCCACGTCGCCACGACGACCCAACATCCCATGTATTCATGTCGACACGGTGCCCCGGCCGGGCGTCACCGATGTCGAACGAGGCGGCGACGAGAACGCCGGCCGCGGAGGAGTTCATCGCGCGGCGGCGTCCCCACCGGTTCGTCAGCTTGAGACCTTGAGACGAAGGCTGTCGACAACCCCCTTGACGCTACGGCGGTGCGCGCGAGCACGGGCGGCGACGCGGGCGCCACGCTTCGTCGCAGATCCGGTCCACGCTGAGTCGCCTAGCGCCGCGAGGCGGCGCCGAGGTCGGCGTTGGTGACGGACGGTGGCACTGACTCCATATTGAGAGGCGCCGAGCGTTGGCGGGGTTCGCCGACTCGGGACCGGCGACGCGTCCACCCACTTGGCCTCGAGCTCGCCGAATCGCCCGGTTGGACCCGATCCGAACTTATGGATCTCGTCGTGGAGGAGCTTCATGGACGGCTACATGGCGCCGCGAGGATTGCGGCTGGTGTAGTGTTCGTGCGAAGACGCCGATTCCGATCCGGAGGCCAGCGTGTGCCTAGCTTTGATACCGGATGTGAGCGGCAAGCAATTGGGGAGGAAGAGGAAGGCGAGTAGAGAACGGCCGCAAGGAATAGTTCAATGTAATCGGAATAATAACAAGTGTTTACAGATAATTTTCTTCATGCCTCTCATCTCTCCACCTATTCTTACTTATACTTCTACTTCCTCCAGGCGGTCCCGAAACCTTTGGGTTGGGCGGCTCGTCCCTTCTTGGGCCTTGTAGCAGCTGGCGAGCCCGTGGCAGCTAGCTGCCTCCAACTCGCTCCCGGCGATTATAGTTGGCCATTTGGCCCGTGGCCCGCGGCCCGGTCCGAGGCCCGGTAAAATGGCCCGGCATCCGCCCGGCCCGGTCCGTTATGTGCGGGCCCACGGCGGCCCGGCCCGGTGGCCGGGGCGGGCCATGGGCGCCGCCTCGGCCCGTGGCACGGTCGTGCGCCCGGCCCGTTGAGAGGCATGGCCCGGTGGCGGCCCGTGATGAAATAACAACAGCAGCCGACATCAGACCACTCATCTCAACCCTATCCTAACATCCCAACCCAATCCCTCCCCACCAACTCCCCGATCCCGTCTCCCCACCTCTCCAGCCGTCGCCGCCTAACGCCTCGCTCCGCTCCACTCCCCTCACCGGCACGGCGCGAGAGTCCAGCGTCGCTCCAGCGCCCGTTCCCCTCCGGCCGCGCCGCCTCCCGACAACTTCCCTCCAGGCGCGTCGCTCGGGGCGGGGCGAGCAGGCGGCGCGAGGGCGCCGCGGCGGAGCGGCCTTGGCAGCGCGCTGCGGCGGAGCAGCCTTGAGCTGGCGGCGCTGAGGCGGCGGCCGCGGTGGAGCAAAATAGGAAGCGGCGAGGGGAGCATCGCGAGCGGGCGTCGCGAGGCAGCGGCCGCGGCGACGCCAGGCGGCGGCGAGCACCGCGAGGCCTGCGCGAGCGAGCAACAATGGGGCCGGCCGCCCGGCGCCTGTGGCCCAACCGGCCTCGTGGCGGCCAAATGGCCCACGGACCGGGCCATGGGCGGCGCCGCCCGAGCCCGTAGGTGGCACGGCCCGTGCAGCCCGTAGCGGCCAGCGGCCGGTTCCGGGCCCGCCCGAGCGGGCCACGGGGCGTCGCCGGGCCGCCCGTTGACATCTAGCCGGCCCGAGCGGGCCACGGGCGGTACCGGCCGGCCCGTTGGACATCTATACTGACGATGGGGTGCTGACAAAAACTAGTGCTTTTTTCTCGCGAATAGGCGAGTGTGCGTATCTTTGTATCAGAAGAAAAGAGTGTGATATTTACAAGAATGCTGAAGCTGGCGGCGCCACAAAAATTAAAGATTATATAAAGGAAAGACACATCCTGGAAAACCGACTGGTAGCGTAGCACTAACTGCCTTGCGCCAGGCTTCTGAGCCTTGCACGCCCGCTTGGATCCACCTGTCGGCCTCGATGTTAATCATCTGTAGCGTGTCAGCGATAGGAGCCGCCGCATTTCTGAAGCACCTTGCGTTCTGTTCCTTCCACACAGCTGCCATGAAACCGGCGTGAAGAGCGTGTCGAGTCCTTTCTAGGATCTCCAGTAGTGGCCAATAAAACTAGTGCTAAGTTGGGTGGAGAAAGATGTGTTCCATTCCATGTCTTAACTGACGGGAAGAAGTAAATTGCGGTCTCGAAAGTCAGCTACGAACTGTTATCACTGTCTCAACCCTCTCTTCTCCATGTCCTTTTGTGATCATGAAACCTAACGGAGTCCTACAGCAAAGCCTGTATCTCACGCGTAACGAGCACAAGAACTGAACGATCAGGATTGATAACTCAAAACACTGACCATCTGAGTAACAAATTATATACACACACTACAGGAATCCGCTTCTTTTGCCGAGTGCGAAAAACGTTTGCCGAGAGGAAAAATTCGGGCACTCGCAAAACGCGTTTGCCGAGAGGAAAAAGTCGGGCACTCGCAAAGAGCATCTTTGCCGAAAGCCAAATTGAGCACTTCGGTAAATACTTCTTTGCCGAGTGCCAGGCCGTCGGCGGTGTTCAAGACTCGGAAAATTATATGTTTGCCGAGTGCTTAGTCCTCGGCAAAATAAAGCACTCGGCAAAGAATAACAGGACCAAACGGCTCGTTTTCCGTCACCTTGCCGAGTGCCGACGTTAGGCACTCGGCAAAGGGTACCTGGTTTGCCGAGTGCCACACGCATATGCACTTTCGGCAAAGAAGGTATTTGCCGAGTGCCCTACATGGCACCGGGCAAATTATGAATTTTTTTGTTTTTTAGTCCCATATTTTTTGTGTGGCCTAGGTACGGTAATTACATCTCATGTTCAAAATTTGGGACAATTTCAAGGACCAATGTTGCTATATTTCATGAATTATTTCTATTTTCTTGCATTTTTAAGCACTCCAAATTTAAACTGCAGTGTACATGAAATAATGGAATTTGGTCATTCAAAAATATTATTCATTATGTTTAGGCGTATGTTCAGGGCTCAATCCAGGAACTTCATGTGAAATTACGGTGAACATTTTTCTTTGTCGAGAACATGACGAGTTTCATGCGGGGAAAAGTGTTTTTAAATTCTATAAAATCAAATGAAGTTTAAAAATCACGAAAACTTGGCGAGGTGTCTTGCCATCTCATGAGGAGGCTGTGGTAAAAATTTGAAAAATTTTCGAGCAAGTTGTGACGTCGGATGGCTAAAACTTCGGACATCTCCACACTCTCCACATGTGATCAAGTGTGGAGATGTCTGAGTTTTAGGCATCCGACCTCACAACTTGCTCCAAACCTTTTCAAATTTTTACCACAGCTCTCCTCATGAGATGGCAAGACACCTTGCCAAGTTTCGTGATTTTTAAACTTTGTTTGGATTTTATAGAATTTAAAAACACTTTTCCCGCATGTAACTCGTCATGTTCCGACGCAAAAATGTTCGTAATTTCGCGAAGTTCCCCGGATTGAGCCTAAACATACGCCAAACATCATGAATAATATTTTTTGAATGAACAAATTCCATTATTTCATGTACCAAGTAGCTTCAAATTTGGAGTGCTCCAAAATACAAGAAAATAGAAATAATTCATGAAATATACCAAGACAACTTGAAATTGTCCCAAATTTTGAACATGAGATGTAATTACTGTACCTAGGCCACACAAAAAATATGGGACGAAAAAAAATTCATAATTTGCCGAGTGCCATGTAGGGCACTCGGCAAATACCTTCTTTGCCGAGTGCATATACGCGTGGCACTCGGCAAAGATTATTTTAACATAAAATAAAAAAATACATCTTTGCCGAGTGCCTCGTTTTACGGCACTCGGCAAAGCCGAATAAATATCCGAGCGCCACAGCCGACTCCAGCTCATTTCCACCCGCGCGCCCATCCCGCCCCGAGCCCGCCCACGCCCCCCCGGCCGCCGCCACCCCGCCTCGCCGGCGCTGTGCCGCCCCGCCCTCGCCGGATCCGCCGCCCCTCCACCGCCTCCAAGCCCCGCTGTCGCCGGACCGGGTCTCGCCCGTCGCCGCCCACACCCCTCCAAGCCCCGGCGGCCTCCGGCCCGATCCGCGGCGCCGGGCCCGCGCGAGCCCCGGCGGCCTCCGGACGAGCGCCGCCGGCGCCCGGCCACGCCGCCCGCCCTCCCCGCCCCGCCCCCGCCCCGCGCCGCCTCTGCTCCTGGCCCTACCCCTGTTCCCGGCGGGCAGGGAGAAAGGGGAAGGTGAGGAGGAAGAGGGAGGAAGGGGAAGGTGAGGAGGAAGAGGGAGGAAGGGAAGAAGAGGAAGAGGAGGAAGGAGAGGAGGAAGAAGAGGAAGGGGAGGAGGAAGAGGGAGGAAGGGAGAAGAGGAAGGAGAGGAGGAAGAAGAGGGAGGGGAGGAGGAGGAAGAAGAAGAAAGTGCCGATCCGACCGGCCGTCGTTCATTCATCTTTGCTTGCGGTGTTCGTGGCTTCTGTGGTGATCCACGCCGTCGTCGTGACCATTGCCAAGGTAAGCCCAATCCTTCTAGTAGTGGTTAGTAGTAGTTGTTAGGGATAACTAGTGGTTAGTACTAGTAGTAATGGTTAAGTAGTAGTGGTTAGTACTAGTAGTAGTGGTTAAGTAGTAGTGTTAGTTGTAGGGTTAGTAGTAGTTAAGTAGTTGTTAGTAGTAGTTGTAGGGTTACTAGTAATTGTTCTTGTAATACTTGAATACTTTCATCTGCATGGTTTCGAGAAGTAAAGTAATTGGCTCTTGTTGATATATTGGTGGTTGGTGGCCTTCGTGCCCATATTCGGTATATGTATGTGGTTGTTGGCCTTCGTGCCATGTTTTTTGCAGGTTTTGGGAACCTCCCCGTGTAGGGGAGGTGCTGCCAAAATTTTGAGTCGACACTAACTATTTTTTTGCCCTTGTTTTCTAGGAGGATCTGTGGGAGGGACTTGGCGACCCCGATCGTCCCTCGTGGGCGCTGCGTGTCTTGCCGCACCGCGCGTCTCCACCGACACTATAGGTATTAATCACCTCCCGTCCTTATAGTTGTCTTACATAGCGTGACCCAGCTTAGGGCGTCTCCCGTCCGAAAGAGATACAGACGCTGGTATGCACATCTTGCATATCCGCGACCGTATCTGTTCGGATTGTCCACGTTTTGGGCCGGCCGTGGATGCGTAGATGGGTTAGCATCCATGCTCAGCTCCCGTCCGAGCCGGGATTTTCGGCAGCACCTCCCCGCTGTTCTCGGATACACACTCTCCCGCCAGACGTGTATCGGGAGAACGGGAGGTGCGCCAAAATTCCGGTCGGATAGGAGCGGAGCATGGAAGCTAACCTTGTCTATGCATCCTCGGGTGGGATTAGGACCTATCCCTCACCTATTAGATGGTACGGGCGTCGTAGATGCAATTGCCGGGTTATATGGCTCGCCGACATGGGCGTATGACAGAGGATGGATAACCGCGGAGTGGATGTACACGGGCTTCGCAAGTAAGAGCCTTGAATGGATTAGGGGACCGATGCTTTCCCGAGCATGCATTTGGCCCACCGCTAAAGGGTCTATTCGATGCCGTGTCCCTCGCAAAGAAATGTAAGAACAAGAAAAAGAAACGAAAGGTTGAAATGGGCAAAGATATTTTCAAGCACGGATTCGCCCCAAACTATAGCCGGGATCTTCCACGGTGAAGTCGATCGTATTAGAGAGGACGTGGTGAGGCCCCTCCTTGAGGAGTATGATGCATGCCGGGATGGCGCATATGATGGCGCACTTTCACGATGCATGGTTCAATGAAGGATTGGAGGAGGAACCCGAGGAAACCGCAAAGGCGTTTCTACGAGATGATGGAGGCGCACAAAGAGCCCTTCACGAAAGACAATGGTTACGGCCGATGCCATTTCACGCCTTATAGCGTTGAAGTCGCAATTGAGCATTAGTTGAGACGGCGCCGACACCCCGTTGTCGCTATTGGCAAATCGCCTGCAGGGTCACGCCCCGCCCAAGAACACGTACGAGTCACGTGAGACTCCTTCGTGGACTCAAGATGCCGTATGAGTCGCACCATGCTTGTCCAAAGGGGTGCGCCCCTATTTAGGGGAGACCTCAAGGAAGCAACGCACCGCCCAAAGTGCAAAGCCTCTAAGTTTGTGGAGGTAGAATGTAGTGATGGTAGGAAGAAACAGTCCAAGATCCCCGAGATGGTCCTACGACACCTTCCTTTCGCATCGAGGCTCCAACGGCTGTACATGACAGAGGAGTCCGCGAAACAAATGACATGGCACAAGAAGGGCAAAAGATACAAATCTTGAGAAGTTGGTACACCCATCGGATGGTGATGCATGGAAGCACTTCGATAATATGCATCCCGAAAAGCTATGGAGGCTCGAAATGTACGCCGTAGCGTTCGCAAATGATGGGTTCAACCTGCACGAATGTTGGCGGCCCCGCACACTTTGTTGGCCCGCGGTTCGTGATCTCTCAATCTTCCCCGGTGTCATGTTTGAGCTCAAGCACCTGTTTGACGCCGATAATACCCGGCACCCGGCAACAATATGGGTGTGTTCATGCGGCCGGTGTGGGATGAATTGCAAGATGCTTGGCAAAATGGGGTACCGACGCATTTAATCGAAGCTACAAAGATGAACTTTACAATGCATGTGTGGTACCTATATTCAATGCATGACTTCCCCGCTTATGGCATATTCGCCGCATGGTGTGTTCATGGGAGGTTCCCTTGCCCAACATGCAAGGTAAATTGTGATGTTCACCCCGGCAACAAGGGTGGCAAGTATTCTTCGTTTGACAAACATCGTCAATTCCTCGCCGAGAACCATGAATTCGACTAGACAAAAAGCACTTCACGAAAGGTGTTGAAGTCACCGACCCCATCCCAAAGTTTATGACCGTGAAGAGGTCCTTGCCGAGCTAGCTGGTCTCAAAATCGATGAAAAGAAAGGTTGTTTTGTTGGATATGGTACCACACACATGTGGACTTATATATCGGGCTTGACTAATCTCCCCTACTTCAAGGATCTTCTTCTTCCACACAACATCGATGTAATGCACACGTAAAAGAATATCTCCGAGGCACTCTTTGCAACAACCATGGACCTTAAGAAGTCAAAGGACAACGTTAAGGCTAGACTTGACATAGAGATGATGTGCGATAGACCAAAGCTAGTGATAGAGACCCCTAGCCCCGGGAAGAGATGGAAAAAGGGCCCGGCCGACTACATCATCAAAAGGGCCGATAGGAAGGAAGTACTACAAAGGATGAAGACGTTATCGCTCCCCTCGATGGGTATGCGGCGAATCTTAGTAGGGGAGGAACTTGCGTACTATGAAAGTCTTAGGGATGAAGAGTCATGACTTCCACATATGGATTGAGCGGATCCTTCCCCGCGATGACTCGGGGATACCTCTCCGAGCCGGTGGCGCCATCCCCGGCAGAGTTGAGCTTTTCTTCCGCCCGCTTTTGTGTTAAGGAGTTATCTCGATGCGATTGCCGATCCGGAGCGTCCGCACCTGTGTTGATCTGCAAGTTGGAGATGATATTTCCACCGGCTTCTTCCCGCCGATGCAAAGACCCGATTTTGCACCTTCCTAGCGAGGCACGATTGGGGGCCCGTGCGGTTCCGTTGGTGCTATCCAATCGAGAGGGCTCTCAAGGTACTTCGGAGAAAATGCGTGGAATAAAGCCAAAATTAAGCCTTCCGTGGCGCGAGGCATACATTCTAGAGGAGTTGTCGACCTTCACACAGGCGCACTATACTAAGAAACTTCCCAAAGTCCACAATCCTACCCCTCGTTACAACACCGACGAGAGTTCATCGAACCTCATCCTTTTCGTGAGGGCAAGTCGGAAGAGGAAGCGCAGCTACCCACAAGCACTTGTCCTTTGATGAGTGGCGCACTATCATGCTCTATGTGTTGTTGAACCTTGACGGCGGCTCCTTATCGCCAGTAAGTTCTCAATGAGCTTGTTCCATACGCGGTCACTATTCTCCACCTATCAATCCGACCCACTTGCCTTGTTTTTTCAGGGAATTTATTGGTCAACACCGAGAGGGAATAGGGCTCCTACCTTGCAACAAGAAGACAATCTTCTAAAAAATGGGCAGCCCGATTTTTTATTTCCTCGGTTCTCGTAAAAGGTACCATCCAACTAACCTCGTTTCGACTTTGATATTCCACTTTGGTCCTAGTAACATATAATGTAACGATGTACGTGGCCTCACCTTGCGCAGCCCGCACGTATGCCGAAATGTGCGAAGATTTAAAACAGGGGGCAATGGCTTCCCCGTAGGGTCAACTCGCTCACCATTTATGATGTGAATGGCTATCGCCGCACGAGAAGCTACGAGGAGAGTCGGCCCAACCGCAAAAAAACAACATGCACCGGAGTTCGTGACGCCCGGCTTGGATAAGAAGGACTATTACGGCATAGTCGAAGAAATATATGAGCTCAACTTTGGGGGTCCTAAAGAGCTCAAGCTAGTGGTATTCAAATGCCATTGGTTCGATCCTCGATGACACGAAAAGTAGACCCTACACTTGGGCAAGTCGAAATTCGACAGATTCCGTGATATGGAGGAGAGGATGTCTATATTGTGGCTAATATACACGCCACACAAGTTTATTACCTCCCATGGGCGTGCCAAAAACACGAGGACCTTGCGGGTTGGTACCTTATGCAAAGGTATCGCCGCACGGTAAAAGCGCCTATTCCGAACGATGATGATTACAACCTTGACCCAAACACCGAAGAGTTCTATCAACCCGAGGGGCTAGAAGGACGTTTGGAGATAGACATTCTTTTCGCCGATGGGCATGGAAGTAGACAACGCCATCGATGAGGACGAGGGTGATGAGGTGCGTGGATGCTAAGGACTTACAAATTCTTGAACGATGGAGGATGGTGCGCCAAGGAGTTGTGGAGGGCGATGCACATGCCGAGGGCTTATATACATGATGAGGATGGTGACATTGATGATTACACTAGTGATAGTGATAGTGATGACTACACGCCACCTTTGCCATTCGGGAGATAATTTCTAAATCATGTAATACTATTTTGTTATTATTGTTACCTTTCAATTATGTTTCGCTTCATTTTGCAATACTAATTGGTTTACTCTTTGTCTTCGCAGGACTCGACAAAATGCCGCGGAAGGCGCAACGCCGACAGGGGGGTCCAGTCCGTCCACGCGAGCCCCCCACCCTCTCCCCACGCCGACGGGAGGAGGCCGACGAGCAGCAGACTCACGGTGGAGACGCCGCCGGGCGCAGCCTCGACGCCGCCTCGCCGACGAGGAGGCTTGAGTTTGTTTCTTCGCCGGGCCACCGGGTCGCCGCCGGCGCCCGGTCGCCGGAGGGCCAGCCGGGGGCCGTCGAGGGCGCCGACCCACACCTCTTCGTACTTCGGACACCGGTGCGAAGAGACACCCCTCGAGACGCCTTCCTCGAAGTTTGAGCAGGGTCTACCAAATAGCGGGCCTCGACCCTCCCGCAGGGGACGATCCCTTTGCCCGCCTCCCGGTGATTCGACCCCACGGTGACAAGTAAGTAGCCATTGATATTTTCACTACTTGTTCATATGACATGTTGAAAATCGAACTTCGGACTAACAATTGGCCTTAATGGCTCGTGGCAAAGAATCGGAAGATTGTGTTTTTAGGGGCAGCTCACGCCATATCAATGGCATCCGTGAGCCTCCCGATTAAAAGCGAACTACCCCGCCCGGTGACCGCCGGGCGGTGAGGGAGCCGCCCCTATACGTGGGAGCACTTCGTCAAGGTGGAGGATCTGGCGCCCTTGCGGCGAAGATCAAGACAGAGTTCGGGTGAGTCTCAGATGCATGATTACTTCACGCTTTTTAAATACTATGTTTTTAAATAATAGAATGATACATGTTGTCTCGTATGCAGGATTACTTCACGCGGCGAGGCGGGGCAAGAGGCGCCGGGCGCTAGAGTGCAGACAAGGTCCGCCGAGACCGCTCAAGGACCTGCACCATGAGGCACGTGTCCAAAGGCATCATCTCCTTCAACGCCGACGTGCTTGGCAAGGTGGTGAGGAAGCATGAAGCAAGGGAGATGATGCTCCGTAGGGAGACCGACCTCACCAGTGGACCAAGACATCCGTGTTCGTAGAACACATTTATTCTCGATTCCTTCAATGAAAAATAAGCAAAGCCCATTCATCCTCTCGCTATGTCATGCAGATGTGTCCGGGGTGGTGCAGCAAGTACAAGGATCTGCTGGGAGGCCATTGTGGACAAGTGGCTCTTGGAGGAGACGTCTTTAGACTAAGAGACTTCGCTTCTGAGATGTCGCTGAGATGGAAGGGAAGCCACACCACCAAGGGAGCGCCCCTCCCAAAGGTATATGGATAGATGGGTACGATTACTCGTTGATTTTTTATTCAAGCGCCAAATCTCTTCACTTCTAACCATCTCTGTATTCTCCTCGCATTCCGCTTCGCATGAAGGCCAAAGACATCGAGTACGCTGGGTTCGCCTTGAGTCACAAATGGCAGATCGACCGACAAGGACAACGCGTCACGACCCGGCGGGGCCCGAGGCGTCCCACCAACGCCCGCGTCTACCCCAAGCTTACCCAAGACACCGAGGCGCAAAGCAGCGCTATGGGGACGACTTCGATCTAGCCACCGCGCCCTAGACACGACACACGTGATGAGGTTGGGAGGAGGGAAGAAAGACGGCGTGATGGATGGCCAACAAATACGATTGACCCGTCCTCTGTTCCTAGGCCGGCCGAGATTCGCTCAAGGAGCACGACCTCCTCCGACATCCCCATAGCACCTCGGCAAAGCTCTACTCACGATGATGCGGCGTTTCGTAATTACAGCCATTCGCCGCTCACGGTTTTACACATGTCCGCTGCCTATGCATTGTTTCAACGTTATGGGTGTAATATTGCAGGCCCGATGGCAGAGTTGGAGGCCAAGCAGCGCCCAGCGGCAGACTTTGAGGCCGTGCAGCGCCCGTGCAGGCCCATCGGCGGGAGTTGGAGGCATACCAGCAATACTCGCGCGTTAGATGCGGGGCGTGGCGGCCTTCTTCCAGGCCTCCAAATCCCGGTGTGACCACCGCCTCCGCTGCCTAGCTCCCCTCGCTCGCTCCACCCCCCCGTTCCTCCTCCTCCGTAGGGACTCGGTGAGTATATATTGTTGTTTATTTCTTTGGCTTGTGCGGCTCACCTGCAGTACTAATGAGATCGCCTCTCCTTTATGCAGCCACCGTCGGGGTTCGAACCCGACTCCTCCGGTGGGCCTTCTCCACCCCATCCGGTTGGCCCGACTCCACGGTACGCGGGCCGTGGCGTTCCTCCTCCCGCACGCAGCCAGCCTACACTACGGGCTTCCACACGCCCCTCCTACACACCACGGGTGGACGTACCAATCGACGCCGCAAAGATGGGTGGTATCCGGGGCAAGGTGAGGGCCCCTCACACTCTTCGCACTGGGAGGCCACGGGTCGGGGCAAAGCGAGTTGCTAGTGATTATGTTCGATGGATTTCTTTTGGATGTTGGACATGTTGCACTGTGATGGATCTCGCTTTGGATGTTGGACATGTTCTTTCTCGCTTCGATGTTGGGCGTGTTGGATATGTGCACTATATGTGTGAATTTGTGATATATGTGGATTATATATGTGAATTTGTGATATATGTGCATTATATATGTGAATTGGTGATATATGTGGTTTATGTGTATATATGGATGGTTATGGTATATATATATATATATATATATATGTATTTGCAGCAAGAATCAACAAAAACAGCAAAAAAAAATCTCCCAGATTTGCCGAAAGTGCCAAACTCTGCAAAGCTGGGCACGCCGGCGCCTAAAATGGCGTATTTGCCGAGTGTGAGGTGGCACTCGCAAAGGTACCATTAATTTGCCGAGTGCTATTTATTTTGGCATTCGCAAAGTTTATTTTTTTTGTAAAATAAATAATTCGCCGAGTACTTACATAACACTCGGGCGGTTTTTTTAAAAATTCAAATCTTTGCCGAGTGCCCGACGCTTTGGCACTTTCGGCAAAGGGACGCTCATATATAATCTTGATGCGACATTTAATTCGGCCGAAAGACCGACATGGCACTCGGGAAACCTTTTGCCAACTGCCCGACATTTAGCACTCGGCAAAGAATCGCTTGCCGAGTAATTCTTTGCCGAAAGTGGGGTTTGCGAGTTCAGCAGACTCGCAATGGCTTTGCCGAAGTGCATAAGTGCCTTTGCCTAGTGCACCCTTCGCACCGCAAAGCGTACCATTCCTCGTAGTGACATGGCAATTATAGCCTGACAAATGTAGTCACAAAGGATCCGTCAAAGTGGCGTTTCCGGCAGAGATATGTGCAGGTAAGCACAAACACCAAGTAACCTTTACAACGAAAAGGATAGAGCGGAAAGTGGCCTCGCATAGATATGCTGCATTTAGGATGAAATTGGTACAACCTCCAGTGAATATGGGCCGCATCGACATCTCAATAGACTGATTGTACGAACCAGCGATCAAAGGATCGACTGTACAGGGAGGAGCTAGCACGCATCTACTCTAGAAAGCTTGCATAAACCTGCAGAGCAATCCCAACGTTAGACATCAATTTGATGAACACTATACATGAACTTAGTTGACAGCGCACAGTAAACGTACCATACACCATGGAGACAAACTAATCCTCCAAGCATCAAAGAAACTCACTTTCAAGTCAGTTGGAAGGTGAATTGAGCTGCAACAACATAAAAAAGCAAGTGCAAATAATCTTAACCTGCTCTTTTGGTACTGAGAGAACAAGATAATGGAAACTATGCAACTTGATGCAGGTAATGACATCCTGTTTAATTTGTATAAGTAACTTGATGCATCTATATTAACATACCTTAAAACGCATGGGCCTTTCTTCCAGTTAAGATTTGGGAAATATGAAGTCCTCTACTGAAGGCTTCATTGAATAGGATTCTTGTTTGCCTTTCATGAGTCCCAGGCAAATATGACAACACGGCGACAGGTGCCATAACAATCACTCCAAACAATAGTTCGTACAAACGTGCCACAGTAACTACATTTTGCCAGACCATCTCATATCTCGTCAGATATGGCTTGAATACCAGAGCAATAGATATGATTCCCCAGCCAGTTGGAAGAAAAGCCAAGAGACTAGTAAAAGTATCGACAAACTGGAACTTTGTAAATTCCAACAGCACAACAATAGCAGCCACTGTGCCACCAACGATTATAGCCTGGACAAGACGATAGCGTATGTGCTTTTTGCTGAATATCTGTCTCGACAATAAGCAACTGTCCCAAGCGCAATAAAAGCCAGGAGGATGCATGCCCATGAAAGAAGATAGACAAGGATACTTGTACTCTGATTGGCAATGTGAAGTCGATAAACAAGTGCATACTGAAAGAAGAAGAATCGTAGGTCTAATATGATTTCCAAGATACTGCCCCACAGACCAGTCATCCGGAGATGATCAGTTTCCTCTTCCCACCATTTCTCCCAGCTTTGATCTGACTTAACACCACGGAACCAGATCCAATTCAGAAAATCTTGAAAGCCATTAAAATTCTTCTGCCAATGCAAACCTGAAGGATTAAAAATGAAGGGAGCAAGAATCCATGACGACACTAGAAACCAACTTGAAAGAGTCAGCAGAATATACACCAGTGTATTCCCAGAGGTGGTGCCATAAGATGCATAAAGAGTCAATATCACACCAATCTCTATTGCTTTAATGAAATGGCTGCGAGCATAGAGCCTATAGTTCTCAGCAAACTTGGTATGCTCCACCACAAAACCTCGGCCAGTACCCCGATACTGTGCACCTCCATGAAGGATTGTCCTCCCATAATAATGTGTTTTAGTTCCCATGGAGAAAGTATAGAAAACAGAGGCCAACTGTAGTTGCATTTGCATGAAATCCCACATAGCATTGAGGAACCCGTACTCAAGTAAGTTCTCAATAATCATGGGTAAAGCAGTAAACAGCCCAAGCTGTACGACGAACTGCTGATTGAGGACCGCTGCTAGGGCTGCATTGTTAGTTGAGGAAGTGTTCTTGCTAATATAATCCTCAAGTCCACTGAGTGCAAGGTAAAAGCGCCCCCACACAAATGCATACACAGTTAGCACAACCATCATTGTGTTGAAGTAAAATCCAACAGTTGTATAAAAGAATGAGAGCATCCGGAAGAAATCCAATCGGTGGCCCAGCCTGTAAACATCTCGGCTCAAAGTTTGCTCACCATTGCCACCAGCAACCTTTGCTTCAAAAGTAGAGATCTGATTGAGCCCAACGTCCTTTCCTTTACCAACCTGAATATACTCATGGTGTGTGACATTGCCGCCACGGAGGGTACAATTGAAACCAGCAAATATGTCCTCACTGATGTTGATTACTTTTGATGCTTTGCTGACACCACCTCGGGTCAAGAACCAAATACGATCAAAAACATCTGGATGGCCATAGTGCATTCTGACTTTAAGTGGATCAGCCAGAAAACGCTGCCCCAGAGTGACAAAACTAGTTTCCTGGGCAGACATGAACCAAGCAAGGGACGAAACAGAACCTGTGAAGACATGTTCCCGCACCCCAAGGATTCTGGGCCTACGAATTCCGTAATAACGCTTGAACTCTTGTAGCAGGTTTCTCATTTTTAGAGCTTCTTCAAAGTAGTTGTCTTGGTTCATATCAATGGTTTGAACCGCATCACCCCTTGTGAAGATGAGCGCATGATTCTGATTCTCTGGCTTTCCTTCGCCAAGTTTGAATTCTCCAGGCAACTTAACCCGGTAAATTTCAACCTCACTCTGCAGTTGCTGATCGTATTTCACGAGAACAGAAAAGTACTCTGTTTCACGACTGTCCACATAGGCAACACGTAATGCTTCATACTTCTTCATTAGCTGCAATATTTCAAAGGCACGAGGGTCATTCTTTTTTTTCTGCTCACCATATGTCTGGCATGAAACCACGTATGTGTATTTCATAAGGGCGGCCCAATAGTCCCTTCTTTTATTAAACAAGATGCTCTCACTAATGCTTGAGGAAGACGCCCTGGTGTGATACCCTGATCCAACAGAAACCCCATCATGCCCAATTCTTGTGGAACCCAAAGTACCAAGCGTCCTTGACACAGTCTCTAATTCAGGTTCCGACTCTAGAACAGTCAGCATCCTGAGAGCTTCAAAATAGTACATCATCCCCCTCACTGTACGTGATAATGTCTGTCCCCTGTACGAGACCCAGTGCCGCAGATCTCTCAGCCTTTCATTGTTACTGTAGAGCTCCTTGATATCAGACATCCCCTCACGCCTCATACGCTCTACAAAGTGCTCCCACTCATCTGGGTAAATCTGTTGCAGGTAGTACAAGATTGAGATACCATCTTCATTCTCCTTGTAGAGCTGGTCCTTGCGGTACAGGACCTCCTCGTTATAATAAGGTGTCAAGACACTGAAGGCCATCATCTTCTCCACCTTTGTTGCCCTTGGTATGTTCATAAACAATGAGTTGATGAAAAATGCAATCCTCCGGCGAGCTTCAAGGTTCTTGGGTATATTAAACATAGTGTCCGTGGAGGTCAATATGGTGTGCATTCGCCTGACCTGCTTATAGAAGGTAGCATTATCCACTTTATCAGGCAGCACAACCGCATGCGCATCTTCAAAGAGCAGGCTTGTATATTGTATGCTCCTCTTCTCAGCTTGGAAATCACGAACTACAACATCATACAGAGTCTGCAAGGCAATTACAATCTTGGTTCTATCTTGGGTGGGCTTGAGAAGTAGGCTCAATAGAGATACAAGCCTTGTATGGACTTTATGCAGCTCCTTCATCTTATACTCGGTAGTGAAGTTGCCCGATTCCATTGATCCATCAAAAGCACCGAACAATTCTTCCAAAATGCCATGCTCGTCGGTCTCCGCAGCCACGATCTCAAGTAGCAAGTATTTCACACTATCATATACCTCGATCACTGCACAACGACGATAATCGTTTTTGCAGATCTTCCTCCAGAGCGTGTAATCCGGTCCTTGGACCTCTTTTGCCTGATCCAGTGCAAGAGACAGCTCATTGCAGAGCAAGAAACAAGGCCAGCGGCTTACACGCAGATTCCACTGCTCGGGAGGTAGCTCAAGGAGCTCAACCTCACGATTACTTATAATGTCCTCCTCCCGGAACTTGCTTATTATCTTATTCCAAACAAGTGCGAATCTCCGTGACTCCACCTGATTCAACTCGATCTTCTGCAATGATCGGCTGACACCATACCTTAGCGCTAATCGCTGCCTGAAGTTGCCAACCCAGCCGCGGAAGCTTTCATTCACCTGTTGCTCCTTTGGCATGATATTGAATGACATGGCACTTGCAAAGAACTGGAACCGGAGCCGCAGCTGGTTCATGTCCCTGATGTCCCCCACGTGTGTATAAAGCCCCACAAATGCACCAGCCAGCGAAGAAAAGATAGCATACCAAATCTGGATATCCATGAGGTAGATCAACACCACTGGTAACCACAATACAAACACTGCAAATGGATTGCTTTGCCCAAAGAGCTCAGGCCAAGTATACTTGATTCCACTCAGCTTGTATATCTCTTTTGTGGGTTTGACCAGAGGCCTAATCTGTAAGAAGTAGCTGAAGGTAAACTTGGCAGAAAGCAGAATCACCCAGAAGACAGAGTACTTGATGCTGTCTAAGATGGCCTCACGTAAGCCTCGACCAACGAAACTGCGGCTCTGAAACCACCAGGTGAGTGCATAACAGATTTTCCAATTTGTCTGCTCCAATGCGTTTCTCACCCCGGGTATAATGAAGAGCACGACGGCAAGGACCTCAGGTATTAGGAATGCTGCAACCACATAGAGAAACCTCATGATCCGTGAATCCACTGTTGACAACCACTGCCCATTGCTCCTCCTCTGGTTCCAGATCCCCTTATACAGGACAGCAAACACAAGGACCCATCCTGCTGCAACAATGGGCTTGAGCACCATGCGCGCGCGTCCATCACTGAAGGCGCGGCGGAACTGCGTGCCAATGTCCACCATGCGCACGCGTCCATCAGTATCACTGAAGGCGCGGCCGAACTGCGTGGCAATGTCCATCAGCGACTGGAGAAAGCGGAGTGCGGCCCAGGTGATGAAAATGGTGAGCACGCGGACCTGTGTGTCCTTGGAGCCAAGAGCCTCCCAAGGCCACGTCGCTCCCTGCCACGCCACGATAACCGCAGCTTGCAGGTAGAGCAGTAGCATCACCCACAGCCTGTCGAAGCTCCGGTAGAGGTTCCAAAAGGAGCGCACCTCGACGAAGCCCGTCTTGCGCACGCGCCTGGGGTCCCGCGGGGTGCGGAAGAACGACTGGTCCATAGCCATAGGCCAGCAGAGACGGTCGAACACGTCGCGGCGCCAGAAGTACTCGTTCATGTCGTCATAGTTCCTCCACGCTGCGTGCGGCCGCGGCGCGGTGTCTTTGCCGTCGGGTCCTTTGCTCCTGGACTTCACCTCGGCGTCGATGACGCGGTAGATGGGCGTGACGACGCGCTTGAGGAAGGCGTTCTCGCCGTGCACGGCGGGGTTGGACGCCACCTCTGTGTCTCTGTAGCCCTTGACAGAGATGCGGTGCAGCTCCTCGGCCATGTGGTGGTAGATGTAGCAGAGGCACTCGGGCATGAAGCGGAGGTTGGCAGCCTCGCCCCAGACGAGGAGGTACAGGCCAGCGAACAGCAGATCCAAGAGCGGGCCGCCCTCGCCGTCGGGAACAATCACGTTGGGGCGGCCGAGGAAGCCGCACCAGGAGTTGTAGTTGCGGAGCAGCTCCTTCCGGATTTGGCGCGCGATGCTGGGGTCGAGCGTGGGCGCGATTCTGGGGTCGAGCGTGTCGGCGGAGGAGAGCCGCATCTGCAGGTTGGCGAGGAGGAGCACGAGGTGCTCCCGCTGGTTCCTGACGTTGTCCCGCTGGAAGCCGAAGACGGCGCCGAGCCAGTCCATGAGGTCACCGTCGGCGCGCCACTGCAAGAAGCGCGGCGAGTGGAGGCCGCCCACCGCCCGGAGCGCCGCCGCGGCCGCCCGCCACGCCTGCACCTCGGGGAACTCCAGCGACGGGTGGTCGTCGGGGAGGTCGTGGGTGGCGGGCAGTATGTTATAGGCCTCGCCGCCCACGACATCCACCGCAGGGCCGCCGCCGGCTCCGCGACTCTGGGTGCCGCGCGACGTGGTCATGCTGGTTTTTGGCGTTGGCCGTGGGTTGCAACTAGCAAGTGTCAAGTGTGGGCAAAACACTTGTGAGGTGAAACTGACTTGGCTCGGCTCGGCTCGTTCCCATCGATACGACTACGTTGACGTAGACGGACTGGGTCGTTTTTCAAAAAACAAAGGAAAACCCTTGCTTTTACAAAGCGTATACAAAGAGAAAGAGTACGTGTAAAGTTTACAAAAAGGGCTGGGGAGACCAGTGCGACGAGACAGTAACAAAGATGACAGCTCTAATTATAATAGACTAACTGCTAGGATACCACTATACGAGTAGGCTGACGTACCGGATCGTTTTTTTTTAAAAAGAAAACCCCCGCTTTTATAAAGGTTATAAAAGAATGTAAAGTTTAAGAAAGGTTGGGACTCCAACAATATCCCCAAATCAGGGCCATATGCCATTTAATTAACCCTCAAAAAAAAATAACCCTCAAAATATGCCATTTAATTTGGCCCCCATATCTTAGCCCCAAATTTCGTTTTCAACTCCGGCAGAAGCTCTCATTTCTCAGCCCCTCCCTCCAACTATTGTCGTAACTCTTTGCAGGGACAGTAAAAAGCTTTACACAACGACCGCCTAGGGCATGTACAACCCGTCGGTATACGTCGTCTCTGTGGCGGCATTTTTGCGAAAAGAACCCTCCACCCGCCCACCGACGGCCCTCGCGTCGTCTCCGCAGTCGACGACCCTGTCCCGTTCCCCAACGACGAACAGACGCACTTGCCCGCGTTGTACAAGCTCGTCTCCAAGTATCGCCGGCGGCCTGGATCCCGCGTGCCCGCGACGCACCCCACCCGCCAAAACCTGCTCCCGCGCCCCCCGCCTGCGCCGACGCAGCTCCCGCATCGGCTTTCCCTTCCTCCCCGCCTCGCACTTCGCCGCTGCGCTCATCTAGCCGGCGCGATTTTCTGGCCGGAGTACGGTGCGGCGGTTTGTCCACGGCCGGCACAACTCAGAGGAAGAATCGATCCACACCTTCGGCCTTGGATGCGGCAGCGACGGACCCGGCCCGTATCCTCCTCCGGCCTTGGATGTGGCAGCGACGGATCCACACCTTCGGCGCAACAAGTGAATCCCTGTCTGCAGAGGATAATTTAGTTTTCATTCTCAATGAATTATCAGTTTGACTTTAGTGTAACTAGATGTGCTAGAAATACTGTCATAATATTACTGCGTTGTTCTAGCATGTTGGCTTGACTTTTTTTTTCAGTTGTCTTCAGCAATGCTAGCTGCTTCACTGAAGACCTAGCAGATCGATCGATGGTCGTGGCCTTGCTGATATTATTAACATGAAAATTGGCCTTGCAATTTTAACAAACTATTGTATTTGTCATGATTGAATTCCATTTTTCAGTTGCTTGAGAAAGAAAAAGTATTCCTATCTGTCATGGTCTGAACTGTGAACACAAATTTTGTGCAAATTCAGTGTTGTAGTATTCCTATCTGTCATGGTCTGAACTGTGAACACAAATTTTGTGCAAATTCAGTGCTGTCTAGCAAATTCAGTCCTATCTGTCATGGTCTGAAGACTCTGAACTGTGGTTTGGGAGTGCCCAGAACTGATTTTTTTTTTTTTGCTGTTTTAGAAAAGCAGTTGCATTGCAGTCATCCTATTATCTGCAATTTGATAGATAATGCAGAGTGTTTATTTGATCAAACATTCAGTACTATGTAGATGTACTGCTGCATCGTTGTTTCCTAAAACTATTATGTTCGTTGTTTCCTGAAACTATTATGTTCTGGCCTTGTTGTATTGGGTACTGATATGATCATTAACCGAAAATTGTTGAAATGCCCGTTTTCGAGTATCATAACTTGGCAAGAAGGAAGCCAAGGGGAAGCAAAAGCTAGCAAATATGTCTATGGAACATATTGTTTTCTGAGGTGCTAGATCCATTAGATTGGTATAACAATTTTGGGCCCTGAAGTTGTATACTGTCTTCAGTTGTGAATGCATGCGAACCTGTTACCTGAATTGCTCCATGTGAACTGAATGTTATATTTAATCTGAATGTGAACCGATGGTAGTGCTCCTCTGTCGCCCTGTGAACTGAATATTATATTTAATCATATTTCTATTATTTATGCTTGATATTATTCTACTCCGTAACAAATAGTCACACAATGGTATACACAAATACATTTGTAGTTGATCTTAAGCTAATGCACAACATTAAATAGGTTAGGATCAATTGTCTGCAGGTTGTATGAGTTGTCTTCAGATGCGCCCGGATGATAAATTGAGGTTCTCCGCAGGCGACCCGCCGTCCCGTGAGTTGTACATGCCCTAACCAAAGGTCGGTGTAAATCGGATCTTTGGACATGCGGTCTTGGAGACCGCGCCTGTAAAGTCATTTATGCTCGCCCCTATAATGGTGTAAATGATTTTCATCGGTTTAGTTTGCCGCAAAAAATCGGGAAAAAAGTTATTTTTTGCAGGCCGGCAGCGCAGCAAAACAAATTATTCACAAGTCACGCGAAATACACGCGTGTGCGGTGCTGGGGTTCTTAAACCATATATGTGAAGAGATGGGATGGTATTCTTTTATTATCACCTTGCATTATCTTGTAACGCCTATTTTATTACGTAAATGGCCTCAAATAAAAATATTTTGAACTACAAAGTTTTAGACTACTACGAATCGTTCATCACTACCGCCGGTATCACTGCCGAAACTTAATCCACCGGCAGCGATGAACCGCGCCCGCAGTGATGAACCGCTTCAGCGCTGGACAAATCAGAAATTCCACGAGCATGACCAATTCCGGAAGGAAGATTTAGATCACCACCGGGTTGAATCGTTCCCCGCAGTGGTCTTGATGGACACGAGATCACAACCGATCGACACATATTGGGATAGGGAAGCAAAATACGATGACAAGGAACAGTAAAACAAACGACAGAAATGTAAGATTAACACGCATCAGTTAACAAACGACACAAACCAAATTAAAATGGACTTACAAACAACTGATATAATAAATTAACATAAAAAGAAAGCGGCAGGCCTAATTATGCCGCCTTCTTGGCCGCCCGCGCCTAGCCTTCTTCCCCCGGCGGCCGACATCCCGGCGGCCTCCCTCCATCTCCTCCGGTTTGGCCGGTATCCCTCGGCGAGGGTATCGGCCGAGTACTGATCCGGAGGGCGTAGATGTTGGACTTCTCCTCTAAGGGGAAATTCACCGTTGGCGTGCCAACTACGTCATCTAGGTTGTTGAGCTTGTTGAGGGCGGCGCCGAGGCGCCGCGACGGTGAACTTCTCCGCCCGGTTGGCAGCCATGTTGATCGTCGGCGGCGCGCCGGCGACCTCGCCATCGTAAACGGGGTAGAGAGGGGACCGTGTTGGAGAGCGGACCCGAGAGACGAGGGGGTTATGTACGTATAAATAGAACTCAGCCAGCGGTTTGTAAGATGAGGGAACAGTAGAATGCAAATGATAGAAAATAAAGATTGACACGCGTCATATTAAACCGTACAAGGAAACAAGAAAAACCCAAATTAACGACGGATAAAGAGATTGACATGCATCGATTAACCAACAACTGATTCATGAGCAAATTAACCACACAACCCAAATGTATTGTATCTTACACATTGTTGGTATAAATTAACACAAATAGAAAAATCCGCAAGCGCACAGATACCGATGTAGCTTTCACCCGGGAGTATTCCAAGGTATCGATTTCCACGGGAAACGTGAAGTGTACTAGAAGAATTAGGATCGTCCCTAGGAAAGATAGATAATATGGGTAGAGAGGATTTTGAGTTTTCTAAGTGGTTTTATCTAATTAAAGGCTCACTATACTTTATCTACTTCGGAGCAACAGTTCCTTTCCAACTCTCAAAAAAGACCGGAAAGAAAGTAGTTTGGAGAAGGCAGCCAAAAGCTCTACGAAAACACCAACCCGAACGTGGTGGATTACAACGGCCTGACAGGGCTGTCACCCCTGGGGCTACCACAACTAACCGTAGGATTGGGCGCAACCTCGGGTAACCTCTAGTCTAGACACCACGTCTACATTATAGATTACTACTCTAATCACACGTAATAACTAGTGCACTCAATACGAAAGAGAGATCCAAGAAATAATGTAAGGCAAGAACTAGAATTAAATAAATACTTAGAAATAAATGAAGAACCTGGAGATTGCTGAAGACGAACTAGTTGCTGCAAGAATACAAAGTTGAAGAAGATCCGACAAGTCCGGTTCTTCACTCTCTCCTCTACTCTCTCCCCATCTAGTTACAACTAGATGAACTAGATGAACTAGACAACTAGACAAATAGACAACTAGAGGGACCTCTCTCTTCTAATTGAAACCCTAACTTTTGCTTTTGTAGATAGATAATGAGAGATAATCCTTGGGGTCGACCCACGGGCTGCTTATATAGTTCGAGGTGGAGAAGTCCTTCAGTATTGCGTTTACAACTCTTACATGGGTCCGTTTAATCTCCACCATTGGATCAAACCGACCTTCAACAATGGTGTAGATACAACCTCAAGGTCGGTGGTAAACCGCCATAAGAATATGAGGTCGACAGGGGGACCCACCCGGCGACCGCCCAAATGGCCCCTGGTGGCCGCCATGGGGTAGAGTCCCCTTGGCCTCTCGTTCCTTCCGGTGTCTTCTGAATCTTCTAGAGTGTTTTAGTCCACATTTTGGGTTGAATTACTTCACGGTCAAGTCTTGTCATCATATGAGATGTATATTCCTAACTTTCTCCATTCTTCTCTCGCATTTATCTCATTAAGTCCCTGAAAATATATAAATCACCAAAACTCGTGGAACTATGTCAAGAAAACCCCTATACTCTGTTGATATTCATTTTAAACCCTTATTTCATGTTTAGTTGACTATTAATATTATGCTATAACAGGTGTCAACAAGCTCCCCAAAGCTTACCCTTTGCTAGTCCCTAGCAAAGCCAAACTTAACAATGGATCGAGGAGTTGCTACTATGCTTTCATGCCTCAAAAGTACACATGCTTTCAAACAAGAATTCTCCTCAAAAAATATATTATTCTAACTTCAAAACTTTTTATCATGGGGCTTATAGCCTTCTCTTGGGTCTTGAGCAATTGAAAGATAGAACAATCAAGTCAAGCACTATGTCTCAAGCTCTTAGATCAACTATTATTCGGAGTTTTTGCAAGATTTTCAAAATATGAGAGTTTCGTGAAAGTCATAAATGAAGCCCCATTTTTTTTTTTTATCTCTCCTTTGGATATGTTGGGGAGGACCTGGGTTGTATACTCTCTCTCTCTCTCTCTCTCTCTCTCTCTCTCTTTTAGAGAGGTGGACTCTACTCACCCTCGGACTTGTGTCCCTTTTTTCTCTCTTTTTATTATTTTAGAGATGTGGGCTCTACTCGCCCTCGAACACTTGTTCATTTTTCATCTCTTCTGTTTAGGGAGGTAGGCTCTACTGCCCCGTAGGACACTTGTCCATTTTTCATCTCCCCTTTCTGTCTCTCTTTTTTTCCTTTTTTCTTTTTCTTTTGAATACAACCCAAGCCTCATTTTTTTTTTTTTTTGGAGAGACAAGTAGCAAGAACTATGAGCATTATAGCAAAGATGGGCTTTTTATGGAATATGATGGATGCGCACTTCGTGATAGAAGTAGCATATATGAGTGGAGTGTAGGTTGTAAGAGGTATATATATGGTAAGAACACACCGTCATACAGAACTCATCATGTAGCACTTTTTAATTTTAAAGATAATTCTCCGGACTTTAGCATCACTAGGAACAAGATAAATAGCAGCTCAACTTTTCATATATCATATCCGTCAATCACCTAGACTTAGATCAAGCATTTGCTACCCACAAGTTTTCAAATTCAAAGTAAATCATGTGTCAAAACAATTTTATGTGTAACTTGGGAGAATTCAAGGTTGAAAACTAGGTACGTGTAAGGAATTACTAGCAGCAACTATTCATCATTTCCACACTTAAGGTTTATTTTATTTGAGCAAAAGCAAACCGGTGAACACTCCCTCTAGATCATTCATTCTTACACTCTAACAAAGACTCTTTTAAAGACTAGACTCTTATCAAACAAAGCAAAATATATATAAACTAATAATATATAGTAGAGAGATACTTATCATAATAACTGGGGTGCTCTCCCCAAGCTAGATTGACATGTCGGTTGTTGATGATGTGGAAATTGAGGTAGACAAATGGCGAGGGTGTCATCCTATCATGTCTCTCTCCCTTAAATCCTACAAAACTCAAATAGACAACACAACTTGTGGAACAGGTTTACGTGTTAGTGATTGGCCACTTAAGTCCTTGTTGCCTAGAGGTTTTAGTAGTTATCTCTTAGATTGGATCATTGAATTGCAAGAATTCAATCAAGTCAATTTCTTCTAACTTTTCGGGTTCTAGAAAAACTTTCAAACATTGGCCATTTACCTTAAACGTGTTACACTGTTATCACGTTGGCCATTTACCTTAAATGTGTTACCTGTATTATCCTCGAAGTGTGACGGCGCCATGTGGTGCAACGTCAAGCACATTGAATGGCCCCTTCCCATTTACTTCGAAGTTTTCCATGACCGAAAAGCTTCACCCTTGAGTTAAATAGTAGAACTTTATCTCTCCGCTTGAACTCTTTACGTTTGATTCTCTTGTCATGCCACCTTTTTTTTTTTCTTTCTTTATAAATCTTAGAACTGTGATAAGCTTTTTCTCTCCATTCCTCTAGCTCGATATTTGCATCGGCGGTTCCTTCCAGCTAGATGGAGATCCATGTTCCATCTCTTGATTGCCCAATGAGCTCTAAATTCTAATTCAACGGGCAAGTGGCATGTTTTTCCATATACCGTTGATATGGTGACATACCTATGGGTGTTTTAAATGCAGTTCGATATGCCCATATTGCATCATGGAGCTGGTATTTCCATTTCTTTCCCATTTCATCTATGGTCTTTTTAGAATATTCTTGATTTGCTTATTTGATGTCTCAAAAATTGGCCACTTGTTTGAGGATGGTAGGGAGTTGCAATGTTGTGTTTTACTCCATATTACGCAAGAAACTTTCTCAAGGACTTGTCAATGAAATGTGATCCTCCATCACTTATGACCATTCGAGGTGTGCCAAATCTTGGGAATATTACTTCATGGAACATTTTCTTGGCATGCTTCGAGTCATTGGCTCGACATGGCAATGCTTCTACCCATTTGGACACATAGTCAATCGCCACCAAGATGTATTCGGCATCTCCGGACCTTGGGAATGGTCCCATGTAATCAATTCCCCAAACATCAAACAACTCTATCGGAGGTTGTTACGAGTGGCATTGCATTCGAGCATTAATGTTTCCATGCCTCTCGCATCTAGCGCATCTTCTCACATACTCCTTTGTATCTTGATACATTGTTGGCCAATAAAATCCACTTTGCGGATCTTAGCATGTGTACGGAATGCTCCATAATGTCCCCCATAAGGTGATGCATGACATCCGTCTATAATCTTCAACCCTTCTTCTATTGGGACACATCTCCGTAGCAATCCATCGAACATACTCGATAGAGATATGGATCATCCCATAAATGATAACGAGCATCATATTTGAGTTTCGTCTTATCCGCCCCAGGTGCTACATAACCTGCAACCATATAATTCACAATATCCGCATACCAAGGGTCGAAGTGTGTGACCTTGAGGAGCGTGTCGTCCCTCAAATAGTCATTAATAGGTAACTCATAAGTTTCCTTATACGGAAGCCTAGACAAGTGGTCAGCTACCGAATTCTCTACTCCTTTCTTATCTCTTATTTCTATGTCAAACTCTTGGAGCAAGAGAATCCATCGGATTAACCGAGGTTTAGCATCTTTCTTAGTGAGGAGGTATTTAAGAGCAAAGCATGATCGTGTAAATAACAATCTTTGCCCCACTAAGTAAGATCTAAACTTGTCTATAGCAAAAGACAATAGCCAACATTTCTTTTTTCAAAGGGTAGTATAATTAAGCTGTGGTCCGATAAGGTTTTGCTAGCATAGGATATAGCATGGTGCTTTTTATCCTTAGTTTGGCCAAGCACGGCTCCTACTGCAAAGTCGCTAGCATCACACATGATCTCCAAAGGTAGCGTCCAATCAGGTGGCTGGATGATTGGAGCTGAGATGAGTGCATTTTTGAGGATTTGAAATGATTCATAGCACTCATTGTCGAAGACAAAAGGTGCATCTTTAGCTAAGAGGCTAGTCAAGGGTCTAGCGATTTGAGAAAAGTCTTCGATGAATCGCCTATAGAACCCTGCGTGGCCTAGAAAGCTTTGGACTCCTTTCACATTTGTGGGAGGTGGAAGTTGTTCAATAACTTCTATCTTTGCTCTATCCACTTCTCTATCCCATGTTTGGATATCTTATGTCCTAGCACTATTCCTTCCTGAACCATAAAATGACATTTTTCTCAGTTCAGGACTAAGTGCTTTTCCTTACATCTTTGTAAAACTTTGTCCAAATTCTCCAAGCAATCATCGAAGGTTTTGCCATAGACGGTAAAGTCATCCATGAACACCTCCATATCTTTTCAATCATTTCAGAGAAAATAGACATCATGCACCGTTGGAAGGAGGCTGGAGCATTGCACAATCCGAACGACATTCATCGGTATGCATAAGTTCCATACGGGCATGTGAAAGTTGTTTTATTTTGGTCATTAGGGTGGATTGGGATTTGATGATATCCGGAATATCCATCAAGGAAATAATAGAAAGAGTGATTTGCAAGCCGTTCCAACATTTCATCAATGAAGGGTAACGGGAAATGATCTTTCTTTGTTGCCTTGTTAAGTTTCCGGTAGTCAATGCACATACGCCACCCTGTGACAGTTCGTTGAGGAATGAGTTCATTCTTCTCATTCGTAACAACCGTCATTCCTCCTTTCTTTGGGACAACTTGGACAGGGCTAACCCACTCGCTATGTGGCACGTGATAGATAATCCCTATGCAAAAGCTTAAGAACCTCTTTCTTAACAACTTCTCGCATAGCGTTGTTAAGCCTCCGCCTACCGTGGTTCCCTTTGAGGATAATGCATCGGGATCAATAGGGATACGATGCGTCTTGAGTCGGGACTAATCCCTATGAGGTCTTCAAGTGAGTAGCCTATGGCTGATTTATGTCTTTCTAAGATAGTGACAAGTCTATGAGTTTCTTCTTGGGAAAGCTTGTCACCGATAATGGCTGGAGTTTCGATTATTATTGAGAAAGACAAATTTTAGGCGGGGAGGAAGTGGTTTCAAATCAATTGAGGGTCGTGGTGGCACCTCTGTTGTATCTAGTTCAATAGGCTCGGCCGGTTCTTCCTCTTCTTCTATGAAGTGTTCAACATCGAAAAAAATGGGTTCGACCATCTCTACTAGATGTGCCATTAAGACATCCTCAATAGGATCTTGTTTAGGCTTAGGTTCTACTATCGCATTTTGTGAGCGTCTTGAAGTGAGACAAATGATAGGAGAATTTCCTAGCTTTAAATCCAGAGACCTTGTTTTGGTCTCTCTTGAAAAATGTTCCTAAAGGTACACCAATCAAGAGGGACATGTCCGAGATGTCATAGATGTGAAAATCGGGACGATACTCGGAACCTCTTATTCGCAAAGGAATAGATCTCATGACCCCATAACTATCAAGTGTAACTCCTCGAAGGAGTTCTTAAAAAGTTTATGAGATGGGATCGAGGGTCTCGTTGGGGAATGAGCTCTTCACTAACGACTTTGATATTATATTCATCCCAACGGTAGGATTATAGTGAGCCTCAATGGTTGTATTCCTTAGAATACAAGTGAGAACTTTTGAGGGGGCAATGATTCGAGCTACCTCAGAGGATAACTCCGTCTCTGCCAACCACTCATGGCTCATGATGCCCGAGAGTGCTTTGATGTGTTCCATAAGGAAAGGATCATTGGGTGGACCCTCGTCATCCTCAAATGGTGTAGAGTGCACCAGAGGCTTCACTTGTAATGGAAAATTCGAGGCATTTCCAAAATCTTCAAAAAGATCATCCTCGATTTCAAATGGGAACATAGAGGGATGGGGTTCATCATCATCCTCCCTAATTTGTTGTGTTTCCCGAGTGGGAGATTCTTCGACAACCGAAGTGTCGAAAAAATTTAGAGGAATTTTAGATTCGGTTGCTTGTGTCTCCTCTAGTTGTTGTGGAGGTTCGGGGCTTGGCTCAACTTCTTCTTCGTGAAATTCATCAAAGATACCGGTGTAGGGAGTATTTTTAAGGATTTTCTCAAAAATGGCTTGTCCCTCACTAATGGTTTTATGCGAGAATGAACCTCCGTAAGCTAAGTCAACATGAAGAGCAACTTCCTTTGCCGAGTCCAAGATAGAAGTGGTATAATAGGACATTTTTCGTAAGGAAAGGTTTGGACTGTGTTAATAAGGCTCATGAATCTAGCCCAAGCTGCTCCTAAAGTTTCCTTCTCTTTTTGTTGAAAGGTAAGAATTTCTATTCTAAGGGCAGCGATTTGAGAAAGAGGGAAGAAAGCAAGATAAAATTTGTCTCGGAGTTCTTCCCAATTTCCATTTACGCCTCCTACGGTATGAGCATACCACTTTGTTTTTGCTCTGCCCAAAAGGGAGAACTTAAACAATTTCCATTTAAGGGTCTCTTGTGTCATGCTAGGAATATTTAGGCAAGAACACAAATGCTCAAATTCCTTAATGTGGGTGTAGGGATTTTCGTCTTCTAGCCCGAAGAAGGGGTTGCTCCCAACCATGGCTATAAAAGCGGGAGGAATCTCAAAGCCATCCGTAAGAATAGGATGTGATGATTTTGGTGGCTCTATCAATTCGACCTTTGGAGCGGAAAGTTTATATATAGGAGTGGAATCCATGTGGTAAAGGTAGTGGTAAAAGGAAAAGGATAAACGGACGAACTTGGTTCTAAACTAGAACGACTACCGTTCCCGCAACGGCGCCTTTAAAGCTTGTTGGTATAAATTAACGCAACGTAAAAAATCATGTGCTTACGGATACCGATGTAGCTTTCACCCGGGAGTATTCCAAGGTATCGATTTCCACGGGGAACGTCAAGTGTACTAGAAGAATTAGGATCGTCCTAGGAAAGATAGATAATATGGGTAGATAGGATTTTGGGTTTTCTAAGTGGTTTTATCTAATTAAAGGCTCACTATACTTTATCTACTTCTGAGCAACGATTCCTTTCCAACTCTCGAAAAAGACCTGAAAGAAAGTAGTTTGGAGAAGGCTGCCAAAAAGCTCTACGAAAACACCAACCTTGAACATGGTGGATTACAACGGCCCCGACAGGTCACACCCCCCCCGGGCTACCACAACTAACCGTAGGATTGGGCGCAACCTCGGGTAACCTCTAGTCTAGACACCACGCCTACACTATAGATTACTACTCTAATCACACGTAATAACTAGAGCACTCAATACGAGCGAGATCCAAAGAAATAATGTAAGGCAAGAACTAGAATTAAATAAATACTTAGAAATAAATGAAGAACACGGAGATTGTCAAAGACGAACTAGTTCTTTGCAAGAATACAAAGTTGAAGAAGATCCGACAAGTCCGGTTCTTCAGACTCTCTCCCTACTCTCTCCCCGATCTAGTTACAACTAGATGAACTAGATAAACTAGATGCACTAGACAACTAGACAAATAGACAACTAGAGAGACCTCTCTCTTCTAATTGAAACCCTAACTTTTGCTCTTGTAGATAGATAATGAGAGATAATCCTTGGGGTCGACCACTGGGTCGCTTATATAGTCCGAGGTGGAGCGGTCCTTACAGATATTGCGTTTACAACTCTTCGATGGGTCCGTTTAATCTCCACCATTGGATCAAACCGACCTTCAATAACGGTGTAGATACAACCTCAAGGTCGGTGGTAAACCGCCATAAGAAGATGAGGATGACAGGTGGGACCCACCTGGCGACCGGCCTAAATGGCCCTGGTGGCCGCCATGGGGTAGAGTCCCCTTGGCCTCTCGTTCCTTTTGGTGTCTTCTGGAATCTTCTAGAGTGTTTTAGTCCACATTTTGGGTTGAATTACTTCACGGTCAAGTCTTGTCATCATATGAGATGTATATTCCGGAACTTTCTCCATTCTTCTCTGCATTTATCCATTAAGTCCCCGAAAATATATAAATCACCAAAACTCGTGGAACTATGTCAAGAAAACCCCTATACTGTTGATATTCATTTTAAACCCTTATTTCATGTTTAGTTGACTTTTAATATTATGCTATAACAGGTGTCAACACACATCCACACAAATCAGACAATAGAGAAATTAACATAAAAAAGAACCTAGGTTGCCTTCTTGGCCTTCTTGGCAGCCCGCTTGGCCAGCTTCCTGGCGGCCGCCTTCCTGGCCTCCTCCTCCATCTCCTCCAGATTGGCGGTATCCCCGGCAAGGGTATCTGCCGCAGAGTCGATCTAGAGGGCGTAGAAGGCCTTCTCCTCAAGGGGCAGATTCACCTTTGGCGTGCCAACATCGCGACCCGCCTGTTGAGCTTGTTGAGGGCGGCGCGGAGGTGCTCCAAAGCGAACTTCATCTCCTCCCGGTTGGCGGCCATGTCGATCATCGACGGCGGCAAGTCCGGCTTTCTGTGAAAGTGGCACGAAAAGAGAAGTTAGTATTGGACAACGGATGGGGGGGGTATAAATATGGCGTTTCCCAAAAGATGGTTCTTCGAAAACGCGTTAACGGCGACAGCGCGCCCAATAGCCGTCTCCTCGACACTCAACGGCGATCGCATTTTCCAAGGCACAACCGACAGCTTAATGGTTTGTTTTTGACAAATTTTTACATTGAACGGTGCTCAAGTTTAGATTCGAATCAAATTTAAGCGCTATTTACATTGAACGACACTCAACCTGTTTTGCACATATTTTTTAATCGCTCTTTGAACCGGAAACGAAACAGTTCTCGGGACAGAGGGAGCAACACACAACATTAATATATATAATATTTTTTTTCTATTAATATATAGAATACATAAAAAAAAAAAAAACAGAATATATTAAAATTGATTAAAAAAAGAGGAAGGCGACCGGCCTAGTCCTCGTCCTCGTCCTCGGCCCTCCTCCCATAAAGATTGTTTCTTCAAATAGATTTACAAGTTTCATATAGGGAGTTTCTTTTTTTTCGAGGTCGTTTAAACATTTCTAATGATTGTTTCTTCAAATAGATCTAAAACTTGTGAAGCATATTTGGGTGTCAAAACGATTTCAAATAAAAATATTTTTAACCACAAAGTTGTAGATCTCATCCAGCTGTATTGCTTTGATATAAAGTTTGTTTTCATTCGACGTCTTATTCAAAAGTTATGATTTTTACAAAATTTAGAGCTCAAACAATTTACGAGGGCAGATCAAATTATAGCCCACCACTGTAAATCGATTTATAGCCCGTCCATTTAGGGGTGTTTGGTTCAAGGGACTAGGGACTATAGACTAAATGGGACTAAAAATTAGTCATTAGTCCCTCCCAAGAGTCTATTGAAATAGGGGCTAAATAGGACTAAAAAATTAATCCATAGTCCTCTTGTTTGGTAATTTAGAGACTAAATGGGACTAAAATTAGTATCTTTTCCCTAGCCCCATTGGAACCAAACATGCCCTTAAATGCCTAATTTACAGAGGTGGGGCTTTTTATTGCCCTTCCATGTAAATCAATTCACAGGGGGCGGGTAAGGGGCCTGGGACCTACAACAGACCAAAATGGTGCACTCCTGTAAATACACAGGTAAATTTTATCAAAAATATACCAAGCGCCTTAGTAAATGGTTGTTCTAGTAGTACCCATTCCATTATTCCCATATTTTCATAAGAAAAAAAAAACTAAAAAAGGAAAACAATCAACACGGCCGGTGAGGTGTGCAACAAAGTGTCGGGGCCATCAGATGGGGCGAGGCCGGGCCAAGTGAGCTAACTTTCTCAAAAGGCCAACAACCCACACTAATGATCAAATAAAAATTATACGCTGAGTGCGCTGCTCTTAAAATATAAATTGACACACGGCTTGACCTCCGCGAAATTTAATGTGATCATGCCTTCCTGTCTTAAATCTTATCTTACTATAATTACTAATTAGATCTCCCACCCACAAGCACTAAGCGCATCTGTAATGGTAATAGCTAGTACTAGCTACGTAGTCAGCGATGTCGATGTGATAGACAAGAAAAAAACACTATTTTAAACTACTGGACCCACACGCTCCTCTCACATGTTCTTAGGTTACGTGAAATAGATCGTATTTACTCATCGCTAGTGACTACTCTCTCTCTCCTACTTTTTGTTTGCCACGCAAACTAATTAAATACGTAATCATTATGGACGACCTAAGGGGTGAGATCGAGCCGAGCGGGACAGATCCGGCTGGCGGCGGCGGCCACCGGTGGTGAGGAGGGCGCCAACGAAAGGAGAAGGGAGGTGGCGGAGATCAAATTATAGCCCGCCCCCAGTAAATCGATTTATAGCTCGTCCATTTAGGGGTGTTTGGTTCAAGGGACTAGTGACTAGAGACTAAATGGGACTTAAAATTAGTCGCCACTCCCTCCCAAGAGTCTATTGAAATAGGGACTAAATGGACTAAAAAATTAATCCATAGTCCTCTTGTTTGATAATTTAGGGACTAAATGGGACTAAAAATTAGTCTCTAGTCCCTAGCCCCATTGGAACCAAACAGGCCCTTAAATGCCTAATTCACAAAGGCGGGGCTTTTTATTACCCATCCATGTAAATCAATTCACAGGGGCGGGTAAGAGGCCTGGGACCTACAATCTATAGAGGCGTACCAAAATGGTGCCCGCTTGTAAGTACACAGGTACATTTTATCAAAAAAAAAAATACCAAGCGCCTTGGTAAATGGTTGTTGTAGTAGTACCCATTCCATTATTCCCTTATTTTCATAACAAAAAATAAAAAGAAAAACAATCAACACCGCCGGCGAGGCGTGCAACAAACGTGTCGAGGCCATCAGATGGGGGCGAGGAGCCCAGTGAGCTAACTTTCTCAAAAGGTGAACAACCCACACTAATGATCAAATAAAAATTATACGCTGAGTGCGCTGCTTTTAAAATATAAATTGACACACGGCTTGACCTCCGCGAAATTTAATGTGATCATTCCTTCCTGTCTTAAATCTTATCTTACTATTATTACAAATTTGATCTCCCACCCACAAGCACTAAGCGCTTCCGCAATGGTAATAGCTAGTACTAGCTACGTAGTCGGTGATGTCGATGTGATAGACAAGAAAAACACTATTTTAAACTACTGGACCCACACGCTCCTCTCACATGTTCTTATGTTACGTGAAATAGATCGGGTATTTTTTGAATAAGAATAGATCGGGTATTTACTCGTCGCTAGTGACTACTCTCTCTCCTACTTTTTGTTTGTCACGCAAACTAATTAAATAGATAATCATTATGGACGACCTAAGGGGTGAGATCGAGCCGGAAGGGGACAGATCCGGTCAATGGCGGCGCGGCCACCGGTGGTGAGGAGGGCGCCAACGAGCGGAGAAGGGAGGTGGCAGATCAAACTATAGCCCGCCCTCAGAAATCGATTTATAGCCCGGCCATTTAGGGGTGTTTGGTTCAAGGGACTAGGGACTAGAGACTAAATGGGACTAAAAATTAGTCACCAGTCCCTCCCAAGAGTCTATTGAAATAGGGACTAAATGGGACTAATAATCCATAGTCCTCTTGTTTGATAATTTAGGGACTAAATGGGAGTAAAAATTAGTCTCTAGTACGTAGCCCCATTGGAACCAAACAGGCCCTTAAATGCCTAATTTACTGAGGCGGGGCTTTTTTGTAAATCAATTCACGGGGGCGGTGTTGACACCTGTTATAGCATAATATTACTAGTCAACTAAACATGGATAAGGGCATAATATGAATATCAACATAGACTAGGGGTCTAACTAACATAATTCCACAAGCTTTGGTGATTCTGTGACTTTACAGGGACTTAACAAATAATCACAAAGAAGAATGAAGAAAGTTCCAGAATATATCTCCCATACGATGACAAGACTTAACCATGAAGTAACTCGACCCAAAATGTGTACTAAAACACTCTAGAAGACACTAGAAGATACCAGAAGAAAGGAGACATGATTGTGCCACAAGGGCCTGGCGGCCACCAGGGCCATTTAGGCCGGCCGCCAGAGTCCTGAGCCCAATCCAGCCCATCTTCATAGGTCGGTTTGTAACCGACCTTGAGGTTGTATCTACACCGTTATTGAAGGTCGGTTTGATCCAATGGTCATCGTTCATCGCCAAGGCCTATATAAGAAGACCCCCTGACCCCAGGGCTAAACCCTAATTCATTCTATCTCATTCTATTCATTATCTCTCAGATGTAGAGGTGTCCCAATGTAAGGATAACCTCTCTCTCAGGGATTAGTGAATTAGAAGTAGATTAGTAATATAATTAGAAGTAGATTAGCCATGTAATTAGAAGTAGATTAGATCTAAATTAGATCTAATCAAGAGTAAAGGAGAGTGGAGCTATGCTCATGTTCTGGAGATGTCTACAGAGTTTGGTATGTCTTGTATCCTTTCTTTATAAGACTTATGATTCATATAATTATCTTCTCTATTCACTTCCATATCTTTCATATATGGTTAAGTATAGTTGTTATGCTTTTGTATGGGATCTCCGCTCGTATTGTGGATTCTAGTTATGCAAGGAAGCTAGAGTAGTAATTGATAGTGTAGACTTGGTGTCTAGGCTATTGGTTACCTGAGGTTGCGCTCAAACCTACGGATAGTTGTGGTAGCCCCAGGGGTGACAGCCCTGTCAGGCCTTTGTAGTCCACCACGTATGGGTTGGTGTTTCGTAGAGCTTTTGGTAGTCTTCTCCCGACTACCTTCTTCCCGATCTTCTTCGAGAGTTGGGACGGACCTCTTTGCTCCAAAGTGCATTAGTATAATTGCTATCATAGAACTTAAGTAATAGAGAAGTACCCAGGAACATTGATCTCTCACTTTGATCTCTTGATTAATTTAGTTATTCTTTTATTATCTTAGGTATGCTTTTATTATTTACTTACTCTTTATCAATTAACCCCTCACTATAATCTAGTGGTTTGCTAAGTCAGTGGATACATGATTGTGACTTATTAGAATTCTTTAGCCAAAGTTTCCCTGTGGATACGATACTCTAGAATACTCATCCTAGGGAAAAACTACAATGGTAGGTGTTCTGTGCGCTTGTAGAATCCTTCATATTCTTTTAGCACTTAACAAATGCCAACAGGCGGGTAAGAGGCCTGGGACCTACAATCTATAGAGGCGGACCAAAATGGTGCCCGCCTGTAAGTACACAGGTACATTTTATCAAAAAGAAATACCAAGCACCTTGGTAAATGGTTGTTGTAGTAGTACCCATTCCATTATTCCCTTATTTTTATAAGAAAAAAATAAAAAAAAAAAAAAATCAACATGGCCGGCGAGGCGTGCAACAAACGTGTCGAGGCCATCAGATGGGGCGAGGCGATCAGATGGGGCGAGGCCGAGCCAAGTGAGCTAACTTTCTCAAAAGGCGATCAGATGGGGCGAGGCCGAGCCAAGTGAGCTAACTTTCTCAAAAGGCCAACAACCCACACTAATGATCAAATAAAAATTATACGCTGAGTGTGCTGTTTTTAAAATATAAATTGACACACGGCTTGACCTCCGCGAAATTTAATGTGATCATGCCTTCCAGTCTTAAATCTTATCTTATTATTATTACTAATTAGATCTCCCACCCACAAGCACTAAGCGCCGTCAAATGGTAATAGCTAGTACTAGCTACGTAGTCAGTGATGTCAATGTGATAGACAAGAAAAAAACTATTTTAAACTACTGGACCTTAAACTACGTAGTCACATGTTCTTGGGTTACGTGAAATAGATCGGTATTTACTGTCGCTAGTGACTACTCTCTCTCCTACATTTTGTTAGCCACGTAAGCTAATTAAATCACTAATCATTGTGGACGACATAAGTGGTGAGATCGAGCCGAGTGGGACAGATCCGGCAGGCGGCGGCGGCCACCGGTGGTGAGGAGGGTGCCAACGAGGGGAGAAGGGAGGTGGGCTGTGCACGGGAAGAGAAGACCATGCGGGATGCTGTTGGAAGGTGTGGACCCCTTTGTGCTACTGTTGATGGAACTAGGGGACAGCCCTATGGGCTGAGCGCTATAAAGGGTGATTTGGGTGCTCACCTGTTCTGGAACCTCCAGTATGGATTATGCTAGTGCTGAGTTTTTAGCGTTCGACCCTTTTTTTTAATAATAAAATAAGATTATTTCAGCCTTAGCATATACTACTCCTATAAAAAATAAACCACACTTAAGATTTGTCTCAACATGTAAGCTATCTATCTCATTATTCCACTAACACAAGCATTTATGATCAACTAGCATTTGCAATTATAATCTACATGCATATATGTACATCATCCACTAGCATTATGACACGTCATCCACTAACATTAACTTATAATTATTTATTATATTATATAAATAATAATTTTATTTCAAATTATCAGCAATTTATGCGGACGAGGGAGTATTATGTTCTTGATCTTTGAGACCCTTAAGGTTTATGTGTTGGCAACCTTAAATTCGCACGGTAACGCGGAGAATCCACATAGTTCACATGAATGCATAGAGCTTTAAAGCTTACAAACAGAGACGAGCCCGGGGGATCCGCTAAGCGGGTGAGAACTAAACAAAGTCTGATCTAAAACAAAGGACCCACCCCAACCGCACGCCGCCGGCGCCTCCTCGCGCGCCGGCTTCGCAAGCGCCTGGCCGCCGCCCCGCCGCCGCTTCTCCCTCTTCTTCCTCTTCTTCTTCCTCCCTACTACTCCCAAACCACCCCAATCACCATCTACACCACCACCGCCCGCCGTCAAGATCGCCCGACGATCAAGAATCGGTGTCAATTCGGCCCAATCTAGCCGAATCGGCAACCGGTATCCGAGACCGGGACGATTCCCACCACCGACGGCTTCCGACCACCACCAACGCCAAGATCCGATGGATAGCCACATGATCGCCGAGCTCGGATGGAGTTTTGGGAGTTTCGTGATCACCGGAGGAAAATCCGGGCTACCTTCACCGCCTTCCCGAGAAGTTGGATGAACAACGCCCGACGGCGCATAACGGCGACACTCTCGAAGTTGAATCTTTTTGGCGACACGGCCACGGGCGCCGCCAACAACGCCACCGCTGCCATGGCCGCTCCCGACATCAACAACGATCCCATCGACATCCACGGCGACCGGTGGCCAAGGCAGCGCAAAGAACAACACCGCAGCACGCGCCTTGCCGGCCAACGTGACGGCGCCTATGACGTCACCTCGGCCACCACCGACGACGTCCCTCGCCATGGGCGCCGCCCGGCGGTGACGACGCTTGTTGACACCTGTTATAGTATAATATTAATACTCAACTAAATATGAGATAAGGGCATAAAATGAATATCAACATAGACTAGGGGCTTGACTAACATAGTTCCACAAGTTTTGATGATTTGTATATTTTCAGGGACTAAACAGGAAAAGCCTAGAGTTTGCAAAACATATGAAGCATAAACATGTTACAAATATATTCCAAGATAGCACCATTGCAAAGAGCTCGTCGAGACGATCAAAACGGATATATTGTTTGCTATATTCGAGTCCGAGAATCAAAAGATATCGATTCTTGCGAGGCGAGTTCACTAAAACGGTCACAACTTTCTCATCCTGGACTCCGTTTCACGCAAAATACCGGTCATTACTAAGCTATCGACGAGATCTACGCACCCACAAAATCTGAACTCGTTGTGCCACAAGGGCCCGGCGGCCAGCCGCCAGTCCTGAGCCCAATCCAAATTTTATCTTTGTAGGTCGGTTTGTAACCGACTTTGAGGTTGTATCTACACCGTTGCCAAGGTCGGTTTGATCCAAGGGCTACCGCTCATCGCCAAGGGCTATATAAGAAGACCCCGACCCCGGGGCTGAACCCTAATTCATTCTATCTCATTCTATTCATTAACTCTCAGTTGTAGAGGTGTCCCAATGTAAGGATAACCTCTCTCGGGATTAGTGAATTAGAAGGAGATTAGTCATGTAATTAGAGATAGATTAGCCATGTAATTAGAAGTAGATTAGATCTAACTTAGATCTAATCAAGAGTAAAAGGAGAGTTGAACTATACTTTGGTTCTAGAGATGTCTATAGAGTTTGGTATGTTTCATATCTTATCTTTTCGAAGACTTATGATTCATATATTTATCTTCTCTATTTACTTCTATGATTTTCATATATTTGGTTAAGTATAGTTGTTATGCTTTTTGCATGGGTTCTTCGCTCGTATTGAGGGCTATAGTTATTTGCGCAGTAGCTAGAGTTGTAATCAATAGTGTAGACATGGTGTCTAGACTATAGGTTATCTCGAGGTTGCGCCCAAAACCTACGGATAGTTGTGGTAGCCCTGGGGGTGACAGACCTGTCAGTCTTTTGTAGTCCACCACGTATGGGTTGGTGTTTCGTAGAGCTTTAGGCAGCCTTCTCCCAACTACCTTCTTCCCGCCTCTTTCTCGAGAGTTGGAAAGGAACCTGTTGCTCCAAAGTGCATTAGTATAATTGCTATCATAGAACCTAAGTAATAGAGAATTACCCAGGAACCTTGATCTCTCCCTTTGACCTCTTGATTAGTTTAGTTATTCTTTGACACCTTAGGTAGCTTATTATTTTATGCTTTGATATTATTTATCCTCAAACAATTACCTCTCACTATAGTCTAGTGGTTTGCTAAGTTAGTGGATACATGATTGTGACTTATTAGAATTCTTTAGCCAAAGCTTCCCTGTGGATATGATACTCTAGAATACTCATCCTAGGGAAAAGCTACAATGGTAGGTGTTACAGTAAACTGCGAGAATCCTTCATATTCTTTTAGCACTTAACAAATGCCAACAAGCTTTTTTTTTAGCCGTTGCTTGGGGAAGCAATTGGCCTAAAGATTCTAATAATGATCATGATGTCTCGCTAATTTAGTGTATCACTAGCTTTAGTAGGATTACCCTTGTTCTGTTGAGTTGTGGAATAGACAGGGACAAATGATGTCGTTGCGACCTTCCGACAAGATTCCACAAGATAAGAAAAGAAGACAGATTGAAGAACCCGTGGTGCCCGATCATTGAAGATTCATCAACATTGGAACCCCTTTATCTCAAGGTATGTATTTAAATATATATATTATTCTAACCATATGTAGATTAGAGAAGAAGTCGCCGTCACAAGAACTTAATGACGCATCTAAAGTGACGTACATAGAAGCTGCACCTCACGGTAAGTATGATCAATAAAGGTGAGTTAGTCTTGCTCATGGACTCTAAACCTATTGAGCAGTTATCCTCTTAATTTCTTGCATTCATTGCATCAATTCATGAATTCACTCCACTTCGTTTATGTTATCTCATAGTAGATCCAATGCATGTTTAGTTCCTTGCATCCATCCATGTTTGCATTTAAAAAAATAATAAATAAATAAAATAATCTCTCACCTTGATCATGCTCTTTCATCACTATATGAGTAAATCTTTGTAAGGCTTTCATGTCACCTTTGTTTGTTATAATATGCTAAGGTTTGGAATATCTTCATACATCTCTTAAATGAAGCATGGTGCTTAGTTTAGGAGTGGTGATTTTACTTCTATTGGCTTTTAAATTAAGCGTGGTGCTTAGGTTAAAATGCCTTCCTAAATCAAATTGGACGTGGTGTCTAGGTTGATTTTTGAACCAATAGTATGTTGTAGTAGATGCTGGTATATTTTGTTGGACTAACCCATGCAGAGAACTATCAAATCCAATTTGGGTAAGTTAAGAGATGAATTCAGATCGTAGATGAGGCAAGGCATATGATGAACTTCAATCTTGGGCAAAAGACATGGCTCATTCATCATTGATGGAAGAATTGTAAGTATCAAATATCATTCACTCTGTCTTTTGCTACAAGTTACCTTTGCCTTGATCCACATGCTAGAGTGTAGCCGCAAAATAAAATGAGTTATAAGACATGAAAAATAAAGTCTCGTATAAGAATAATCAAAGAACTACCTTTCCTTTAGCATAGATGAGATCTTATGAATTTTGGACAACAACCCCCTCGCTTCAACCATATGTTGTATATTCCCTCGGGTATGTGTCCACTAACATTTTTTAGGAAAGGATCTGTGCTATGTCTATTCAATGGAGAAGAGTGCCATGTAACACAATCTAGAAAAGTAATCACTCACAAGAAGTGGATGGACAAAGCTACAGGTCATAAGAACATCAAAGACAGGTAAGTGAATATAAATCTCATATTTGTATCCAACTTCGTCTTATGTTCTAAAGAAAAATAATAATAATAATATACATCCGAGCACATGAAGGCTCATGGTAAAAGAAACATGTTCCTAGGGACAAGTTCCCTTCGGGTATTCTTGGTCACTAAACTTGCAGGAACAAAGGATGAACAACATCTAAGGACATGGTGATTGCAACACACGTTTAGGGATGGTCTAGCATTCACACTTAAAGTGTCAAGTGACAGAAGGCTCGAGCATGGGGGAGGAAGGTCGACTCCTCTAAAGATCATCCGACATTACTCTTCCTCTACTCAAGCTCCCGTCACTTTCGACATGCCGGTTTGCAATCCCTCTACTCACCATTACTTTGTCTCTCTAAGTTTGAATGGTTAATAAATGTCATACATCAAAATCAAACTTAAGATAATAAAATTTCGCACTAGAGAAAAAAAGTAATAGTGAGCACTTGTTTCATATCCAACCAAAACCTTTCCTAGCATAGAAGCAACCTTTAGCTCCATGACAATTCTACCCTTATTTACAATTACTTGTATTCCTTCGGGTATTTGTTGTCAACTAATATTACAGGAATAAAATCATGAGAGGAGCAAAAAAAGTCTAAGCACAATTTAAAGAAAAGAAAGAAAGGACGATGCAATAAAGGAGACAAGTGAAGAACAGGATACACAAGAGGCCAAATAAGGAAAGCTTCAAGCGGATGGAAAGATCTACCACGAGGTGTTACGATGTTGTCACATTCCAATAAATAAGGTAACATCTTGAGGTAAGTTGTCAATAAATAAGCTTTCCCTCAACTATGGCGTGTTTATAAACAAATAGCCAAACATGTTAGAGCAACACTTTTGCCCGATCCAACTTCATTAGCTCAACATGTTTTGTTTCTTTAGTTGTTCCTACCACCATTCTCTTGATCTCTTAGTCCTCATCTTATAAGCGAGAATATTGCTTACTTTGTTTTGAAAGAACATAATCATAATCATGCTTTTTGATGTTTAGTTAAGAAAACCCTCCAAGAGTCAACGAGCTTGATTTGGTTTGTCGAAAGTTTTAACCACAAACAATCTTGCTCAATCTTCTGATCTTGTCACCTAAGATAGGTGTAAGAAAAGTATATAATAAATCAACTCTATCTTGTTTGATGTGCCTATGGTTAGAGAAGAATGAATGAAGTTTTGGTTCTGTTGGTGTTTTCCCACCAAATGAGCCCATGCACTTGATCTCTATCTTGACTTTGCAAGCGGGACACACTTTGAGCACAAAGGTGGAGAAGCCTATCTGTCTCTCCAAAATTCAACAAGTGAATGTCTTACAAGCATGCACACTAAACAAGACGCTGCCTATGCTGCATTCCAACTCATAAGACCAGCGAAGAACATGGGTGACGCCGTCCCTCAACATTTCATGGAGCACGATCACCAATATCGAGATAATACACTCAAAGAAACAACAAGGTAAGAAGTCTCATTCGGAGGACTTAAAACACTGAACCTTCGCCGAAAAAAGGTAAGATCGGTAGTTATCCATATTTATTTCCTTGCATTGCATAATTATTTTTCTCAGAGCATATTTACATTATAGCACTAGCCTTGCATTAGAAAAGAAAAATAAATTTTGTTTGTTGCATATACATTGAAAAACTCTAAGCCCCATGTAAGTAATTTTGTGGTGTATAACAACCCACAAGGATATTTACTGTGGTGGCATAAAAATAAAATAAATATGCATGCATTGTCATCCTTATTTGCATAGAAAACCTCAAAATATTTAATGCTGCTGAAAGATTTCCAAAACACAAAAAGCAATGTGGCTAACCCCTAACACTTAATCAAGTTCCACTAGTTTTGTTATCTATTTGAGTTCAGAGATCCCAAGGAAGAGAGATATGACACATATGGTGTCCAAAGATTAAAGAAGATCAATCAACCACCATCACTATCTACCTCTACTTCCAACTATCAAGAACATCGAAGACTATGTCAACATCCAGCTTGGGGAGTGCAACCCCATGTATCCAATAAGTATCCTTCTATCTTATTTAATTTTTAGCTAGATTTGTTTGCTTTATTAGAAAGATATAAAAAGATGCATAACTAAGGAAACCAAATAAAAAGAGTCTATCTAGTCTTTATAAAAGAGTCTTTATTAGAGTGTGATAATAAAATAATCTCTAGCCTTGGAGATGATGAATAGTTGCTCCATCGTAATTCCTTTCAAGTACCTACCTTTCAAGCTTAATTTCTCTCGAGCTTTTAAATGCAACCGCTTTGACTTGAGATTTGCTCAAACCTCGAAACCCGTGGGTAGCAAATGCTTGCTCAAGTCTAGGTAATTGACTGATATGATATATGAGAGTCTCGAGCTACTATTTATCTTACTCCTAGTGATACTAGATTTCTGAGATTTATCTTTTGAAAAATTAAAGTGCACATGATAAGTTCCTCGTGTGACAAGAGTGTTGAACCTCCTACCACAGCCATATATACATGCTCCCTAGATTAGGAAAACCCTTTGACATATATATAGGCTGGCTTGCTTTGCATTGAGTTTGTTCAATCTTTGTTGACCCTTAGAAACTTGTCATGCCGATCATGCACACTCCACTCCACCACACTCTATTCCACTCCACTCTACTCCACTTGCATTATGCTACTTCTACTCTCGAAGTACGCATCCACAAAGCATCCACCAAAAATGTTCTACTCCTATCCCGGGAGAGAACAACCAAAAATATTTCCTATACTCATCTACTCACACATTTCTAGCCAATGTTTTACAGAAGCTCCATAACATTTGTCTATCTCTCAAAAGTTATTTCAAAAGAGATTTGGGTTGTACTTAAAAAAAAAAAAAAAAAAAAAAAAAGAGAAAAAAGGGGAGATGAAAAATGGACAAGTGTCCTACGGGCGAGTAGAGCCTACCTCCCTAAACAAAAAGAGATGAAAAATGAACAAGTGTTCGAGGGCGAGTAGAGCCCACATCTCTAAAATAATAAAAGAGAGAGAAAAAATGGACATAAGTCCGAGGGTGAGTAGGACCCACCTCTCTAAAAAAAAAAAAAAAAAGATACAACCCAAGTTTCCAAATTCCAAAGAGAGATATGTTTCCTCAAGGAGCAATGTAGAATTAGGCTTTCCTCTCATTGCATTCATTACATTCACCTCACACATCTACCATCATATTTCACCATACACATGCATCACTTGATCGGTGTGACTCGTAACTTTGGATCCATTGCTTGAACTTACAATACATGCTTAGTAAGTAGATGTAGTCTTCTCCCACCTATGAGCTCCAAATATAAACCTTAGATATAGGGTGAGAGAGAAGAAGGCATAGTGTCCTACCGCCTTATTCCAAAAAATACCACATATTATGAGAGAAAGGCAACACAACATTATTGCCTAAGTGAGGATCCACAAATACCACAAATGAGAGACTTGAGAGGATCATACAAAAGGAACTTTGAGTTTTATTTTGAAAACTTGCAAAAACTCCGAAATGAAGGTTGAACAAAGAGTTTGAGACATGATGCTTGACTTGATTGTTCTATCTTTCAATTGCCCAAGATCCTAAGAAAAAGCTATAAGCTCCATGGTTAAAGGTAATATGGGTAAGTTGAAGGTTGAAAAGTTTTTTCTAACATAGAGGAGAAATTTTGTTTGAAAGCATGTGTACTTTTGAGGCGTGAAAGCGTTGTAGCAACTCCCCGATCCATTGCTAAGTTTGGCTTTGCTAGGGACTAGCAAAGGGTAAGCTTGGGGAACTTGTTGACACCTGTTATAGTATAATATTAATAGTCAACTAAACATGAGATAAGGGCATAAAATGAATATCAACATAGACTAGGGGCTTGACTAACATAGTTCCACAAGTTTTGGTGATTTGTATATTTTCAGGGACTAAACAGGAAAATCCTAGAGTTTGCAAAACATATGAAGCATAAACATGTTACAAATATATTCCAAGATAGCACCATTGCAAAGAGCTCGTGGAGACGATCGAAACGGATATATTGTTTGCTATATTCGAGTCCGTAATCAAAAGATATCGCCTGCGAGAGCGAGTTCACTAAAACGGTCATAACTTTCTCATCCGGACTCCGTTTCCTCGCAAAATACAAGTCATTACGAAGCTATCGACGAGATCTACGCACCCACAAAATCTGAACTCGTTGTTCCACAAGGGCCTGGCGGCCGCCAGGAGTCCTGAGCCCAATCCAGCCCATCTTCGTAGGTCGGTTTGTAACCGACTTTAGGGTTGTATCTACACCGTTGCCAAGGTCGGTTTGATCCAAGGGCTACCGTTCATCGCCAAGGGCTATATAAGAAGACCCCCTGACCCCAGGGCTGAACCCTAATTCATTCTATCTCATTCTATTCATTAACTCTTAGTTGTAGAGGTGTCCCAATGTAAGGATAACCTCTCTCTGGGATTAGTGAATTAGAAGTAGATTAGTCATGTAATTAGAGATACGTTAGCAATGTAATTAGAAGTAGATTAGATCTAACTTAGATCTAATCAAGAGTAAAGGAGAGTTGAACTATACTTTGGTTCTAGAGATGTCTACAGAGTTTGGTATGTTTCATATCTTATCTTTGGAAGACTTATGATTCATATATTTATCTTCTCTATTTACTTCTATGATTTTCATATATTTGGTTAAGTATAGTTGTTATGCTTTTGCATGGGATCTTCGCTCGTATTGAGGGCTCTAGTTATTTGCAGTAGCTAGAGTTGTAATCAATAGTGTAGACATGGTGTCTAGACTATAGGTTACCCGAGGTTGCGCCCGAACCTATGGATAGTTGTGGTAGCCCTGGGGGTGACAAACCTGTCGGGTCTTTGTAGTCCACCACGTATGGGTTGGTGTTTCGTAGAGCTTTAGGCAGCCTTCTCCCAACTACCTTCTTCCCGCCTTTCTCGAGTTGGAAAGGAAATGTTGCTCCAAAGTGCATTAGTATAATTGCTATCATAGAACCTAAGTAATAGAGAATTACCCAGGAACCTTGATCTCTCCCTTTGACCTCTTGATTAGTTTAGTTATTCTTTGACACCTTAGGTAGCTTATTATTTTATGCTTTGATATTACTTATCCTCTAGCAATTACCTGTCACTATAGTCTAGTGGTTTGCTAAGTTAGTGGATACATGATTGTGACTTATTAGAATTCTTTAGCCAAAGCTTCCCGTGGATACGATACTCTAGAATACTCATCCTAGGAAAAAGCTACAATGGTAGGTGTTCTCAGGCGCTTGCAGAATCCTTCATATTCTTTTAGCACTTAACAAATGCCAACAACGCTCCTACCGGCGCCGCCTACGTCGCCCCCTCCATGATCATCGACGCTACAAGCAACGAGCACGCCTACCCCATGGGCGCCCCCGCTGTTGCTCTCCAGATCAGATCAGAACCGGATTGACGGTGTCAAAAGCTTTATGGATGTCCAATTTCATGAACAAGGCCGGTATCTTGAGACTGTGAAGCTTTCACACGGCTCCTTGAACATAAAGAAAATTATCATGGATGCTTCTCTTTTTTATGAACGCGCTCTGGCAATTGGAGACAAGAGAGTTCAGCCAAGGAGCAAGTCTGTTAGCTAGCAATTTGGAGAAGGTCTTTGCAATGCTATGTATGAGGCTGATGGGCCTAAAGTCGGTGACTCGCGTTGCATCTGATTTCTTGGGTAGAAGGATGATGCATGCTGAGTTTAGCCATTCAAAACCCCGGGCATTCATTGTGTATAGGCTGTTTATGGCAGCCATAACATCATCTTTAATAATCTCCCAAAGATGCTTTGAAGAACGCACCGGTGAAGCCATCCGGCCCGGTGCTTTGTCGGAAGGCATGGAATTTATAGTATTTTTTACCTCCTCGGGGGAGAAAGGCGCTTCCAAATCCGGAGATCATGTTGAATGTAACCAAGGGATTGCCAATTGAAGGACGTGGTTCTCGAACTGCAGAGCCAATGTGATCTTTGAAATAGTCCCCTAACACTTTTTCTTTTTCTTCATGAGCAATCGCAATCCCCTCATCCGTATGCGCATAATGTATGTAGTTCTTCCGCCGACGCGCAATCGGCTCTAATGTGGAAAAAAATTTGGTGTTTGCATCACCACAACGGATGTAAGTGAGCCTCGATCTCTGTCTAATTCTTGATTTTTCAATGGCTGCAAGGCCCGTCTTGCGCACTTTGAGGCGCCGACATAGGTCAAGTTCCATGTCGAGAGCAACCTGTGTGCTCTTGCGCTACTTCTAGTTGTAGCAGAACCTCCTTCACTATGGCTAGCTGCAGCTTTGTGTCCCCCTATTTTGTCTTTCTTCCAATGCTTGATTCCTTTTTTTGCCACACGCCATTTTGATATGCAATCGTTTCAAAGGAAGAGCAGAGGTGACGGCTTATTCCAAATGCTTTGGACAAGATCATGGAAGCCTTCAATCTTAGTCTAGAAATTTTTGAACCGGAAGGATGTGTTTTGGTGGTGGTCAAGTTCCCCCTGCAGGAGCAGCGGGGTGTGGTCCGACATGAGCGATGGCAAGGAATGCAAGAAGCAGGCAGGGAAGATCAGTTCCCACTCCGGGGTGCATAAGAGCCTATCGATACGGGTGAGTGTTGGGTTGTCCTGCTGATTGCTCCAAGTGAAGCGACGTCCATTCAGCTTGATTTCTTTGAGCTGCAAGTGATCGATCGTCGCCCGAAATGTCCCCATGAGCCGCCGGTTTAGGTTGGAGTTGTTCTTATCTTCCGCCTGGTAGATGAGATTGAAGTCACCTAGGAAGAGCCATCTATTATGTTCAGGCCGAGGAATGTTTTTCAGTTCTTGGAGGAATTGTAGTTTGGCAGCATCTCCTTGAGGGCCATATACAACAGTGATTTGCCACTTGATTCCATCAGCCCTCATTGTGATTTGCGCGGTTATTGCATTCGTGGTTAGACCAATGTCGGAGAGGTCGAAGAAATCTTCATTCACAGCAAGGAGAATTCCTCCCCGAGTCTGATCAGCCGGGAGTACAGTATAGGAGTTGACGAATTTTGCTCCTAGAGTGCGGTTCACCACATTCTGATCCAGAAGCTGCATCTTTGTTTCCTGTAGACAAACAATTGTGGCACCGGTGCTTCGCACCAACTCGCTCACGGAGTCTTGTCGGGCGCCGTCATTCAAGCCCCTGACGTTCCAGTTAAGAATCTGGCAGTTTCTTTGTGCCATAAAAACAAGCAAAAGACCCTTGTCTGAGCGTAACATGTACAGGGAAACAAAATGCAGAGCAGCCGGGGCAGTGGTATGCAGCAGGAAGGAATAACTTGAACAACCTGGGACACATGTGCATGAAAGCAAATAATTGGAGATGCTGATTAATCTGAATGCCGGTGTCATACGGCGCAGTGATACAGTGCAGGGAGTTCTTGTGAAACAAGATGCTGCTGCGATGAACTACTAGGTGTAGGAGCTCAGTCTGATGGGGAGGCGACTGTAGGCCTCTGGCTGTCGCCCCATCCAAGCAACAGAACTGGAAGCATACAAACTGAACGTCACCTCTAGCTGTGAAGCTCCTGGAATGCTGATGGTATTCTAACATTAACAAACTAAGTGAACCCTGGCAATCAGCAAGTTTCTAAGCCTGTGTGGTGGTTGCTGCAGTTGCTCCGTCAAGGCCGCACAGTGCCGTCAGAGCTTTCACGACGGCGTCGGTGAGTGGCCCCTTGAACAGGCTGAAGTAGTAAAAGCAGCTGATCGTCGTGGCTGAGTCCTTCATCGTCGAGGATGCCCAGCCTTTCATGAGCACCTGTCGGGCCTTTGCATGAATGTCACCCCTAGGCCAGCTCCTGGCTACAATGCGCACGCTCCTGCGTGCTGGAGCCACGACCCTCTTGCGTTGCTGTGGCGGGCTGGCTCGGCGCGGTGGAACCTGCAAGTCTTTTTCCATGTGTCCTACAAGATCTTTCCATTGGCGGTTGCAGGTACCATAGTGACAAACATTATGTTTTGGTGACTCGCATTGACAGCAATTATATTTTGGTGGCTCACATTAGCAGTAATTACTTTTCCTCACCGTTTTCTTTAAAGATGCTATACTTTGCTTTATTTTTCTTGGGCATAGCAGTTTGAATGGAATTTAGGGGTTGGATTCTCTTTTTTTTTAATCATTGCTTGTATTATATGTTGGTATATTCCCCATATGCTGAACATATTCTTGTCCATGTTACATCGAGCCTCACTTGCTTAGATTTACAACTGCATGGGCGCGCGCCCCGCTACTAGTAATTATTCAAATGCAAACTATTTCTTTTCATGCAAGGCTTTGTGATGTCTTCCATCTAAAAGAATCACCCATTAAAATATGTTCTTTTTATCTAGGAGAGTTTTAGAATTGATTGTATATCTCTCATCAACTATCACTAATTCTCATAGAAACATGAAAAAAAAAACGAAAAAATCTATTGCATTCCCGCGGCAACGAGCGGGGGAATCCTCTAGTTAATTAAGGCGACTGATCAAGTCAGAGTTAAGAGTCATTAACAAAAAATATAGCTCTCCACTCATCAATAGCTTGCATGTACAAACGAGTGTGGTTTTCTGCAAGTCGACTTTTTGGTGGGGAAGTCAGTTTCCTGTCCGTTCATCTTGGTCCTAACGTTAAGACCCGTGCTAAAGCTGGTCCACCAGCTGATGCAAGATGTTTCTTCCTCAACCTCGTTTACCGCAAAGCACCTTTTTATTTGCTTTAAGCTGAAGCAAGGAAGTCTAAAGAAAAAGAACACTGCAATCTTGGCTGTGTTTAGAGGCCCAAATTTTTGGGCAAAATTTTGCATGCATGTCACATTGCATACTGTAGTACGCTTTCGCTTTGTTTATGGTAAATATTATCCTACCATGGCGTAACTAGGCTCACTACAAGAAATCTTGGCTTGTATGACAAAGCACTTTGGTCACATAAAACGCAAAATGTTTCATAAAAAGTACATTTTGACGAGAAGGCCGTGTCACGCCGGTCGTCATATAATGAGCGCCTAAAAAGTTCCTCGTGACGATATATTTCTTTACATCGTCACATAATGTAGACATTTTGTGACGCTATAGGTTCAGTGTCACATATTGTTACCTTCTATGATGCCAATAGTTGTCACATATTTGTTAGTCAACGTGTCACGTTATGTATAAATTGTCACATATTGTACGTCAGGGGGCAGGTTTGGATGAGTTTTTGTGACGCCACAAGACAAGGTATGGTGTCACAAATTATCGCTCATTCATGACAAGCGTGGCATGCATATTCAGTGTGTCGACCCACGATCTCATCACAACTCACAAAAGCTTCATATACAACCATAATATGGGATGTCACTAATGCTTATCTATGTGCAGTAAGGAATAAAGACAGGGCACCACGTAGCTCAGGTCGTCGCAATAATGTTGTTTCATGGATCTCTGAAATTAAAGATGCATCTAATGTGAAGATAGGGCACCACGTAGCTCAGGTCGTCGCAATAATGCTTGTTTGTAGCCGCTTGATTTTTGTAGTCTCAATTTAGCATGAGTTAGTGATGTGGTATTGAAGTCCAACATGTGTGCTATGTGTTGAACCACTAGATCTCATCAAGTTAGGTGTTTCACGCACTACATTTTAAATATTCCTTCCTACCAACTACAATTATCATTATGCAAGTGTTGTTACTAGAAACGTGCTCGAAGCCATACTTGTACATCAACCATACTTGGCTAACACCCGAACAAATTCTCTGTATGCAGCAAACTAGGAGAAATTGTTTAGGTCTGCCAATAGAGGTGCATGCTGAGAGCATTATACAAGGGAAATGCATGAGAGATTTTACAATGAGCTATACGAATCAGGTGCTTACACCATTGTTGAGAAATCACCAAATGACGAGATTTCTTCTGGTACACAACAATGAGTTGAACAATGCTAGGCAATACATTGTTCACTTGGAAGGAGCAGACAAAATCAACTGCAAATGTGGTCTTTTATGAGCATGTAGGCCTGCCATGCAGCTGGCACTCTCTAAAGGTAAATGTTGCACTCACTAAGCAATGATAAGATTTGTAGCACTTCAATAGCCTGCATACCTTCTCTTTCTGCTATCTTAACTCTGAATCCAAACACACAGTCGCTGGACAAGAGCCGCTTGCGACATAGCGCTGCAACCAGATCATGCTTCAATAATAGATAAAGTGTCAGCCCAATCCAATGAGATGAAGTGACGGTTGTTAGCAATGAAGGCTTTGGAGCTGTCGCAAACAACGGAGGTGAGTGATAGATGGCAATGACTTCAATGACGCAATTATATTTATGGCGATGGACAGCGTAGTAGCAAGAGTGCAGATCAAGAATCAACCTTGTGCTCTTGAACATGTTGGCAAGTCAAAACCTCATGGTGATGTGCACTTCTCACTGCCAATTTCTTGTCCTCCAAGGCCAAAAAGATCAGGCAGACAAGTCATGGGCCAAACACTCAAAGCTCGAAAAACAAAGAAGAAGAGATGGAGAGGACAACTTAACAAACAGCTGCACAAAAAATAAGAGTTGTGACATTGGCAAGACGAGGAAACCATCTGATCTAATCTATTGCAAGTAACATAGTACCCCATTAATGCCGTGGTACTATCAGCCAAAGATACTTGGTCATCATAAGGATCTGTAATATATCTTACCATTTCCCCTGCCTTGTAAACCTAGACCATTAAAAACATATATTTATCCATTCACTATGTTCTTCCTTTATAATTGATGATTGTGAATTCTACTGCAGCAATGCTACTCTAGTCTATCGTGTAAACTGGAATGCATCTTTCTGACATGATAATCTGTTTGCGAATGTCTACTACACCAATGCAGCTCTAGTCTGTCAGCTAATCTGGTGTGCATCTTTCTGGCGTACGTGTCTCTCAATTCATGGTTTGCATTGATGTCATCTCTCTGATCAACTTTTCATGGTGACCATTCTTTTTGTGGATAATGATCCATTGCAGCATAGGACTTCAGCATTATATTGACTACAGAATTAGCTGCAACTAGATTATATTGACTACCAATGTCAGCTAGCATAATCTTATTGCACATCATAGGGCCCTCCAAGCCTTCGTGTTTCTACTTGGGATGCAACTAGACCAGATTTAGGCCACAGCTCAGGGCGCCTTGCTACCAACCGGCTAGACCGGTTTCTAAAACCAGCTTGACTGTGTTACAAACCTGGCTAGGCATGCTTGATAGGCCGCCTTGCTAGCAGCCAGCTAGACCGGGTTATAAAACTGGCTTGACCGCATAGCTGGCAATCATCCAGGCCGATTACAAAGCCAGCTAGGCCAGCTTACCTACCACACGGTGCAGAAAATAAAAGACAACTTCAAATCAAGCTTATTTACTTCGCTTGTCTACCAGGCCATGATTGACAAGTATACCTCGGCTACCCATTAACTGCATAGGAGGTATCACCTGGAAGGAAGCACATCATAAAGTTTCATCGCCATATTTCATATTAAAATACCATGCAGTCTAACAAATACTCATTACAATACCATGAAAGACAACTGGTTCTTCAGATCGCATTACAATACAACACAGTTCACACAAATAAAAGGCTAACAATGCTAGAAGATGCATTAGCACATCTTTACAACCTCATGACTTGACACACAGCGGCTTTCCTTCCTCGCAAACAGCGACTCCTTGCGTGCACCTGAAAAAAAGGGATTGATATTAGTATACTCACCATCATTTCAACGGCCTAAATCTACTACAGAACAAAGAGCATTAAATTGGTTGGTATAGAAAACATACCATTCTCGCGCAGCATAGGTTGCTGAATCACACATCAGCAGCCAACTGAACCTCCAGGGTGGCCTGATCCACTTTCCTAGCCTCAAGGCAATTCCATTTTGATTCGACCAAAACCCGATTCCTTTTTGCCAGCAAACATTGCAGAAACACCTTCCACAGCTTCTAGAACACTAGCAATGAATTTGTTTCAGAGGCCGGGAATGTTTCAAGACATTGTATCACCTTGATGTAATTTCTTGAAATTAATAAAAATTCCCATTTCCAAAAAAAAGCAATGAATTCGTTTATATCCAGTTTACACCGCGCCCTAGCTTCTTGATAGCCTGTTTATAGATGGCAAAGAGGGTATTGTACGACCCATCCATCCCACGAGATTGTCTGCAGTGCATACAGATAAATTAAGATCAGTTAAATTATCAGCAAACTACCTACAATACGTCGTAACACAGTGCACACTACAGCTCAACACAGGCCTCCTCACTACGGTTTGTCATATGTACACCTCAACCTCACTGGAAATATATAACAATTCATATGATTTGGAATTACCATGGGCATGTGAACAGTTGCTTCAAAGCGTCCTATAAAACCAGTAAACACATCCATCAAACTTTAGAAAAAAATATAATACACACGTTGCTCTGTATATTTGAACCAAAAAAAGCTGAAGAAATAGTCAACAAGCAGTCAATCCAAACATTTCTAGATCAACAAACCAACCAGCCTCTCCTATATACAATTTGTTCAGAATAGAAAGTTTCATGTGCCAAATATAACAAACCATGCGCCTTGAAAGTTTCTTCTGTCATCCAAAAAGGAGTCTAAAAACATCTCAGATATGTAATTTCACTATACCAGCCTTCTCCATCCTAAACTTCCAATAAAAAAAGAATCTAGAGGCTAGAGATAAAACAAGGTGGCATGATTTGAAGGGCTATTGTAGTTTAACTCAGTTGAACATTCACATAGTGAAAAACTAGTGGAAGGGGCGCGCCCCTGCCCGCCTAATGTAAGCTATGTGTATAAAAGGGCAGGGATTGAAAGAAAAATTGAAGGAGAGTATGAGAACATATGTTTGATCCATCAATTGAAAGGACACAGTAATAGCTTTGGACACAACATATTTAATGCATGGCTTGTAATGTGGATGTTGGTGACCAACCTCTATTCTTTATATGAAAGGCAGCAACGATTATCTGGTGGCCTACAGCATGCCTCTTTCAACAAAGCAGTCCTTAGAATTGAATTCTGTGAAAGAAAATACTAATTCTATTACAAGTTGCTGGAAGCAGAAATGATGTGGCCCAGAAGACCCATAGCTCAATGTCCAGGAAAATAAAGAGTGATTTCAGGTGAAGCTAATCAGATGGAAAACTATGCTTACATTTCCATTTTTTATACAATTAAACCTGAAATTTGATCCACGCAACACAAGCCCCCCCGTCTGATTTTCACCAACCCCATCAATTAAACAATCCACCCTCGTTCCTCATGTAACCGAGCAAGAGATCGAGAAAATGGACCTGTGGTTACTGAACCCTCTCATACGGCAGCGCCAAGTCGAAACGGCCGAAGGTCTCCCGAGCCCCTTCCCGCAACACGTGAAGAAGCCGCCGGCGCCGCGGGCGAAGCGGGGCGCCGGGCGGCAGGTCGAGGTATCGGCTGGAGCAGGTCGCCGCAACGCCGGCCGCGCTGCCTGCCGAACACGCCCCCCCGCACGCCGCCAGCGCCGCCGCTCCCCCTCCCACGCCCGCGCCGCAGCAGTTGGATCTAGTGTCGATTGCTTTTGCCTTCTAGTAGAAGGAGCTGTTATGGGCAACGATCATGTGCAACCAACCTTTTGTGTGCAACATATGCAACCACCAATTAAGACCACGGGATCTAGATCTAACGTCTCGGTGGTGTTTTCACTTAAACCCCTCCACCTGTGGGGTTTAAATCTAACCCGTGTGTATCCGGTGGGAGGGGTTTAAGTAAAAAAAAAAAAAAAAAAAAAAAAAAAAAAAGCGTTAGATCTAGATCCTGTGGTTTTAATTGGTGGTTGCATATGTTGCACGTGAAGTTTGGTTGCACAGGATATGTTTCCGCTGTTATGACTCCCCCAAAGTCAAGTGGACTTAATGAATGGGTTTGTGACTTTGTGTTAATAAGGCGTGCTTACGGTTTTGAAGGGGTATCCCCGTCAATCTGGAGGCTGCTCCGTTACGGGATATCAACGGCTTGCAGGTGGTGCTCATATCGGCACCGAGTCACACACACCACGTCCAAGGCCGCGTGGGCACCCGAGGCCACCACGCGCCGAAGCACGGCCGCCCGAGGCCTCGCGCGCGCACACCGAGACTCCGCTCGCCCCTGGGCAGCGCGGCGAGGCTTGCCGCCGAGATCACCTGCGGCCGCTCAGCACATCCGAGGTCACGCCGCTGCCGTGCTAGGCGACTTGGGACCTCACGATAGGAGTACCGGCGGATCCTCTAAGGCCGGTCTCAATGGGAGTTTCATGAGTGTTTCATGCACATTAAATGCGGCGCCACATCAGCAAAATTTCACTTTTTTTGCATTAAACTCCTAGGAGAGAGAAGGAAAGAGTTTCACCATGGTGAAACCTTTAAGCACTGTTTCAAATGCGTTGGAAACTGTGTGAAACCCCCATTGAGACACAAATAGAGTTTCACCATGCAAATATGCAATTAAACCATGCAATGAGAGAGAGGTTGTGGGACCTTTAAACCTATGAAACTGTGCAATGAAATGTGCATTGAGAGAGACGTCTATTTCATGTAAAAGTTTCACATCTTGGAAACCGGGAGGTGAAACTCTCCATTGAGACTGGCCTAAAGGGACATGAATGAGATGGTCGGGCCCGTGCGGGCGGCAGGTAGGGGCGGCGGCACGAGTTCCTGCTCGCCGGCTAGGGCAGTGACGTCATCGCGGTCCGCTTTCTTTTTTTTTCCTGTCGGGTCGAGCGACACCACGTGCGGTGGGAAATAGAAGGCTGAAGGGCACCAAAGTCTTTTCACGTGTGATAGAGTGGGGGGACTTCACAGAATAAGCTCATGGAGCTAACAGAAGCCCAAATCGGCAACAAAAGTTTGTTTTGAGGCCAAATAGACAACTTCGAAAAAAAGAGACCAGATAAGCAATGAGAAGTTTTTTCAGGGCCAAATAAGCAATTATCCCTTTAAACTAACAATTTCTACGAGCTCAAAAGTAGTCTTTTTTGAAAGCTAACATGCAACCTCATTGTTTAATATTTCTGTTTTGGTAGTCCAGTCAGGAGAGTGCTGAAGTGTGGCCAGGCCTCTCTAATTTCTCACTTCTCGTTAGTGGACAAGTCCCTTGCTTTGCTGGCCTCCCAGCGCCCACATTGTATTGTCTCTAGTACAAGCCTTGCTCGTTCTATATATATAACATCATCTTGGAGCAGCTAGCTGAGCTAAATGTATTTCAGGCATTCAGCTAGCTGTGTGCCCCAACACTACTGTCATCTCCCCCACTATTGCCAATGAGCAATCAAATGCTAAGATAGGATCGAGAGCGATAAGGAAAGCCAGTAACACCAACATAAAAGGTAACAGTCTGGACTCAAAGTGTTGGGGCCAGGCCCAGGGCCCTGGCGTGTATAAATAGCCCCTCTCTTGGGGGATTGTAAAAGGGGAGGACACAGTTGTAGTTATTTGGGAAATTTCGGATTCTATAGGCTGGGTGGGAAACTTCAGTGAAGAGAAGATGGTGTCGGATAGGAGATATGCGACTTCAGTGAAGATTCCTCAATGTTCCTGTCTGCAGATTAGCTCTCTAGATGGAAAACACAGTGTTGAGTTTTTATATGAGGGCATGATTCTAGCTACCTTGGTGTAGAGTTATCTTTTGTATTAGGTGTAGTTTGCTGAGGTTGTTAGGTGGAGGGTCCCCCGCTCTTTGCTTTTTCTTGCTTTTCGTTATTGTTTTAGGACTTCGTTGGTAAACCATGGATTACCTGCGAACCTGGTTGTTCAAGCTATTTGTAGGTATATTGACCATTCTCTTCTCCTTAATGAAAAAGGGCTATATCCCCGAATGAAAAAAAATATGAGGGCATGACACCAGAGAGTTGAGAAGGCAGTTGCACTCATTGATGTACTTAGCATATCCCTTTGGACTAGCCCAAAATTAAAACAACTTGTGCTTGCGCTGACAAGAGGTTTTCCAAAGGCATTTAAACATTTAAACACAGCACGAACTTATCATTGCCCTGTCGTCAACTTGAATGCCTTGGATGAATGAAATTGGCGAGTTCCCCAGATGTAGATCGAAATCATTGTAAGTGTTAAGAAGTAGTGCTGAAACTTCAAGTTCTCTGATTCTTGCAACTGGTTAAAAGCTTGCACGGAAACTGGTAGATAGAAAAGATTAAAGAGGCGAGGTGTAGCATGGGCATTTGGTTCCTGATTTCCTCCATAAACATGGTGTGAACCGCCTGGTGTTAAAGCCAAGCACATTGGAAGGAGTTGCTTGCTCTCATGAGAATGGAGCGCTAGGTGCCATGTGCAATTATGCTCCCAAAGGCAGGAATCCTCTATCATGAGTTATGGTGGTAAGATGAAGCACGTACGTATTACATGGTCATCAGTGCACACTGCACAGAGATAAAAGGAGTGCAAAAAGCTTTCGAAAGGAGTTCAATGTCGTAATGGTACTGTGCAGAGACGACGGCGGTACAACAATAAGGGTCAGTGAGGACTGAGGAGTGGTATCAGTGATGAATAGGACAATATCCGATTACGTGGTATTGCATAACGGACAGAAAACGAACTAAACATCTGCATCATCATCCAGTACTCCAAGTTAACAGATTACATTACATTTCATTGAACAAAACACCATGTTAATCCCACGCGAGGGGGTGGGGGTTGCTTGCTAGTAGTAGTAGCCTATTGTAAATGCCAAATTCTGTATCACAGAGACCATAACAATATGGTGGTCATGGGTACTGCTATTATCCGTGTTGGCATGGCTTCCGTACTGTACCCCAACTTATTTGTGCACATTTTGTTCTAATAACAGTACAGAAGCACATATAAACGTTAGGAGCCATCATTGATGAATTGTTCTGTAATAGTAGCACAATACTTTCCACATTTTAACTATGTCAACACTGTCGTCATAGGGACTATTCGGACTTGGGACCAAATGGTTTGGATGATGGAGGTTAATTTTGGTGAAGGCTATAGGAACCAGAGTGATATGTACAATAGCAGCCGCAGCCCATGCAGTTGGCTTTCTTTATCAAGGTGCTCAACAGTGGCTACGTCATCTTTAATCAATGGGTCCGAATCATTTCCAACCAATTTCAGTTGTCACACTTTAATGGAACTTTCATTGTTTTTTTTTTTTTTTTTTTGAAGGAAAACAGGAGGGGTTTGCACCCCTACTGTGCTTTTATTATAAACGTAAAGTACAGAGAAGATTACAAGGTTTCCTCAAGAAACAAAAAAAAAGGAAACAAAGAAAATCAAAAAATTACACAAAGGCTTCGACCCATTGTTTAAACCGCAAAGAAGAAGAAGGCTTGGCCCGTAAAACAGCCCAAGAAAGTTCAGTCTTGAAGATCTCCCGGCAACGACGAAGGGAAGGTGGAATTCCTCTAAAAATTTGATCATTTCGCAGCATCCAAATTGCCCAAAGACATTGAGACAATTATTTCCATGAAGAAGGGTAGATGAAGCTGCGTCCCGGCGGTTTCCACAATGTAATCAATGAGATAGATGGCTCGGTAATTGCGGACCAAGAAGATTCCAGCAAGCGAGCAAGAGGGCAATCAAAGAAAAGGTGAAGTAAAGATTCATCTATATGGTCAATGCAATGAACACAGCAGATATGAGGGCAAATGCATGTTCCTTCTTCGTAGTAACCGTCTTGTACTTAACTTTGTCCTTAGTCAGTAGCCAGAAGAAAACTTTTCTCTTGTTCTGACAACTAGACTTCCAATGCCATTTATAGACCGGATGCGCCACTGGTTTTGCCCTATAAAACTTGTATGCTTGTGAAGTGGAGAATGAAGTGTTTCCCTAGGAGTAAGACCTCGATCATGACTGCCCGAGAGCCGCAAAGCACCGACAAGAGTTTGGAGCTCTTTGAACCGGAGCATAGGCTTCAAGAGAGAGGAAGATGAAACTCGGAGATGAGGTTTGGCACGGACTTGATAAAGCCGATGTAAGTATTTGGATCTTGGACATAAGAAAAGAGTTGTGGGAACCTCGATTCGGGGTTGAGTCGGTCCAACGATCTAACTAGAACAAGCTCTCGGCTCCATTTTGAATGATAAACAAGAGAAAGATTTGTAGGTATCCAAAAGCTTCAGGAGATATCTCTCCACCAAAAGGATCCTCCGAATCTAGCTTGATGTCTTGGCAGGCCACCATTGCTATAGTATTTATCCCAAACCAACCGAACTCATGGAGTAGAGGCTCTCTCAAGAATTTATGCAAGTGTTTCATGAGAAGGCATTCATTATGGGATTCCGGATCAAGAACTCCCAAACCACCATTAATCTTTGAGATAGTGACCATTGGCCAGGCTGCTTTTGAAGGTTTCTTCTTTGTTGACCTCGGATCCTCTCGAAAGGTTGTGTCTTCTGTATTTGTCAACCTGCTTTGTGATTGCCTTGGGCAAAGCAAAGATGCACATTACAAAAGTGGGTAAAGCTGTAAAAACTGCATTTGTGAGCTCCAACCGACCTGCCTCATTCGAAAAAAGATGAAATGCTCACTAATCTTCTCTCACACTTATTAACCAAAGGCCGAAATCTGCTACACTTGGCTTATAGATACTTAGAGGTAAACCCAGATAAGTGAAAGGAAAGGTTTGCTTCTGACAGCCAAAGATTAGAGCTAACTCATCAAGCTTTTGCTGCTGTACATTAATGCCAACCATGCTTGACTTGCAATAATTTACTTTGAGTCCAGAAGATTCTCCAAAGTCCTCGCAAAAAGGTTCTTGAGAAAAGTAATTTGATCGGGGTCTCCTTGCATAAAGATCAAAGTATCATCAAGATCTTGTAAAATTGGAAAGTCCTGATCACCGGGAGAGGCATGGGCAAAAAGAGATCACCATTGGTGCATCTTTGCATTAAGAAGATCTTGTAAGAAATCTGCAAGGACAAAATAGTAGTGGGGAAAGTGGATCCCCTTGTCTTACTCCTCTTTTACAATAGAAAACTTTACCAGGGACTCCATTTAAAAGGACTGAGGAAGTCCCAGATTGAAAGATTCCTTGCATCCATGACAACCATGTTGCTGGGAAGCCTTTGGCCTGCATAATTTGCAACATAAACTGGTGTTCCACCTTGTCAAAGGCCTTTTCAAAATCCAATTTGAGGATGATAATTTCCTTTTTGGATTGATGGCACATATGCAGATATTCAATAGCCCAAGCCAAGCGGTCTTGGATAGTCCTTTTCTTAATAAAACCATATTGATTTTTATGAATAAGGGCTGGTAAAACAACCTGCAACCGATTGGCCAAAATCTTTGTAATCAGCTTGATAGAGGTATTGAGTAGAGATATTGGTCTGAAATCTGAAACTCTTGTAGGGTTATCCTTTTTTGGCACCAAAGTGATGTGGGATGTATTGATACATTGGAGATTTGAATGCCCATCATAGAACTCATTGAAGAGAGAATAGAAATCTGCACATATAATAGGCCAGCATTTCTTAATAAAATCTGTATTGAACCCATCTGGACCAGGTGCTTTGTAGGATGGTAGATTTCTGACTACCTGATCAATCTCTAAGTTTGTAAAGGGTAGTATCAACCCTGACAAATCTGCTTTGTGTTTGTAGAAAAGCACCGAGGTCATAAGCAATACCTGAGAATTGAGAAGTGCCCATTCTGTCTTTAAAAGTCATCCCGGATGAGTTGAGCTTTCGGATTATGGTTAGACACGTACTTGCCATTAGCATCGCATTTATAGGTAATTTGGTTCCTTCTATACTTGATAGTAGCATTTGCAAGAAAGAAATGTGTACCAGCATCACCTAGTAGGACCCATTTGATCTGGCCTCTTTGTTTCCAATATGCCCTCTGTTGGCTCAGCAGGGAGATGAGCTTGTTTTCCGGATTGTTCTAAAGTTCCATTCAATAAGTGACAAATCCTGTACTCCTCCAAAATACACGAAAAGGAAATAATCAGCTTAACATTTTCAATTGTACCTTTTAAGCTAGAGAGAGAGTGATTCCAGTCCTTTAAAGCCTTTCTTAAATTTTTGAATTTGGAGGAGAGGGAACGAGCAGCATCAAAGTTGTTGGAATTTGAGTACCAGCCATTTTGAACAATAGACATAAACTGGGGGTGCTGGAACCAGAAGTTCTCAAAACGAAACATCTTGCATTTGGGTATAACAGTGCTAATAGACAAAGATGTAGGGTGTGTGATCTGAAGTTTCACAGAAATAGTAATGACAGAGGTATTTGGGTAAGAAATTGTCCAATTAGCGAGGTAAAGAACCAGTCCAAACGTTCTAGAAGAGATGATTCTTTCTTATTGGTCCAGGTAAAAACCTTTTGCCATGAAGAGGCAGTTCAATTAAACCCAATTTGCTTATGGCTTCATTAAAGAGGAACATTTCAAAGATAATCTGCACCAGGTTTATTCCCCCTGTCCTCTAGATTCTGTAAAGGTTAAAGTCTCCTACAATTAACCAATCAACATTCTCGTGGCATGTTAATATTTTTAAACCAAGACAGGAAGGATCTCTTGCCGCCAGAGTACGGGGAGCATAAACATTAGTCAAGATCCACAAAGCACCATTATGAGCTGAAACAAACTCCAAAGAAGAAACATACTCATTCGAAAAAATTCTTGTGGCACTAAAGATCACACTTTTTCAAATAACAATGGTGCCACCAGAGGCTCCCAATCAAGGAAGGAAATCAAAACTGTCAAAAGGCGGGAGGACAAAAGAGCTTAAGAAAAGGGATATCAAAGCTGTCATGTTTAGTTTCCTGAAGACGGATAATATCACAAGAACTTTGTACAATTTGATCCCCGATAGCATTCCACTTCTTACTGGAGTTTAACCCTCTAACATTACAGCACAAAATTTTCCAAGGTCTAGTATCCATTTAAACACTAAAACAAAAGAAGGGGCTCTCTAGATAGCTAGGAGCTAACCATGGAAATGACAAGACACTAGTCAAGGCCCTAGGACCCTTGGATCGGCCCTTCTTTTCCTTCCCAGTTGCATCACTCATGTTCTCGGCATCATCCTTCTTTGCACCTCCTTTCTTGGATCTTTTTGCCCCGAGCCCCCAACCGGACCTTTAGTGGGCTTGGTCTTGAGCTTTGCATCTGTCAGATCCTTTGGGTCCAGGTTGTAGAAGGTGGAGCCCAAGTCTTGAACTACAGAGGCAGAGATTAGAGGTGGCTTAGCATCACATCCAGGACAATATTTTTCCTTACAAACATTTGGCTTGAAACCCTGATTATTACTGAGAAATCTTGAACTTCTTCTCAGATCAGATTCAGAGATTATAGTGGACTTACCCCTTTTGGTTCCTGTTTTTTTAGGAGCACTTAAAGAATCCTGGGCTGGAATTGGAGAAGTATCATCAGTCTGCAGCTTTTCTTCTGGGTCTGAAATAGAAGTTTCATTGGAATGATCAGAGCAGCAGATTTCTGAAATTGAGATAGAAGGTTTAGATATAGGGAGGAGAGTAGGGTAGAGGTTACCAGTGGAGGTGGAGCTGATGTGAGTCCAAGCAGGAGATGACAGAAACTTGGAAGCCCATTCAGAGCTTGAATTCCTCACCAAAAGCATTAGGAAGAAATCCAGCCATTCAAATTGGGATAGAAACAAATGCTCTGAGGTACTCATGTTCTTTGAAGAACCGAGCCCAAAGTCGATGGTTTCGGGGAGAGGGAACTGCCTTGGATGAACCAAGTACCATAGATGGCTTGAGAACCATTCCAATCAAAAGCATCAAAGTCAAAGGGCTGCTGCTCAGACATTGGGAGCTTTTCTTTGTTGGCAAAAGAAGATGGAAACTCTGCAGAGCCATGAGCTGTTGCTGAAGCAGACCAAATGGAATTCTCAGAAAAAGGTAAAGGACATGGTGCATTGCCTTGGGGAAAAGACACTGAAGCTGAGGTAGAGCCATCCAAATATTTCTGAAATTCTAGTTCTGAGGAGATCCATTTCTGTTTAGAGGTTGACAAAAGACTGGGGTCAACAAATGGCATGAAAGTCTGAACCATACCAACTTGCTGAACATCATTGCCCAAGAGGTCTTCATACAAATCATCCTCGGGTATCATTGGCTGCAGATTTGCAAAATTTAGAAATGGCACAATTTCAACAGGAGGGACAGTAACCGGATCTGCGGGAATCTGGCCATCATTGTCTCGAATCGATCAACTCATCCATAGCCAAAACCCGATGATCAATTATTGGAGGACTAGCAGGGGCTACAATCTCAGCATTGATGATTTCATCAACCTGGAGCAAGCAGCCGGGGTTACGGATCATTAGGAACTAAAGGGATCAGAGCCGGGATTGCCTCTTCCTCGTGTTGGGCCCGAAGGTTGCCATTGTTACAGGTTGGCCCAAGGGGCCCAATCTGATCAAATCATCAAATTGAGGAGCGGGTGGTGGTGGTGGTGGTGGTGGGCCTTGACCCTGCTGACCAAAACCAAAAAAAATCAAATTGATTTGGATCAAGGTCTAGGGGATCTTCGGGGGGAAATCTTCATCCTGGGGCATGGCACCAATCATTCTTGTGTGGATGATCTCACATTGAACAGACCACTATTGGAGTCAGGATCATCACCTTCAGCAAAATTGAAAAACCATGGCACTGCATCCAGACCAACAACCCTTGCTTTGACCAAAGTTCTTTCTTTATGGCTATAATCTTCATCCCAAGCCATGAGCCTCCCAAATTCAGACACGGCTTTATCCACCAGATTATAATTCCACAAGTCAAGGTTTAAACCAATCATCATTAACCAAACCTCATGAGTGAAAATGGCTGTTACATTTATTCCAAGCCCTGTTATGCTTGATAAAAGTCAAGTGAAAGGGACCAAACTGATGTGGACCAGAATCAACCAAGAAATCACTATGTGCTAAGTGATCCGAGTAACATAAGCCTGACCAAAGGGACATGGTTGAATAGATTCATAAGGAAACCTGACATTCAGATGCAGAAAATCTCGCAGGATGTCTCTGATAGGCTCGAAGTCATTGTGGTTCTCTGGAGGCGGGTGGATGTAGGCGATCACCGTGTCATTGTGTCACCGGTGGAGGCGACCGGTAACAACTTCGCAGCATCGGACGGCGACCGGGGGACCATCACACGTTGCCCCCACTCAGGCATGAAGGGGGTTGGATCAACAAACCGATAGGCCATTGCCGGGTTTACTGTAGCTTAATGAGGGTTTTTAGAAACCAAGAAATGTGCTGGATACGAGGAGCAGGGGCACCAAGAACTCTCACCGTGTAGTCACCGAACGGGGAGAAGAAGATGCTTGGTGGCCGCGATGAAGCAGAGGTGGTCGGCAGAGTCGCCGGCAGCACCTCGTCACTGTCGTCGAACTCAGGAGCACGAATACTCCAGGTTCCCTTCTTGTTAGGTGGAGTGAGCCAAGGGACAGTGATTGCCGGTGGAATTATGGAGAGACCATTTTTTTCTCTGCTAGATAATGGGAAAATGATTCGTAAATTCTCGGTCGGTGATCTAGTGGCCCACTGTTCAGCGGCACATTTGGACGGGGCGGCCAAGAATGGGAAGGGTCGCTGTTCCAAGAAGGGAAGCGCGAGGTTTGAGGCAAGTGGGGACACGCAGAGGAAATGTGCCCAAATTGGAGACAGAGCCAGCAGCGTGCAGCTTGATTACAGCGAGAGCGCTGATGGGCCGGGGAGAGGCAGTTAGAACACAACACTTTAGGAAGCCCAAAACCAGGAAGGAGCAGGGCCTGATTTGGGATTGGGCCAAGAATTCCAGCATTTGAAACTGAACCATTATAAACACGGGAATTTCGAATTTCAAAACGACCATTACTAGGAGCGCCTTGATTATTCTGTTTTATGAAGGAATTAAAATTCAAAACTGACGAATTAAGACCTGGAGAAGAAACCATTGGAGGTCTGGCTTGAGGTCTTGGAGGACGATGGCCATGGAGAGGCACAACATTGGCACCAGTAAGTCGGACAGATTGAAGATGACCTCTGTGACGACGAACATGGAACCATTCATCATTTTGTTCTTGCAACCAGTTACTATATTCCAAACGAAAATTGGGGCCACCAGAACTCCAGAGATGGAAGAAAATCTTGAACTGAGAGCACTCGAAGGACTTGAGCTTGAGGATATGAAAACCAACAGAGGAGGAGGAGACAGAGAACTGGAAAACACGATCATCTAACTGAAGCACACGAAACAGAGAGGCAGACCCACCAAGAACTGACTGAAGCAGAGAACCAACAGAGACTGGAGAAAGACGGAAAGTAGAACGGCCAACAGAGAGAACAAGAAGAAAAGGCTTAGCTGAAGAGGATGGAAGATGATTGACGGGCCGACCAAAGCGACGAAGGAGATCTGCTTCGAGAACACGTCCAGGACGGGGGTTGAAGACCGGCACGAGCAAACGATCAACCATGACGCCGGAGGGAAGGCACCGATCATCAGTCAAGGTCGATCACCGGAGCACCGCCATGGAAGGAACACGCCGAGTCCTCCATGGTCGTACGGAATTGCTAGGTCATGAATCTTATGTATCTCAGAACGCCGAAGTTTGTATGCAGCAGTACGCTACCTGAATTTAGAGGCGAGGTTGTCTCAGTACAAACCCTGTTTGGTTATTATTTAATACATTATGTCCTGGCAACTTGGTTTCCATGATCCTTATATACATAAGGAACCCAAATCCCATCCCCACACCCACGGCACACATTTGATCTGTTTAGGCTCCTCTAGATTTCGTGTTTGCAATTGTGCCATTGGATCATACAGTACACCAAGTTAGGAGTGAGAGAAATCAGCAATTTAATCCAAACATAGAAATAATATGGCATGTCAATCTGATGCTCTCAACTAACTACAGACTCTCCATCACTGGTACTTGGTCTTCTGTGATCATACCAGAGATTGATCCAGTGCTCATCGGAGCTGGTAACGACATAGCAGGGTTGCAACATGCATTGATGGCCGAAGCTTTTGCCTGTCTACAGGAGACTCTGGTGCTGGTGTTGGAGATTTCCTCGGCGTAGGCCCCCTCAAAGGTGATGACCAGAGGGTACGGATTGTCGGAGATTTCCTGGTGCCATGAACAAATTCTGGAGGGATGGCTCTGGTGCTGCACCTGGGGGCAATGTGAGCTGCTATCGTAGGAGAGGTGTTAAAAAATGTAGTAGTGACATAGGTGTTACCTCCTGTTGCATTTGGATGATAATGTTGGCTTCAGGGATCTCCTTGGGACATAGATCCTTGCTATTGCGGCGAGCGTCATGCCATAGCGGGTAGCTAGCGCTGATGCCATTAGCGGAGGTCATCCGGTGATGATCGTAGGACTAGGATACCCGTTGTCGATGATCTGATCCATGTATGGCAGCAAGGGCAGCTGGCTCGTGGTGCTATAAACAAGTCGTGCAACACCTCCCATGGAAACTGAATTTTGAATTATTCAATTTAGTTAAAAAACATAGATCTAAATGTAGAGCAAAAAAGGTTATACGTAACCATAGTTAAAAAACATAGATCTAAATGTAAAGCAAAAAGGTTATACGTAACCATACCATATTATATGTTCACTATGTAGATCTACTCATATAAAGCACAAGGAAATTGGATTTTTCATTTTACGATTCTTCTGTGATTTTATTATGATTTTTAAAAGATTCATCCTAAATAAATAAGAAAATAAAAAGACAAAAATACCCTCCAAAACCACCTTGGGGGTTATTTGACAGGTTTGCAATGTTTAGGGGACAGGATAACCAGTTTTATAGTTTGGGGAGTTAAGTAGTCCACCCCCATACTTGGTGGGGGGGGTTATGCCGAATTTTTGTGTGTATACTTTACTTACTTAGAGCTGGCAAGTAGATGTGTTAGCACCCCGTTTTAAATAGCTAGCTATAGCTGTGCGAGAGTCACGACGATAAGCTATTTGTCTTTTTTTTCGCTACGACAATTTCATTTTGCTACTAATTTAATATTTTGGGGTTTAGTGTTTGACAATTTCGTACTAACTGTCTACTAATTTGATATTTTGGGGTTTAGGGTTTCACAATTTCATACTAATTTGATGAAATTTAATTGGTACTTGGTACTTATCAGTTATCTTGCTACTAATTCGATATTTTGGACAACCAAACTTTCACGAACCAAGTTGTAATGTTACGTTGTAATATTATTTAGACATGTGGAAACTTAGAAACTTATTTATCTTCATCAAATTTCATATTTTCCATGCTTTTTGCTTTGATTATTGGTGTTTTTCATATATTATTTTTATAAAAATACTACACCGGCATAGCTTAAGCTATAGCTACGCTACGCTATAGGTGCGTAGCTTCTAAAAAAAAATGGTGCCGCTATTTTCCATAACTAGCTCATTGGGAAGGATGTTTTGGTCCTTCAAAACATGTTTTTATCACAAACCTGGTATGATATAGTAGGTATTTCGCACCGCCAATGAGCGAATTTTGTCTCATGTGCAAGGATCCGATGGATTACCACTTAGAACATAGAGATTTATACTCGTTCAGGCAATGCTTCCTTACGTCCAGTAGTCAAGTGATGCTTGCATGATATATCTTGAGTGTTCATAGTTCTGGTAGTGCTATCTGAGAATTACAGATGTTGCCACCAATGAGCTTAGATCCTTGAGGATAAATGAAGAGTGTATAATGACTCCATCATGTTGTCTTCGTATGGTACTCTTCATTGTAAAGTCACCTAACCCTTTTTTATTATTAAAAGAGTAAGGTGTCAGTTGAGATTTATGAAGTCATCAAATGTGTCTTGTTATCAACATACGCATTGCCTATCACACTAAAGCATGTAACATTGTAAAATAAATCTAGAAAAATGTAAGCACTCATGTGGCACGTCATGTCGAGGACTTGAAAATCGAGAAATTCTACGTAAATTGTATTTCAACCCGATGCAAATCCCTGTGAGAGCATTACAAACATTTTCACCGTCGGCCCGACATGTGATCCAGTGGTGAATTCAGAGCTAATCTTCGCAGCAATATCGTCACGGCGATCTAGTGGTGAAACATTTAGCACTGCGTTATTAGTCATCATATGCATGTTGACGCACATAGTTACATTTTTGCAGTCTTGCCATGAACAAAAGGTACATGGGAATCGATTACTAAAGGAACTGCACATTTGACATTATCTTTATATTCAGAGTCCACAGTAATGAAATAATGCATTAGTGGTAGATTGTCTGACCTCAAACTTCATCGTTATACAAAACAGGTTATGCAAGTTGACTTGGGATATGAACTAGTGTTTCTTTTCTCTAGACATATAAGCCTTGTGGCACTGATATTTTCCGTGACTTTCAGCTGTGTATAGGCTGGAACTTTTTTTCCATTATTGAAAAAAAATTTGTAAAGCACAAGTCTCTCATGCTTCACACATACACACAAAAAAAAAATCAGAGTAATATTTCGAAAGCATAACACTGACAACTTCTTGTTCAAAATCACAGCAGAAACAACTAAAGATCATCTTCTCTATAGCCCAAACAAGTAAAGACATTGTTCTCTATTTCACATTTCAATTTCAACTTTCAGCTTAATGAAAAAATGTGCCTCGATCGGGCGTGATCGCAAAAAAACATTTCAATTTCCACGTACACTGTGTACCGGCAACCAAAATTGTGATGGATAAGATCATAAACCCTCTTCCACCACACCCTCTCCTAAGAGCCAACCCCTCCTCTCAAGTCACAACACACTGAAGCGCTGCATCTCCCAAGTGCTTCATCAGTGATCGTACTGCGCAGCACATATGCAGCCACGGCAATAAGATCAGTTCTGCCATCCGCTTGGTCACCATCAGCAACATGCTTGGGATTGATTTCCAGTCTTTGATCGTTCATGAGTTCTACCCCAACATCATCCCATCCGAAATGTGTCTGACTCCAGTCTAGCTACCCTTTGGATCACCCCAAATTAAACGTCCAGGAAGGTCTTCTGAAAATGTCATATCCAACATGCCCTTTCAATTTAGTGATCCTTCTCCGTGCTCTTGGATGAGCAGCAGTAGAAGGCTGAAGTATGTATGGCCAGGCCTGTCTAATTTCTCTCACTTCACGTCAGTGGACGAGTCCCTTGCTTACTGGCTTTTGTATCTGAGCAACTGGGGTTGTCAATATATTGTATATGGTCACAGCCTGTACACAGCGCTTCTTATATAAACAAATGGCCTTACATTTTATTGTCTCCAATATAAGCCTTTGGTCGCTATTTATAACATCATCTTGGAGTAGTTGAGCTTGTTTATGATATATGTTCGTGCTAGACGTCTTTGAGCTAGGTGTGCCCCTGCACTACTGGCAATGAGTAATAAAATGCTTTGGAAGAAGAGGAATCAGGAAAGCTAGCAACAACAGCAGCAGAAGCAGACTTGAAACGACCACCATTCCAACATGGCAAGATGTCACACGATATGTTCAGGTTGGGTATGCATCCAGAATCTAGGAAAAAAATGGTTATTTTGCCCTCGTCGGGAGTGGGCTTCGTTGGTTTGCCATTAAGATTGTGGGCTTCGCTGGTTTGCCCTTCTCAAGCTTGACACACCCGCTAAAATGCCCTGCCTACTAAATTTGATGTTTAGGCCATTTTTCTTCCCTATTTTGCCCTTCTCAGTTCCTTCAACTGTTTTCACGGTCACCGGTGAAAAATTGGAGCAGAGATATTGGAGCAGAGAAATCATAGGGAGAGAGAGAGGGAAAGGGAGGAGGCAGCACGAAGCGTGGCTTGGGCGGCGGCATGGAGCGGAGCATGGGGGCTGGTGGCTGTTGGCGAGTACAGTAGGGACGCGGCGGCATTTGGCCCAGCGCAACCGCGTCGGCGTTGGCAAGAGCGGCGCCGACGGGGCTTCGTCGCGTGCTCGGTGGCGTGGGCAGCTCCGGGCGGGGTGGCGAGTGGCGCGGCTTCCGGCGAGTGCGGCTTGGTCACAGCTCGCGCCGCGACGGCGGGGTGTGCGCGGCTGCCAGCAGCGGGCGGTCTTGCTGGCTGCCAGTAGCGGCGGCGCGCAGTGCGGCTTCCGGCGAAAAGCGGCATGGTCACAGCTCCAGCTGCAGCAGCTGGCGGGCGGCTGTTGGAAAAATATCCCGGTGTCCGTTCTTCAAGTTGCAGCGGCGACACGGAGGAGACGCGGTCCGTGGAGAAATTTGGTAGGCGACCGTGAAAACAAGGAAGGAATTGAGAAGGGCAAAACAGAGAAGAAAAAAAAAGCCAAGAATTCCAGCGGGTATGCCAAACTTGAGAAGGGCAAAGCAGCGAAACCCATGATCTTAATGGAAATCCAGCGAAACCCATTCTTGACGAGGGCAAAATCACCGTTGGCTCAGAATCTAGCGGCACGCATAGCTAATGATTTCAGTGAAAATATGTTACTAAGATCGAAATACCTCACTAAACTCTACATCATTATCTCTAAGTTTTCACAATTTCAACATCTATTTTCCAGTCTTGTCATGAACAAAAGGTACAGGGAAATCATCACATACTAAAGGATCAACACATTTGACATTGTGTTTATATATTCAGAGTTGACAGTAAAGAAATACTGCACTGGTGGTAGATTGTCTCAGGGTATGCACAAAATGGGGTACGCAAGTAAACTTCTGCAGACAAAGTGTAAGGTACTCATAAAACTATGTTATATTCAGAGAAATTATTTTGGTACATAAGGCCTATTTTCTGTATGACCAGTTGGCACATCCTTAAGCAAATAAATTATTTAAAAATTATTCTGTAGTATTTTGCAAGTCTCTCCTCATGCTTCACACACACATAAAAAATCTAAGAGTAGGGCATCACTACTGACAACTTCTTGTTTAAAATCACATAAAAACAAAGTACTTTGATCATCTTATGTAGTGCAAACAAGTAAAAGTACAGATCCGCTTCTCTAAACTGGATATTCGAAACTTTAGCTAAGTACTACAGTGTCGACAAATGGCAAGAAACCTAATCCTAAGCTGCTATCATTCCCCATTTGGCACAATGGCAAGAAGGTGGCCAATTCCTTAATTTAGCTTGGACAAAAGACCAATCCAGCAGTTCCTCTTTCAATACACCACAAAACTAAATTTGGTGAGCAAAAGAGCTGCAGCTAAATTTGGAGATGCCCCATCACAGATGCATCAATTCCATTTTTTCCATACTGTCCAAGCTTCTAGGATTATAATGGATTATAATTGAGTTTTGACTTTTGAGTCTGGGTTTGAACGTCAATCAAGGATACTAAGATTGATGAATTCATCACATGTGTCTTCTTATCAACGGACACATTCCTACCACTAAAGCAGTATCATCATTAATTAAATCTTAAAATAAATTCAGGAAACTGCAAACACGCACGTGCCACATCAAGTTGAGGACTTTGAACACTCTGCAGTTTGCAACCATGAGAAACTCCTTGCAAAAGGTATTTTGATCTCATGCAAAGTGGATGGATTTGGTTAACACTACTAAAAAACGATTTGAGGGGACATGTTATTTTCTTAACAGCGAGGCATTAGATGATTTTCTAAAAAAGGAAATCCTATTAAATAACGGTGATGATTTCTATTGTGTGAATCTGGAGCGAAAGGAGCCATATAATCTTGAGAGCTAAGTAACTTTGACATTTGCAAGCTGCAATGCTCAACAGGATATATCAAAAGAAGAAATCATTTGCAAAAGCTACCATGTAACCTCATTATTGCAAGCTTATATATTTTTTTTCTTTCGTGGTCCAGTCACTAGAATGGTAAGTGTGGCCAGGCCAGGCCTCTCTAATTTCTCTCACTTCACGTTACTGGACGATCGAGTCCCTTTATATCTGGACAAATGCGGTTGGCTATATACTGTATATATCGTCACACCAAGTTCCCACCACTTATTATAAATCAATGGTTTACATTTTATTATCTCCAGTACAAACCTCTTTGCTCGCTTGATATATCCTGGAGCAGCTGAACTTGTGTATGACACATATGTTTGTGGTAGATGTCTTTCAGATAGCTATGTGCCCGTGCTGCCATCTCTCCACCACTTTTGCCAATGTGGAATAAAATTCTAAGATTTAGGAACGAGAGAGGGATCAGGAAAGCCAGCAACACGGCCTTGAGCTGAAAGACTTGAAAGGATCACCATTCCAAGTCTCCAACATGGTAACAAGGCTTATGCCAAGCCACTCCGATAGTCCTCCCGCTCAATGTCAGTCCTACATGGCATCGCGAATCTGGTGGACGTGGCTAATGATTTCGGTGGAGAAATACCTCACTAAGATGGATGAAGACAAATGACTCTGGTATTTTGCCACCAGAAAGATTGATTTGGTCGATCTTCAACCTCTTCCTGAAGTCATTGTCTCTAATAAGTTATCACATTTTTTTTAGAACAGGAAGTTATCACAATTTGAGCATCTATTTTCCAGTTCTGTCATAAATAAAAGGGTACAGGGAAATCACACAATAAACGAATGATCAATTGTTTTACCAGTTTAATAAGGACCATGATGGACATTCCCTTTTTCTTAAGCAGTACATAATGTTTTTAGAAATGTCCTGAAATCTACTCCATCTCTTGTGCTTAAATTGATATATAATTTCTGGGCTCGAGATGTAGTATACAAAATATCATAAATATGTATTACATTTGCATTCACAAAATTAATGTTGGGGAATTATTCAGCCATACTCTGCGGTACATTGCCATCATTTCTAGTTTCTCACTTGCTATCTTTTTGTAAATGAATCAGAATTATCTCCACCTACCAACTTTACCATACTTTCATTTTTTTTTTAGAAAAGGAATTACCATACTTTCATTGATTTCTCTTGATCCACCATCTCTAGGAAACTGCCTTGTGAGGTCTCGTGCCATTATATAACAAACACAATCTTCAATTTCATTTCATCCGCTGCCACCCACCCACACGTTTGATAGCGAATCATCCGCCAAGCCTGAGATCGAACCTTTCTCCAGATTACTGTCTCCAAATGTGTTATCAAATCATTCGCCAAACTAGGAGTGAGAGGAATCAGGAGGTTAATCGACACAGGAGATCTTTTGATGCCTATCGAAGCTAGCTACCGCACTAGACCTGATGGGTGGACAACATTTGGGCATGACTTGGGCATGACTGGCATGAAATTCCTCCACACATTTCACCTCGCACAGTGGAAGGAAAATGGAGCGCAAAAAGCAGTGGCTGCACACCACGAAGTATTTAGGGCAACATGAGCAGTGGCTTTACATATCCCTCCGAGAGGTCCCATTTCTGTACAAGCTGCTGTGAACCAGGATTTCATACTGTGTGGAAAGGAAACCTTTCCAATTCTTCTCGGGCAGCGTTGCCTCAATGACGTCAAGGCTCTGCTGCACCTAGGTCTTGGTTTTTATTCCCTCCATAAACATGTTTGCAGCAGTCAGGCATCAACAAAGCCTTAGACATTGGACTTTCTTTGCTCTTCATGACGTTGGGTGCCAGAGCATTTTAAGCTTGCTTTGCTCCCAAATCCGGGAAACAAGACTCTGATTATTCCATTCTGCTAGCAGGGTGTCAGTAACAACATGAAACATATGGTAATATAGAGCAGGTAAATATTATAGGGTCTATGCACATCGATGAATGGACTTCAAAAAGCTTTCAAAATGTTGTACCAATAAGCTAGAAGAAAAAAAAATTATGCATGCGGACTGGTTACACTTGTTATGGAAGCTTTTAGAGCCGTTTTTGTGCTAAACATTGTAAAACCAAACGGCTTAACCCAAGGAGCCCACTAAATCGTTCTCTCACAAGAGATGGGTGAAGGGTCGAACTAAAAAATTATTTATCTTCAATACAACGTCTGATAAACATGAGTTTTTTGTGACTTCCTACTTTTGAGTTTTCTTGTATGTGGACATTAAGATGCACCAAAAAAATATATAAAGTTTTTTTCTACGGAGTAAAATAAGATATTTTTATACTAAAGTTTAGAGGTTAGGTCAATAATGCACATAAGTGCTCTAATTTATTTAGAGGGTGTATTATTCCCAGCTCGAAGCCACCATGCGACTTGTCACATTTGTCGCATTGCTACACTTTGTGGCCCCAAAAAAGTGGCATGAATTTGCCACTATGTAAAAAGCTCACATTACGGACACACGTTCAGCGTCATTACAGACATGCCTCGTGCATTAGGGTCTGTAATAAGGCCTTATTATAGGCACGCTGGGAACAACGGTATGTAATAAGGCCTTATTACATATGCGTTGGAACGCGTATGTGCCATTAGCCTATTGTAAATGCCAAATTCTGTATCACAGTGACCATAACAAGGATGGTACACCTATTATCCGTGTTGGCATGGCTTCCATAGTGGCATCTGTACCCCAACTTATTTGTGCACATTCTGTATCGGTGGTTCTAATAATAGCACAGAAAGCCCGTATAAAAGCCATCATTGATGAATTGTTCTGTAATGGTAGTTTAGTACTTATCACATTTTGACTACATCAACACAGAGCTGTCGTCCTTTTTTTTTTTTTTTTTTTTGCGTAAACACATAGCTGTCGTCATAGGGACCATTTGGATATGGTAACAAATGGTTTTGATGAAGGAAGTCAATTTTGGTGAAGGCTATAGGAACCAGACTCATATGCACAATAGCAGCCACAGCCCATGCAATTGGCTTTCTTTTATCAAGGTACCCAACACTGGCTACATCATCTTCAATCAATGGGCCTAAATCATTTCCAACTAATTTCAGTTGTCACATTTTAATGGATCATTCATTGTCTCAGTTCAAGCCCTTGGTTATTATTTAATACATCATGTCCTGGCAACTTGGTTTCCATGATCCCATATATACCGAACTCAAATCCCAACCCCATACCCACGCCGCCCACATTTGATCTGTTTGGGCTCCTTTAGATTTCGGGTTTGCAGTTGTGCCATTGGATCATACAGTACACCAAATTAGGAGTGAGAGGAATCAGCAAGTTAATCCAAACATAGAAATGATATGGCATGGCAATATGTTGCTCAAGACTAACTACTGACCCTCCATCGCTGGGAATTTGTATCCTCTGATCATACCAGATATCCAGTGCTCATCGGAGCTGGTTACATAGCAGGGTGGCAGCATGCTTTGATGATCGAAGCTTTTGCCTGTCTGAAGGCCTAGGAGGAGGCACACACAATATTCCGGTTTACAGCCGGAAACGGAGACATTGTTGCTCCAATGTGTGCTGCTGTCTCGTCGGTGGTCAAACCTTAATCAGCGGTAATTTTCAAAGACATTCGTGACTTAATAAGAGAGATTTTTTTTTTCTTCTCTTTTTGAATGTTTTTATGTATCGAGAAGTTGTAACTCATCTGTGCACAGTGTCGGGCATCTCCTTGGGACGTGAATCCTTGCTGTTGCGGCGAGGGTCGGGCGGCAGCAGGCTGCTCTGCTGCTGCTGTCGGCGGAGGCCCCCTCGAAGGTGATGACCAGAGGTACCTGTTGTCGACGATATGATCTGGGCATGGTAGTAAGGGCAGCTGCAGTGCTAATGGTGCCTAAAACAAGTTGTTTCACACCTCCCTAATGATCTTTTGGGTGCTGGATCTGAGGGGTTCCTCCATCTTGGTGTTGACGATGTAGTCGCTGGTTGCGATCATTGCTATGTCTGCACTATTAGGCTGATGCATTTCTCATGCCTTCACACTATTACAGGCTCACATGCCGCTCGTTGCGTTCTCATCGACCATGCTGGTGGTGCCGGCGCCGCTTAGGATTGTGGATTCATGTGTGACGTGCTTTTATACTTCTCCTTTTTGTCCGTGGACAAGTCGATTTGTGGTTGAGTCAATTTGTGTTGTGTTAAATCTCTCTTCATTTGTCTATGTTGAATGAATTGTTTCTGGAATGAACTACATTGTGAGTTTCTTGCATGAATCCCTCCTCTTTTGTGATATATGAATCCATCCTCTTTTGAGCATAAATTGTTTCTGGTGTGATTGTGGACGAGCATCCTACAGCGAGGATGCTTGCTGGATTCTTTTTTTTTTTCTCTAAAGACTACAATGTCGGGTGGAGTACCGGCAGTCATAGCAAACATACATCACTGCCGAGTTGGTTATGCCGGTATTGATATGCCCTTTGGAACCGGCACTGATATGCTATTCTGTTGTAGTGCACCTAACCCTTTTTTTTTTATTAAAAGACTAAGTTGTGAGTTGAGATTGACGAAGTCATCCCACGTGTCTTGTTATCAACAGACACATTGCTTACCACACTAAAGCATGGTTATATTGTAAAATAAATCTAGAAATATGCAAACACCCATGTGCCATGTGAAGTAGAGGACTTGAACACCACTAAATTCCATGTAATAGGTATTTCAATCCGATGCAAATCCGAGTGAGAGCATTTTACCACTAGTCCACTACAAACATTTTCACCGTCACCCAGCATATGGTCCAGTGGTGAATACAGTGCTAGTCTTCGCTGCCATATCGTACGCTGAACTGGTGGTGAAACAATTAGGACCGCAGCTATATTAGTTATCCAATGCACGATGCACATACAAACCGGCAGGGATATAAAGTTTCAGCACCCGTTACAACTAGCAGTGGAAACCGCTGCTACCGTCGGTTTGCTTTATGATCCGGCGGTGGAAATTGCAACGGTGTGGCACCAAATCGTTTCAAGTGAGCACGAGACGCCTGGACGCAGGTGCGCCGCTGCCCGGCCTCCTGTTGATCGGCGCAGGTTCGTCGATCATTGGTCTGAACTCTGAACCTACAGGCTGCAGGTTCGTCGATCTCACGCGCGCGTCGATTCAATCCTTGACAGACAGCGCTGGCGACTTCAAGTTCAGCCGTTCAGGGCCAACCACGGCCGGCGTATAGGCATGCTGATGCTTGGACATTGATCACCGAACCGAAGACTGTTGTCTACTTGTCTGTTCTCATCTTGATCCTGATAAAGTGGTAAGTCTATAATCCTTTATCCTTCTAATTTCTATAGTTTTAATTTCTAATGTCTTGTTAAACTCTAACTAATCTTGTAGGCAGTGAAAGTAAGATATAATATAAAGCTATGCATTTATAAACAAGTTGTGTTATCTATCGGTATTAAACCCGGTGCGGGGCGGTATTTAACTCTCTGCGAGCGCTACGTGCGTTTTGATAGCGGCCCTAGGTGTCAAAAGTTCATAGCTCCGCCACTGATTGTGTTTATATTCAGAGTTACAGTAAAGAAATACTGCACTAGTGGTAGATTGTCTCAGGGTATGCACTAGGGTTATAGAAAACAGGGTATTCAAGTAAAAATTCTGCCGACAAAGTGTAAGGTATTCATAAAACTATTCAGAGAAATTATTTTGGTACATAAGGCCTATTTTCCTGTAAGCAAATAAATTATTTAAAAATTATTCTATAGCGCGTTGCATGTCTCTCTCATGCTTCACACACATAAAAGGTGTGTACATCATCTTGGAGTAGCTGACACTACTACAAAACAGGCACATTAGGGGCGGCTAAAGATGCACATTAGGGGCTCCTCCTCCAACACCCCTAATAAAACACCCCTAATGTGACAGGAGCCGCCCCTAATGTGAACACACATCGGGCGGTTCCTGTTTGAGCCGCCCCTAATGTGAATCCCAGATTTTGCATTTTCAAAATTCAAAAAAAAAAATAATAAAAGATTTTTTTAATCGGGGTAAGACCCGACCGCCACCCACCCACATCCCCTACACATGGTGATTTTTTCAGGCTTTTTGCAAATGTTGCGGCCGCCAAGATTCGAACCCGCGACCTCGAGCTAACACGCGACCCTTCACTCCACTACGCTACACACTTGTATGTGTCTATATCTCATTCCGCGTCCTTATATATTATACAAATCCGAGTGTAAATTGACTATTTGAGACCCTAAACGGATTCAAACTAAAAGTGGTCAACTACAAAGTTTCATAACTTTTCGAGATCTACATTTAATATTTAGGAAGTTTTTCCGTCCGAGGTCGTTTTGAAATTTGAATTTCAAATTTGAGACATTTGAACACAGCTTTTTGCATGACTAGATGATTTCGAACTAAAAGTGGTCAACTACAAAGTTTTATAACTTTTTGAGATCTACATTTCATATTTAGGAAGTTTTTCCGTCCGAGATCGTTACTTTAAATTTGAATTTCAAATTTGAGACATTTGAACATAGCTTTTGCATGACTAGATGATTTCGAACTAAAGTGGTCAACTATAAAGTTTCGTAACTTTTCGAGATCTACATTTCATATTTAGGAAGTTTTTCCGTCCGAGGTCGCCTATAAAATTTTAATTTTTAGTGTCTCATTTTAAAATTCGGCAACCCACTTGTAGGGGTGGCTCAATATAGAGCCACCCCTATTGTGGACCACATTAGGGGCGGCTCATCACCAGCCGCCCCTAATAACAGGGCGGGCTGGTAAGACGAGCCGCCCCTAATGTTTCCTCATTAGGGCGGTTCGTCTCAGCCAGGATTTTCGCATACATTAGGGGCGGCTCAAAGTATGAGCCGCCCCTAATAAAAAATGCAGGCACCCTCTTAGTGGCCTCTTAGTGGCCTTTTGTAGTAGTGTGACCTTGTGTATGATACATGTTCGTGCTAGATGTCTTTGAGCTAGCTATGCCCCTGAACTACTCACCGGCGGACCCAGGTGGCCTTCTGTAAGATCAGTTGGCACATCCATAAGAAAATAAATTATTTAAAAATTCTGTAGCACGTTGCAAATCTCTCCTCATGCTTCATACACATAAAAAAAGACCAGAGAGTAATATTTCGAGGGTTATCACTACTGACAACTTCTTTAAAATCACAGAAAAAACAAAATACTTGGATCATCTTATCTATTGTGCAAACAAGTACAAGTACAGATCAGGTTCTCTAAACTGGATAGTCTAAACTTCAGATAAGTACATTTTTGACACATGGCAAGAATGGCAAACCTAAGACTAAGCTGCTATTATTCCCCATTTGGCACAATGGTAAGAAGGTGACTAATTCCTTTAGCCCTGGCAAAAGACCAGTCCAGAAGTTCCTGTTTAGTGAGCAAAAGAGCTCCAGCTAAATTTGGAGACACCCTATCAAAGATGCATCAATTCCATTTTTTCCATATTGTCCTAGCTCTTAGGATTAAAATGGATTATAATTGAGTTTTGAGTGTCGTCCTGATCGGGTTTGAACATCAATCAAGGATAATGAGATTGATGAATTCATCACATGTGTCTTGTTATCAATGAACACATTCCTACCACTAAAACAATATCATCATTAATTAAATCTTAAAATAAATTCAGGAAACAGCAAACACGCACCCACGTGGCACGTCAAGTTGAGGCCTTTGAACACTCTATTGTTTGCAACCATGAGAAACTTCATGTAAAAGGTATTTTGATCCCTTGCAAATTGGCTCGACTTGGTTAACACTGCTAAAAAACGATTTCAGGGGACTTGTGTGAATCTGGAGGGAAAGGAGCCATGTAATCTCGAGAGCTAACTAACTTTCACATTTCCAAGCTGCAACGTTCAACAGGATATATCAAAAGAAGAAATCATTTGCCAAGGCTAACATGCAACCTCAGTGTTTAATATCTTTTTCTTTCGTGGTAATTCTCTAATTTCTCTCACTACACGTTACTGGTGTCCCTCTTACTGCTGCCCTTTATATCTGGAACAACTGCGGCTATCTATACACTTTATTGTCTTATAAATCAGTGGCTTACATTTTATTGTCTCCGGTACAAACCTTTGCTCGCTTTATAAGATCATCTTGGAGCAGGTGAGCCTGTGTATGGCATATATGTTTGTGCTAGATGCCTTTCAGCTAGCTATGTGCCCCTGCTGCCATCTCTCCATCACTGCTGCCAATGAGGAATAAAATTCTAAGATAGGAACGAGAGGGCTCAGGAAAGCCACCAACACGGACTTGGGACTTGAAACAATAACCATTCCAAGTTTTCCAACATGGCAACAAGGCCAATATATGCTAGGCCACTCCAATAGTCCTCCGTCTCAATGTCAATCAGATATGGCATTTAGAATCTGGTGGATATGGTTAATGATCTGGGTCGAGAAATACCTCACTAAAATTGATAAAGATAAACAACTATAGTATTTTGCCGCCAGAACGATTGCTTCGGTGGATATTCAACTGTTCCTGAAGTCATTATTTTACAATTTTAGCATTTATTTTCCAGTCTTGTCATGAATAAAAAGGTAGAGGGAAATCACCTAATAAATGAATGACCAATTGTTTTACCAGTCAGTTTAATAAGGACCAAGATGGACATTCCTTTTTTCTTAAGCAGTACATAATGTTTTTAGAAATACCTATGACATAGGGACAGAAAGGCGGAAGACATGCTGGCACAGTCACTTGTCCTGAAACCACCTACAGAAATCTACTCTGTCTGTAGTGCTTACATTGATATATATAATTACTGGGCTTGAGATGTAGTATGCAAAATATGTATTCATTTGATCCACAAAATATGCATTGTGTTTTACATATGTATGCAAAAGATGTATATAGTTGTAGCGGTACATTTCCATGTCATCTAGTTTCTCACTTGCTCTATATTTTTGTAAATGAATCAGAATCATCTCCACCTACCAACTTTAATTATCATACTTTCATTGATTTTTCTTGTTCCAGTACAGTCCTTGGTTATTATTTAATACACCATCTCTAGGAAACGGCCTTGTCAGGTCTCGTGCCATTATATAACAAACACAGCCTTCAATTTCGTTTCATAACCGCCCCCCGCGCGCCCCCCCCACACACACACACATTTGTTATCAAATAATCCACCAAGCCTGAGGTCGATTCTTCCTGCAGATGAGATCTTTGGATGTGTATTGAAGGTAGCTACCACACTGGACCTGATGGGCGGACAACATTTGGGCTTGACCGGCAAACAGCATCCCATAAAATTCCTCGACACATTTCACCTCTCTGAATGCAAGGAAACTGGAGGGTAAGCAGTGGCAACGTACTGGGAGGTGTTTAGAGCAACATTTTTTGGGAAATGAGACTTTTATTAATTTCGAGATGATACAACATCTTGAAACAAATCCCTGCCTCTACCTCGGGCACACAACTTTTAATAGTTCAAAAGAGCCACACACACTAATGACCGTCAATCCCGAGACTAGACTGCCACCCATGTGCCCGAGAAAAAAAACTCCTTGGCCACCCTCTCCATGAACCGAGATGCTACCACAAGAACCTCCTGGGAAGAAGGCCGTTGCAGGATAGTCCACGTACGGAGCCAGTGCGTGATCGAGAAGAGTACCTGCAAAAAAGAAAAGTGTTTGTTTTCAAAAATCACTGCATTTCTATAGAGCCAGATGGACCAACACAAGGATGCTGCGCCAACAAGAACAAGTGATTTAAATTCTTTTGGTATTCCATTCAGCCGTCCAACCGAAAAAGGTTATTTATACTAGTTGGCTTCCTTAGACCCCAAGCCACTTCGACCGTAGCCCATACCATCCTTGTAAAACGACAATCAAGGAACACATGTTGTATCGTCTCATTTTCTTGACAGAAGCAGCACTTTAGGGATCCTTGCCAGTTTTGTTTAGGCAAATTATCTTTAGTGAGGACAATGCCATACCAAAGGAATATTTTGATTTTGAGAGGTATTTTTAATTTCCATAACCGCTTGTTGACATTGGGTATGTTCTCGGTTGATCAGTCCCCGATAGTGTGAATTCACCGAGAAGACACCCTTGTGGTCCAAGTCCCACTTGAGCTCATCATTCTCCCGACTAAGATTGATTGGTGCAAGGCTAGTGACAAGGTTATTCCACATTGCAAGGTTATTGCCAATTAGATCTCTACGCTAGGATAGATTAGGTGTTGGTGAAGCAAGCACCTCCGCCACCGTATCCTGTTTTTTTCCTAGTGATGTTATAAAGTTGCGGGTATTGTTGTCATAAAGATCTGTTGCCTAGCTACTTGTCTTCCCAAAAACTTATCTGTGCCTAAAAATGAGAATCCCTGCTTTTCCAATGGACTTGCACTAGAGGTTTAGTCCGTAGATACTTGTTGCATAGGATCTGTTGCCATGTTCCATCTTTTGTCAACGATGCACAATACAACCATTTGCTGAGTAAGGCGATATTTTTGACTTCTAGATTTTGTATCCCTAAACCCCCTATTCTTTGGGTTGGCACAGGATATCCCACTTTGCTAGACGGTATTTCCTTTTTGTGTTTGTCGCTCTGCGCCGGAAGAAGCGTGATAAAAAATAATCCAACTTTTTTTTTGAATTCCTTTTAGAATCTCAAAGAAGGACATCATGTATAATAGGAGGCTGCTGAGAACAGGATTGATCAAAGTTAACTGACCCTCAGTGGAGAGTTTTTTATCTATCTAGCTACTGGGGCATTTTTCAAACCGTTCTTGCATCTTCAGCCAATCCGAGTTTGACAGTCTCTGATAATATAACGGAATACCTAAGTATCGGATTTGAAAATTACCAATGTTGTTGCCAAACAACTCCCTATACTGATTCTCGAATTCCATTGCCTCTCCAAAACAGAAAAATCTCACTTTTATGGAAATTAATTTTGAGCCCCGATAGCTGCTCAAAAGCACAAAGAATTAGCTTCATATTATGAGCATGCTCTAGGTTGTGTTCCAAAAAGAGGATCGTGTCATCCGTGTATTGTAGGATTGAAAGTCCGTCCTCGACTAGGTGTGGTACAACCCCACTTAGCTGATTTTCAGCTTTTGCTCTTTTTATAAATAGTGTAAGCATGTCAGCTACTAAGTTGTAAAGAATGGGTGGCAATGGGTCTCCTGGTCCATTCCTTTTTTTGTTTGGAAATAAGGTTTGACTTCATTGTTTTTGTTAATTGTTAAACTCCCGCTTGATATGAAGGACTGTATCCACTCGATCCACTTTGGTGAAAAGCCCTTCATACTAAGTGTTTGCTTTTAGTAAGTCCCATCATACTTTATCATATGTCTTTTCAAAATCTATCTTTAAAATTTCTCCACTCTGTTTTTGTGATGCAATTCGTGGAACCGTTTCATGCAGGATAACAACTCCTTCAAGGATGTTGCGCCATCCCAAAAATGTTGTTTGCATAGGACTGATCAATTGTTCCACAACCGAAGTTTATGCGTAAGGTCGCTACTTTTGTGAAAATTTTTGAAGCTCACATTCGATAAGCAGATGGGTCTATACTGTTGAATTTTGTTTTGCGGCTTGGGTCTTAGGTAATAAGGTGATTGCTCCGTTCAAACTGAACACCGGGAGGTACACATGTCCATCGGGCCGTGCCGGTCCGCCCGCCGGCACGCGTCGGGCCGTCTTGCCAGCACGGCGTCGGGCTGCATCGGGCCGTCGTGCACGTCGGGGGCCGTGCCGGCGAGGCTTTGTGCCTGGCCTACGGCCCGAGCACGGCCCGTTGAGGCCATCGGGCCGCCCGGCAAAGCCGCTGAGCACGGCGGCACGCCGCCGCTCAGCTCCTCCTCCGCGCCGCACCGCGTAGGGAGAGCTTCCTCGCGCGCTATGCGCCCGCGCCGCCGCCACCGACGCCCGAGCTGCCAGCGCGGGCGCCCGGCGCGCCGCCCCTGCTCCTCTCGCCGGGCCGCCGCCGCTGCTCCTCGCGCCGCGCGCGAGGGAGGAAGAGCAGGAGCCGCCGGGCGCAAGATCCGCCGCTCCTCTCGCGAGCAGGTCCGGTGCAGTCCAATGGGTGCGGGCCGGTTGGGATGTGGCGCGGCCTTGGCTGGGAGGGGAGCTGGTGGCGCGGCTGTCCCGCGCGGCGGCGGACGATGGAGTCGTAGTCGCGACTTTGCGCGCTGGGGGAGAGGGGCCGACGGGATCGGAGTGGATAAGGTGGAGGAAGTGAATTAGAATGTCAATGTGAATCAGAATGCTTAAGCAGGCCTAGAATATATTGGGCCGGATGGTGGGTCGGCTGCCACAGGGCCATGCCCGGTGCCCGCGGGCCGTGGTGGCGGCCCAGCACGGCGGCCGTGCCTCGGGCCGTGCCGTGCTCGGGCCGTGCCAATTTGCGGGCCACGGGCTGGGCCGGCGGGCTCCGGGCTGCATGCCCATATACTGGGAGGTCACCACTATGCAACTCATGAAACATTTGCATTATGTCCCCTTTAATGACATTCCAGAAGTGCTGATAAAACTCAGCTGGGAAGCCATCTGGTCTATGTGCTTTATTATGTTCCATGTCTAGCTTCTCGAACCTCATTTTCAGTGAACGATGCCGTGAAAAGTTCATTTTCTAGATGGCTAACTTAAGAGATATCATCAGTTCTAGACTCATCAAAGAAGAAAGCATTATCCTCGAGGGATCGAAGAGTTCTTTGTAGAATTAGGTTATATAGGTTTTGAGGTTACTCTGCCCTTCTACTTTGCCTCCTTCGTGTTCCAGGGAGAAGATGCGTTTCTTGCGGTGTTTGCCATTTGCAACCATCTGAATGTATCGCGTGTTGGAATCCCCTAGGAGGACATCAGTAACTTTCGCTCGCTGATAGAATTTGATGTCTTCTTCGCGTAAAAGTTTGCTCAGCCATCGTGCACAGCTTGAAGCTGATCTCTTTCTACTTCTGTGAGAGGTCTGTTTTCTGCTACCATATCTAGGGTTGAGCAACGGTTGTACATATCCCTCAGACAGGTCCCATTTGTGTATAGACTTTTATGAACCAGGATTCCATACAACTGATGAAAAGGAATCAACAATCACGGTTTCAAATTCAAAACACATTTGATCTGGTGTCTACCTTTTGCAAACCAATTTCAAAATCAAACTGAACCGGTCTCCATGCTGCATTGCCGATCGGAAATCCCAATGTGGGCCCTATGCACTGACTCGTTGCAGATGATGTAGATGCCATGGGAAAACTCCAACATGTCGTCGACGAGGGTCCACCAGAAGCACCAGCGACACTCGGATCTTCTTTGCCGTGATATTTCCACACAGTGTGCTTCAGATCCCTGATGAAACCAAACAATACGAAGTGAGAACTGTATTTATACACACAATTTTTTTATGTAGAAGTTGGTATCGAATTAAGCTTTAAGATACATTTAACTTTTAGGTTAAAGTTAAAGATAGACAAGACCTGGATAAAAAAAAAGTCATCAAAATTTAATATATAAATGGACCAGACAATTACCAGTCCACAATTACGGTAATTAGGCGGTGTTTCGGCTGTTTTAAAATAAACAAGATAGACTTTCTCTTGTTTTGTAAGTTGTACTTAAACTAAATCCACCCTATCTGTGATTTTCTTACTTCCTGGGTACGGCAGGCACATGGTCATGCATGATGCTATACGGAAAACATGTACTGGGATTTGATTAACAAATAAAGAACAATCTGTAGCACATGGCTATTGCATCCACTTCATTGCTCTGTGTCTTTAATAAACAAATAGGATCGAATCATCTCCAACCATCCAACTTTAAATATCAAACTTCCATTGATTTCCCTTACTGCACTACAACCCCAGTCATTGTTTATAACATCATCTCCAGGCAACAGCTAGCCTTTCCAGGACTCGTGCCCTTATAAAACAACCCCAACCTTCATCTCCACCGCCACCCACAAGAATTCAAAGTCATTGGCAAGCAGCCTGAGCTCGATCATCCATCCTCTGTCAGTATCTTCAACTGTGTCATAGAACCATGCATCAAGCTAGGAGTGGGAGGAATCAGCAAGTTAGTCAACACGTGAGCATTAATTCATGGAGGCTATATCAGCTAGCTACTGCACCTGGAGGGGTCTATACCATTTGGGGGAGACATGGTGAAAGGCAAAGGACACGAAAGAGGACTGCTCCGCATTTCACAACACGCTGATACTGAAGCTCATCACGCTGAGGCTACATAGAGTGGTTAGGGGTTAGGGAAATATTGCACATATCCCTGAGTGATCCCACTTTTGTATTGCACCGATTGCTCTGAGCTGGACGATCCCACCTCGAGCTGCCCCAGTTGCACCTCCTAATCTTCTCTAGGCCACACCACGGGCTACATCATTGCCTCCAAGAACGTTTTGTACCTTAGGCCTTTTCTTATTTGCTCCATAAAATGGACTGTTCACATTTACAATGCAAATGAACTTCAGAATCCTTTCAAAATGTTGCGACAATAATTAAGTGAGAAGACAAAAATATATGCTTCTGGTCTGGTTACGCTTGTTAAGGACATATAGCCAGAGGAGCATCAATTAGTGCTGGCGATTAATCATTGTGCCTGTTTAGTAAGAGACTACACAGAAAAGCTCTGCACATGTCATCTGTGTAACTCATCGAATTGCATGGTTTTTCAAATAAACTGACTATTTAATCGTCTATTTGGTTGCTGGAAGGAGTCAAACCCGGATGGGTCGAACCCGTTTCTAGGACGTTTGGATGGGGAGCGGCAGGGACAGGTTGGTCCGTGAGCGAATATTCGCCCTTGATGCGGGTCGACTATCCGTCAAAATCCGTCGGACGGAGCCAACCCTCGTTTACTCCATTGCTCTCCCCGTGACTCTGTCGTTTACTCCGTCGCCTCACCAGAGCTCTGCTTCGATATGCTGAACATTGACAACTCAAGGAGGCGGTCGTGCTCCTCCCGTTGTTCCCTATCCCGTTGCCTAGTGTCGGCATCGACGCCAGTGCTAGAAGGGATCCGCTCCTCTGCCTCGCGCCCTCGCTCTGCTACCTGGCCCGCCTCCTCAAGGCGGTGGCCGTCCTCGCGCCGATGCCGGCAAGGATCCACTCCTCTGACTTGCACCGGTCAGGGCAAGGTGGGCGGTTGTTCTAGAGGTGACTAGAGAAGAACAGGTGTGAGACTGATGCATGGCACCCATGAGTATTGTACCTCACGGTGTCAAATACATCATCTCTCCACTCTTTTCAATCCCTCGAACCAAATAAAAAATTGGATGGAACCAATCCAACCCAAACCTACTAACCAAACATGAGAGGGATTAGAGCCAAAAACGAGGGATGGAACCAACCCAACCCACTATGTCCTGGAACCAAACACATGGTAAGAGAATATTGAAATGGCAGAGCATGTTGACTTCTTTCTATGTTTTTTTTTTTTGGCAAAACAAATGTTGCATTACCTATATGTTGGGGATTTAACCTGGGCTCCCATTTTTAGTTCAATTATATTAAATAAATATTAAGCCCGATATTAAAAGGTAACGTGTAATATAATTTTAGCCCCTGTTTTAGTTTGGTTAATCAAGTAAATCTTAAGTCCCATATTGTGACTATAGGTTGACTCAACATAAGTAGGTGGACTATTTGTGCTCCAGTTAAGAAGTTCAGAGAGCATATGAAATGCAAGCTAATCACGTGTGCAGCTACCGCCAGCCAAACCGTGGAATGAGCATGCCCTTATTATCATTTAATATATACCAGCTCTAGGAAACTGCCGTCTCAGGTATCATGCCCTTATTATATAATAAACACAACCTTATTTCATTTCATACGCTGCCACCCTCATACACATTTGATAAGCCTATAAGCTCTCGGTCCTTTCTCCAGGTTACTACTGTCTCCAAATTTGTTATCAAATCATCCACCAAGGTAGGAGTGAGAGGAATCAGGAGGCTAATCGACACATGACTTCTTTTGATGCCTACTTGAGCTAGCTACCGCACTGGACGTGATGAGTGAACAACATTTGGTCATGAATGGCGAACAGCGTCCCAAAAAATTCCAACACACATTTCACCTCGCTGAATGGAAGGAAACAGTAACGCAAGCAGTGGCAGCTGCACAGCAGGCGGTATTGAGAGCAACATGAGCAGTGGCTGTATACATATCCTTGAGCTAGGTGCCATTTTTGTACAGGCTGCTCTGAACTTGGATTGATAACTGTGTCACCCCAATGGCCGAATGAATATTTCTGCCAGCTTTGCTTCCGCAACCTGGAGACAGCGTTTCATCTATTTGTTGATTGCCCGGTGGCAAAAACAATGTGGACTAGACTGTCCCAATGGGGAAATAATTTGCCCAGCCTGCTACTTAAAGGATGGGGGCACAAAGAAACTGTCAAAGAATGGTTCCTGCAGCTAGACAGTCGGGTGCTGGCAGTAGCAAAGAAGCGGCAAGATCCTTGATCATGCTGTCGCATTGGGAGCTATGGAGAGAAAGAAATCGGAGTGTCTTCGACAAAAAATGCAGGAGCACTGAACACTTGGAGGGCATTTATGAAGAAACACGAAATTAGACACATGTAGGTAACAAAAAGTATTCTGGTGCAAGCTCAAGTTGATGCTAGGCATCAACATCTAGATGCTCTCTCTGACGTAGTTGTATCACATTTCAATGTAAATTAGCCTATTAGTATCTTAGGGCCATTTTTAGTTTGATTAATCAAATAAATCTAAAGGCACTCACGATTATTCTTTGTCTTGGTAACTCCTCTGCCCAAAGCAATGTGAGAGTTTTCAACACTTGTCTTGAAACCAACTATTAAATTCACCATATCTCTATTCTCCTTACCTTGGTATAAATGGCGGACTCACCTACGGTCAAATGCTATAAGGATAACATGTATTGTGTTTTGATTAACACAGGCCATTCTATAGTAAGTGGCTATATATGTCTTCTAGTTGTTTGCTTTGTATCTTCAATAAATGATCTGGAATCATCTCCCACCCACCAACTTTAATTATCAAATTTCCATTCATTTCCCTTTATGCGCACTACAGTCTGGTCTGACCATATGGTAGTATTACATAAATGATCTTGCATCATTCATTCTTATTTATTACATCACCTCTTAGGTCCATCTCTTGCCCTTATAAAACAACCCCATCCCGCATCCACTGCCACCCACAATCCTCAGTCATTTGGCATGAGCTCGAATGCTCGATCCATTCTCTAAGTTACTATCTCCAACTGTACCAATTAAGCTAGGAGTGAGAGGAATCAGCAAGTTCATCGACACATGAGTACCTTTGCAATCTATATCAGCTAGCTACTGCATTTTTTTTTTTTTGAGCAACTGCTAGCTACTGCATGTGAGGGGTGGATACGATTTGGGAAACAAATGAGGGGTGGATAACATTTGGGAAACAAATTGCAAAAGGCAAATGGCAAGCCGGAGCAGAAGAAAACTGGGTGGACGCTAGGTCGATGCCTCCATCCGGGTGACCCTGGCCTTGGTTACTGTGTCATGGAACAAAATGAACAGCCGTGCATAGAGTGGCGCCTCTACATCACCTAGCAGGCGTGGCTGTGCGAGTAGTGCTTGCATCGTGACATTGCTTTGGATGGCACTGATCGGCAGCAGAGATGGCAAGAGGTAGAGAGGATTGACTTTCGAGCCTACCTGACTAGCTTGGGAGAAGAAGACAGAGATCAAGATCCCTAGCCGCAGGCATGTGTAGTATCACACGAGCCATGTGTGCGCACAAGAGCAATAGCCCAAGACATGCGGAGGAGCCACAGCCAACCCCTCCTAGGGCTTATGGTTGCCTGCCATGGCACACGTCAGCGATTAGGGTTGGGCTCACACAGGCGACAGCATGAACCTGGGATCCAGACAATTTTCACCTCCCTGAATGGAATAAAGCACGGATGCAGAAGCTGACCAGGTTGCACAAGTATTTAGGGGTTATGGAAATAATGCACATATCCCTCAGACTGGTCCATTTGGATACTCATCCACAGATCCCTCTAATGCCTAATCCGACCTAGAGTCGCGCTATAGTTGCCCTTCCTAATCTTTTATATGGCACCACGACATTGTCTCCAAGATGTCATCCACATGTACGGCTCACAAATGGATTGGAGCACATTGACACAATAACCTTTTGAAATGTTGTAACAATATGCGAGAAGACAGAAGTATATGCATCTGGACTGGTTAAACTTGTCAAGGACATATAGCTATTAATGCTGGCGAGTGATTACTGCCGTAACTAGTAAGAGAGAGTTCCCAAAGAAGCTATGCACATGTTGTGTGATCCAATTGCAGGTTTTTGGAAATAACTTGGTTGTTTTAGAAAACAATGCAATGCGTACAACTAATAGGTGTGTTGTGGGGGGCCTATTATGTGAATAATATAAGTGATTTAGCCCTGATTCATAACTATAACTGCTGTGAAGCTTGTACTGTACGTAACTTCATGACAAGAACATAAGGTATGTTGACTCCTTTTTTAGGGGTACAGTGTGCCGGTGAGGGGGCTACAAACCATATGTTTCAAACCATATGTGTGCGGGTGAGGGCGCTACAAACCCTTTTTTATCACACAAAAGCGTAACAAAAATGGCACATCTATTGTTACTATTAGTGCAGAAATGTTGCACTACACGTGTTAGATTTATTAGAATCCATCACCACTCAATGTCTGAATCGGTGAGCATTAGATGTTTGTAGTATTAACTTAATGTTGCAGAGCAAGATCACTATTCAAGATGGGCTGTTCAAGCTGAGTGTTTAGTTCTGGCAATCTTTGAAGTTTGGATGGAGATTCAATAGACGTATTGCAGACTCGATTCCTCTGCTTGTGGTGTGCTCAATGGCTGGGTTGATGTTGTATTTTGTTTTTTTTTGTGCTTTGTAAGGCTTACTTCCTTTTTGTTTTTCCAACTCTCGGTTGTGTACCATCGATGGATGGTAGAGGCTGATACTTTATTGCCTTATTAAAAACTAACATAATGTTTCAAAGATAAGAGAATGTTAAGATTAATGAGGTGAACTATAAGAATGATTTGAACACAAGTTTTCTTATGTAAAAGCTAGTTGGTACATAGTTAAGGTTTAAGACACATCAGTGCTACGATGGTGAGCTCTGACCACGTGCATGGCTGCTCGGCAGCGAGCACGTGGCAGCGGATACCTGCGTTCACTACTACCGGATTCATTTTCGGAGGTTGGTGTTTTACATCTACCATGGCGAGCAAAGGCGCCCGCACCATGGTAAGGTCACAGTTAATGCTACATTAATGGTGCCATCTGCTTTTTGCCTGCCGTGGTAAATGATTTTTTAAGAAAAATCCAACTCAAGCCTGGTCGGTTGGACTTGGGCCTGCTGGGCCCAGTTGCGCCGCCACCACAGTTCCAACGCTGATCTGCCATCGCCAACGCTATATCCGTAGCGGGATGGTCCACCTCGCCTGGCCTTTGATTCACTGCCGGAGGGTAGGGCCCAAGGCTAGGCGCCGCTAGATCCGTGAGCCCCGAGGTAGGCTTCATCCATACTGTCGGCCACTGCCACATACACATGCGCCCGCCCCAGCGGCCTGTGAGCTGGGATGAGGAATGGAGCTAGGCGTTGGCCATAGAGCTGAACCCGCAAGGCCAGGCCACCGCGCCACTACACCGCCCCCCGCAAGGCTGGCCACGCCCACCCCTCCGCGCTGCTGCACCAAGCTGCTGGTCTCAAATCGCGTCGCAGATGAGAGAGGAGTGAGGGAGAGAAGAGGGTGAGAGGTGAGGAGAGGAGAGACGCGGGGAGAGGGAGACGGCCGCCGAGGTGAGGGAGAGATGAGTGCCGCTCTGAGAGGAAGAGAGAGTGTAGATTTGGGGCTTAGGGTTCACATCTCCATTATAGGGTCTCCCCTTATGGATCACACATAACATAAGTTTGATGGCCGAAAGGTACTGTGCAGTACATAAGCAGCCACGGCAACAAGATCAGTTCTGCCATCCGCTTGGTCACTGTCAGCAACATGCATGGATTGATTTCCAGTCTTTGATCGTTCATGAGTACCCCGACGTCATCCCATCCGAGATAGGTCCAACTCCAGTCTAGGTACCTTTTGGATCACCGGAATTACACGTTCTTCAGAAAACGTCATACCAACTTGTCTGCTTCCTGCTTCTCCTTGCTCTTGGATGAGCAGCAGTAGAATGCTGAAGTATGGCTAGGCCTGTCTAATTTCTCTCACTTCACGTTAGTGGACGAGTCCCTTGCTTGCTGGCTTTTGTATCTGAGAAACTGGGGTCGTCTATACATTGTACGTATATCGTCACACTCACACCCAGTACACACCGCTACTTATAATCAAATGGGCATACATTTTATTGTCTCAAGTACAAGCGTTTGCTCGCTTCGCTATTTGTAACATCATCTTGTTGTAGCTGAGCTTGCGTGTGTATATATGTTCGTGCTAGATGTCTTTGAGCTCGCTGTGCCCTGCAGTACTGGTAACACCAGCAACACCAATGAGCAATAAAATGGTAACATTAATTCGAAGAAGAGGGATCAGAAAATCCAGCAACAAAAGCAGCGACAATTAGTGCAGAAGCAGACTCGAAACGACCACCATTGCAACATGTCCTGGCAGGCCACTCCGATAGTGCTCCTGCAAAATGTCACACTATTTATTCATTTTGGGTATGCATCCAGAATCTAGCAGGACACATCGTTAATTAATTCGGTGAAAATATGTCACTGAGATCGAAATACGTCACTAACCTCTACACTATTATCTCTTAAGTTTTTACAATTTCAGCATCTATTTTCCAGTCTTGTCTTGAACAAAAGGTACAGGGAAATCATCACATACTAAAGGGTCAGCAAATTTGACATTGTGTTTATATTCAGAGTTGACAGTAAAGAAATACTGCACTAGTGGTAGATTATCTCAGGGTATGCACTAGGGTTATACAAAACAGGGCACGCAAGTAAACTTCTGTAGACAAGGTGTAAGGAATTCATAAAACCATGTAATATTCAGAGAAATTATTTTGGTACATAAGGCCTATTTTCTGTCAGTTGGCACATCCATAAGCAAATAAATTATTTAAAATTATTATTATTATGTAGCACGTTGCAAGTATCTCCTCCTCATGCTTCACACACATAAAAAAATTCAGAGAGTAATATTTGGGTTAACACTATTGACAACTTCTTGTTTAAAATCACAGGAAAACAAATTACTTGGATCATCTTATCTATAGTGCAATCAAGTACAGATCAGCTTCTCTAAACTGGATAGTCGAAACTTCAGCTAAGTACAGTGTTGCCAAATGGCAAGAAACCTAAGCCTAAGCTGCTATTATTCCCCATCTGGCACAATGGCAAGAAGGTGGCTAATTCCTTTAGCGCTGGCAAAGACCAATCCAGCAGTTCCTCTTTAGTGAGCAAAAGAGCTCCAGCTAAATTTGGAAATAGCCCATGAAAGATGCATCAATTCCATTTTTTTCCCATATTCTCCAAACTCCTAGGATTATGATTGAGTTTGGAGTCGTCCACATCGGGTTTCAAAGTCAATCAAGGATATTGAGATTGATGAATTCATCACATGTGCCTTGTTATCAACATTTTCATCATTAATTAAATCTTAAAGTAAATTCAGGACTTTGAACACTCTGCAGTTTGCAACCATGAGAAACTCCATGTAAAAGGTATGCAAAGTGGCTGGACTTGGTTAACACTACTAAAAAACGATTTGAGGGGACATGTTATTTTCTTAACAGCGGGGCCTTAGATGACGTCCTTAGCTTGGTCTGCAAAGGAAATCCAATTAAATGACACTGATGATTTTCTATTGTGTGAATCTGGAGCGAAAGAAGTCATGTAATCTTGATAGCTAACTAACTTTCACATTTGCAACCTGCAACATTCAACAGGATATATCAAAAGAAGAAATCATTTGCAAATGCTATGTGCCCCTGCTGTGGTTGTCTGTAGTATATACTGTAAATCGTCAAACCAAGTTCCCACCACTTATTATAAATCAATGGCTTACATTTTATTATCTCCAGTACACACCTTGGTTCGCTTTATAACATAATCTTGGAGCAACTGAGCTTGTGTATGACATATATGTCCGTGCAAGATGTCTTTCAGCAAGCTATGTGCCCCTGCTTTTCGCAAATATGCACGAGTGTGCGTATCTTTGTATTAAGAAGAAGCAGAGTTTATGTACAAGATTGCGAAATCTTGCACCCGAAAAAAAAATTACATAAAAAGGAAACAACCGGGGAGCAAGACACCAAACTCATGGCTGAGCCAAAGCTCAAAGGCCATTTGCTCCCCCGCTTCAATCCATCTATCAGCTTCCGCCCGGACAACTTGAAGGACATCGATGATCGAGGAAGTGGACTCCCTAAAACATCGTGCGTTGCGCTCCTTCCAAATTTCCCAGGAAACGAGCGTGAAAAGTGAGTCAAGTCCTTTGCGCTTTTCTCCGGTGAAAAGAGATCGGAGTCGTCTCGAAGAAGTAGCTATGGGCGGGCAGTGCAATCCAAAGGCCGACAAAATATGGAACCATATGTCCCTGGTGACTGGGCACTCAACAAGGATGTGGTCAATGGTCTCCCGTCCTTAATCACACAGATAGCACTCCTCGCATGCTTCAAGTCCGTGACGTAGCCTACGATCACCAGTCTAATGTCTGCCCCTGAAGGCCAACAAAGGAAGATTTTAATCTTTAGAGGTGCCCAAGTTTTCCATATGAGATTGTGTCCCTCAAAGGTCACATATTCGAGTGAAGCATTTTATAAGCTGATTTGACCATGAATCTGTCCATCCGGCGTCCCAACGCCACACTTTGTTTTGTCGACCGGGGTCATTCAGTTGGGCGTCCCCTAAGAAAATTCCCGGAGATACCACCCGAGATGTGTCTCGTCCGGGTTACTCACATCGAGCCCGTCATGGGCGATCATGGAGCAGCGCCGTTCTTTTGGACACCAGGCGATAAAAGGCAGGGGCGTGATCTCTTGTGCGGCTTCTCCATTGATCCATTTATCCTCCCAAAATAGGGTCTGGCGACCATCACCAATTATGGTGAAAGTTGAAGCCTTGAACGAAGCTATAACCTCAAGTGCAGTTCTGATTGGTAGTTGGCTCCAAGCGCGGTCTTGGTCTATCTTTTGGAGCCAAAGCCATCTGGTCTAATGGGCGAGCCAGCGAGCTTAAGATCAATGATACCCAGTCCCCTAACTCCATCGGCCTACATGTTGTTGGCCATGAAACCATGCATTTACCTTGGACCGAAACGTCGAACTGGCCCAAAAGAATTTTCTGCATGTCATCAAACTCCTTTCTAAGCTATGTGTCCTTGCTGCCATCTCTCCACCACTGTAGCCATTGTGGAATAAAAATTCTAGCATAGGAACGAGAGGGATCAGGACAGCCAGCAACATGTGCCTATGCCACAGGACATGAAAGGATCACCATTCCAAATTTCCAACATGGCAACAAGGCCCATGCTAGGCCACTCGGATGGTCCTCCTGCTCAATGTCACCCGATGTCGCATCCAGAATCTGGTGGACGTCGATAATGCTTTCAGTGGACAAATGCCTCACTAAGATCAGTGAAGATAATCAGCTAGCCACCGAAAAGATTGATTTGGTGGATATTCAACCTCTTCCTGAAGTCATATCTAATAAGTTATCCCAATTTTAGCATCTATTTTCTAGTCTTTTCATGAATAAAAAGGTATAGGGAAATCACAAAATAAACGGCTGATCAATTGTTTTACCAGTTTAATAAGAACCAAGATGGATATTCCCTTTTTCTTAAGTTGTACATAATGTTTTTAGAAATATCTATAACTTAGAGACAGAGGTTTTGGGAAGATTCATGGTTAGATGGGGAGTCTTAGCACACAGATGATACCCAAGACTTTCATCCTCTGAAACAAATGATGGAATTTTAGTGTTCGAAGCTATGCAAGCAGAAGACTTAGTCACCCTCTTCATGCTGCCTCTCTCCACGGAAGCACTGGATGAATTAGAAGTGCTTTAATTGCAATTGCAAAACCTTCCTTATGATCAGGATGAGATTGGTCACTGGGCTCCAGTGTTGGAAATAGGTACAGCCCATGTCTTCAGTGCAGTGGATGCTCATCCAATTTTCAAGTTGATTTGGAAATCAAGATGCACCCCCAAGATCAATTTTTTTTGCTTGGCTGGTCTTAGTGGATAGACTAAACACCAAGACAATGCTCCAGCGCCAGCACATGAATGTTAAAGATGGTACAACATTTATAATGTGCACCATTGCAGAACAGGAAACCATTGAGCACCTTTTCTTTGACTGCCCTTTTGCTCAAAGCTGTTGGGCAAAGATTGGCATGGATTGGGATGCCACTTTGCAGCTCTTTGACAGGTTGTTACAAGCAAGAAGTACCCATACCATTCCTTGCTTTGTTGAAGCTTCCCTGATAGCAACATGGGAGATTTGGAAGGTGAGAAACGACAAGGTTTCCAAAGACATGACCAGATGGTTTAGGAAATTCAAAACTCAATGTTTACTTCAGTCCTGTAGATTTAGAGATGACCTGAGGTCATCCTTTTGTGTTTGGCTTGATTCCTTCAATTAATCATTGTATGTATAAACTCTTTCCTTTTTGCATTTATAAATGAAAATGGCTGCCATAGTGGGGATCCCCCCACAGTTTTTCGTTTGTAAAAAACAAATATAGAGACAGAGGGCGGAAGACATCCTGGCACAGTGGCTTGTCCTGAAACCACCTACTGAAATCTACTATCTGTTGTGCTTACATTGGTATATATAGTTGTTGGGCTTGAGATGTAGTATACAAAATATGTACTGCATTTGCATTCACAGAATCAATGTTGGGGAATTATTCAGCCATACTCTGCCGTACATTGCCATTTTTTTTTTTTGTTTCTCACATGCTCTGAATCTTTTGTAAAATCAGACTCATCTCCACCTACCAACTTTAATTATCATACTTTCATTGATTTCTCTTATTCCAGTACAGCCCTTGGCCACCATCTCTAGGAAACTGCCTTGTCAGGTCTTGCCATTATATAACAAGCACAACCTTCAATTTCATTTCATCCGCTGGCACCCACACACACACACACATTTGTTACCAAATTTGTTATCAAATCATCCACCAAGCCTGAGATTGATCCTCTCTCCAGCTTACTGTCTCCAAATTTCGTTATCAAATCATCTGCCAAGATAGGAGTGAGAGGAATCAGGAGATTAATCTACACAGGAGATCTTTTGATGCTTATTGAAGCTAGCTACCACACTGGACCTGATGGGTGGACAACATTTGGGCATGACTGGACCTATTGAGTGAAAGGAAAATGAAGCGCCAGCAGTGATCGCACACCAGGCAGTATTTAGAGCAACACGAGCAGTGGCTGTACATATCCCTCAGACATGTCCCATTTCTGTACAGGGCTGATTTGAACCTGGATTGCATACTGTGTCACCCCAATTTCCCTTCCAATTCTTTTGCGGCTGCGTTGCCTCAATGACTTCATGCTTCCACACCCCGGTCTTCGTTATTTGTTCCCTCCATAAACATGTTTGCAATGGTCAGGCAGCAAAGCAATAGACATTGGACATGCTATTTGCTCCTCATGAGAATTGAGCATTGCGTGCCAGAGCATTTTAAGCTTGCTCCCAAAGCCAGAAACCATGACCCTGATTATTTCAATGCCCTAGGGTGTCAGTAACAACATGTAGGTAAATATTATATGGTTTGTGCACATAGACAAATGGATGCTAAAAAGCTTTCAAAATGTTGTAACAATAAGGCAAAACTGAAATAATTTATGCATAGGGACTGGTTAGATTTGTTAAGAACATAGAGAGAAGCATTGCAAGATTAGGTCCCGTTTGGCACAGCTTCTCCAATGACTCATGAAGCTGTTTGGAGCTATTTTTGTGCTAAACTAGCAGAAAACCCAGCGATTCAAGCGGGCTAATAAGCATTTCAATTTTTATTTTTTAAGGCAAAGTAGGATTGGTAAGGGAAATCATATATGAAGCATACTACATTTGGTGAGGGAAAATAGCATTCCTAAATTTCACTGGGAGGTTTTTAAGGCAAAGTAGGGTGTTTTAGTACTTTTAAAGTAATATCATAATTTAGCTGGTTTCAATTTTTTTTTAAGGCAAAGTAGGTTGGTAAGGGATATATAAATCTATAATTGAATTTTGAACACCATTAAGCGTTTGATCTGAAATCGTATATGAAGCATACTACATTTGGTGAGGGAAAATAGCATTCCTAAATTTCATTGGGAGGTATGTAACGTGTTTTAGTACTTTTAAAGTAATAGCATAATTTAGTTGGTTTCAATTTAGTTTTAAGGCAAAGTAGAATTGGTAGGGAATATTAAAATCTGTAACTGAACCTGAACTAATTGCAGTGCATATTGGACACCATTAATACGCTGCACTGGATTTTACCTCTTAGTGACCATATGGCGTGGCTTCAATTTATAGGGGAATATGCAATGTGTCTGCAACTCTGCCAAGCTAACTCAAATCTCCAGTAAGTGACGTTGAAGAACTATTGTGACAGAATAAAAAGCTTCAAGCGACCTCTCTCTGCAGAGAATACCTTCAGAAAAAGAACAAAGCACATAAAAAAGAATCAGAGCAACGATGAAGCGATCCCCAAAGCGATGTAGCTTTTTAATCCTCATTAGGGGACTGGTAGCTTTGCTGGACATGTCAGAAGTATAGGAAGAAAAATAAATTTTTAGAAAAGAGTGGCATATAATTTGGTACCTGTGATTGAACTATAACACCAATCCACTTTGATTTGGTACGGCATGATGGATCAGAGTGATTTAAAATTTGGTACCTGCAATTGAAATGTAGGACTTGTATTAGTTTGTAGGAACACAGTTTGAACATAAGCGTCTCCTAATGACAGAGAATGGAGTGTACCCTAACGAAACAAGGCGTAAATGACGTTTCAAATAAGCATTACAACACTATTTGCATCAACAATTACAACCTTACAGAACTTGACTGGTCTTCGTATGAGGCCTGCAACTTCATCTTAGGCCAAAGCTGAAGCTGATTTCAACCTCCAACAGGCATTTGAGGAAACAGGTGGAGCGCATGCTAGTGCATACCTTGGAGCACGAGAGCAGCACCATGAATGAGGCCCGCCGCTGGCATGGCATAGTGCCGGCAACAGCAGGGAACAACAACAGGGCTTGGGCACAAAGCACTACATGGTGTCGTCCGCATGGCCTCCAGCGGCGTCCTCTTCTTCCTGCTCGGCCTTGCCCCTCGCCTGCGCTATCATTGCATCCAAATACACTCGAACTCAGCTGAAGAGGGAGACGGGCGATTCGGGATGGCGTGTTGCAACCGCAGATCGAAGCTGGCCAGGGGAAAGGAGAGGCTAGGAGCGGCCGCCGTCGAGGCGGCTCGGGCAGGCCAGTGGCGACTATAGATTTCCAACGTGCGTGCCGTGCCGGCCCGGTACTGCCTAGTGCCGTGCCGTGCCGCTAAAGGCGCGTCGTGTGCCCCGCGGGCGGGCCGCACGGGCTCCCTGCGACCTCGAGCCCAGGCCGTTCCACGGGCCAAATCGTGCCTGCCGTGCCATGCCGTGCCGTGCGGCCCATCGGGCGATTTTAAAAAACACTCAAACATGATCATTTTTACACAGATTTCGGTATATTTGTACAATATTATACCAAATATATGTATAATATTATACTAAGTATGAAAATATCGGGACTAATATACTAAATATGTACAATATTATCACTAGTATATTTGCCACCAGGCCTCCCCTTTCTTAACGTGTCGGGCCGCGCCGTGCCCGTGCTTGAGGGTCGGCCCAAGCCCGTACTGCTGCCCGTGCCGTGCCGTGCCGTGCGGGCCCGTCGACCACCGGGCGTGCGTGCTCGAGCGAGCCAAAAACAGCGTGCCTCGTGCCGGGCCGTCGGGCCACGGGCCGCATGGAAATCTATAGTGGCGACGGAGACGAAGGGCCAGACGTCGGAGCAGGCCAGTTTTTAGAAGTCCACAATGCAGTGCGTGCAACTAAAACAAGCTGTGTTGTTCTATTATGAATAAAATAAAAGAGATTAGGAGTAGTTCATAACAATAACCAGCTTTTAAAGGTTGTACTATCATAAGTTCACAGCTGGTACGTGACAAGAACTGGGAATACGTTGACTTCTTTTTTTTTGTGGGACGTGGGTTATGTAGCGGCCTCGGCCTTTTTTGCACCACCAAAAGAGACATAACAAAAGTGGTCTACAGTTATCTGTTCCTGAAATAAAAGTGGTGGCATATATGTTGGATTACTTGTGTTGGCTTCCACACACCAACATCTATACACTTGTGTCGCTTCCACGCCATAACAATCCACTTACACCACATTGAACAAAACCTATTGCAAGAATGACTAACTACCCGTGTCATAGGCCTTCCCAAAATCTATTTTGAGAACCAACCCACTTTGTGTCTTTTTGTAACTCATGAATTGTTTCTCTCTTAGAACTTACATTATTGCATATATGTTGGATTACTTGTGTCGGCTTCCACACCGGCATCCATACACTTGTGTCGCCTCGACACCATCTAAATCCACTTACACCACATTTAAGAAAACCTATTGCAGGAATGACTAACTAGACGTGTCATAGGCCTTCCTGAAATCTATTTTGAGAACCAACCCACTTTTTGTGTCTTTTTGTAACTCATGAATTGTTTCTCCACTTACATTTTTGACTGAAGTCATTATGGGAAAACCCATCCTATTATTTTTATTTTTAATAGCAGACATGTGTAAATTCACTCTCACGGGGAGTCAAACTCAGATCTGTTGGGTGCTACTAAGATGCTCTAACCAACTAGAGGTTCTTTTCGCCCTTAAAACTTACATTTACCATACAAATAGGAAAATATGACTTAACTTTTTTGAGAAATACTTATAACTTAGGGTAAGAGGGAGGAAGACTTCTTGCTCTGTCAATTGTCCTGAAACCAGCTACTACCTTGGTATATATTGCTGGGCTCGAGATGTACTATGCAAAATAACTAGTGCATTTCGATTCACAAAAATTTTATTGGGGAATTATTCAACCATACTCTGCGATACATTGCCATTATTTCTTGTTTGTCACTTGCTCTGTATCTTTTGTAAATGAATCAGAATCATCTCCACGTACCAACTTTAATTATCATACTTTCATTGATTTCTCTTGTTCCAGTAAAGCCCTTTATTATTATTTAATACACCATCTCTAGGAAACTGCCTTGTCAGGTCCTGTGCCAAACACAATCTTCAATTTCATTTCATCTGCTGCCACCCACACACACATTTGTTATCAGATCATCCGCCAAGCTTGATCGATCCATTTCTCTATAATATTATCTCCAAATTTGTTATCAAATCATCCACCAAGCTAGGAGTGGGAGGAATCAGGAGGTTAATTGACAAGTGAGATCTTTTCATGCGTACTCCCTCTGTCCCTAAAAGCTCGTCCCATTTTTGTAGACTGCTGTGAACTAGGATTCCATACAATCCAGGAAAAGGATCAGCGATCACTGTTTGAAATTCAAAACACATTTGATCCGGTGTCTAAGTTGCAACCGATTTTCAAAATCGGACTGAACTGGTCTCCATGCTGCACTAGTACTCCTGATCTGAAATCACCTTAGGGACAGGTGGGTCTTCCAATGAATCTCAGTGTGGGCCTTATGCGCTGACAGGTCGCAGACGCTGCCGTGGACAAAAAGCTAGCTGAGAGATTTCTTGGCCCTGGTTTCGATCTTTATGCAATCAACGCAAAACCCTAGGCGCTACTCTCTATTTGTTCTCTCCATCGTATGCGCAACTGACTGCTGGTATGTTGACGGCGGGAGTAGGTGGAGCTGGTTTTTGGCGGCAACAACTTCGATGGCGTAGGTGGCGGAGGACAAGGACATGGTCCTGGTCACGGTGGTGGACGCACGGGCGGTGGTGGCGACGCGCGCAATGGCCTACAAGGCCACAACATTGGCTACAGCTATGATGACGGCGCAAACTACAACGGCTCGCATTTCAACCCCAACCTCGGCACCCATCCGCCACACTAATACGGTCCTGGCCTAGTGGGACTACGACAGAGGAAGATGTGGTCGGCATGGCGGCGGCAATGGTGCTAGATGGAACGGCAGATTTCGCAATGGTCGTTTTCAGCGGAACAACCAGCAGCGGTTCTGCTGACAGGGTGACAGGAACCATTATGGAAGCAGGCGCCAACTCCTTTGGCACCGAATCAACAGTTCATATAGCACGAGGCGGCGGCTGATGCAGTTTTTGTTACGCTCTTTTGTGATAAAAACGGCCTTTACTACAGCTTGTTGCCCCCTCACCCGCACACTGCACCCCATAAAAAAAGGAGTCAACAACAACATACCTTATGTTCTTGTCATGAAGTTACAGTACATGCTTCACGGTAGTTATAGTTATGAATCGGGACTAAATCACTTATATTATTCATAATAGGCCCACACAACACCAAACCCATTGCCGTATTGCGGGGCGGGGCAGCGACGGCCCCACAGGCTGAGAGTCACCTACCCATGAACCGTGGCACGAGGGTGGCAGATGCCTTACTCGGCCATGGTGTTGTAGGGTAAGTTGCTCGTTCCATCTTTCCTTTCATGCCTCCAAAGTCCTCTATCAGGATCTGCTTTTCCAACCTGACACGACATAATTGGTGGATGGAAACAACAACCATTTGTGGGAGGTGAAGGGGGCTGACACGACACGAGTGGATGGAAGTGTGCGTCAGAGTCACTATACACGATGGAGCTATACTCCCTGCCAAGCTCCAAACCCCCTTTACTCTCGATTATGCAACCGGGAGTATGCCTTTGGAAGTTAAAGTTTTGGAGCCCGGAGTAGAAGCCGACATTTACTGCCAATTGGTAATACCAACCAGGACTAAAGGTGCGGTCCTAGTTGGTATTACCAACCGAGAGTAAAGGTTTTTTTTTTTTTTTGATTTAGTTTAATTCATGATTTGTTTTGGTTTTATGTGTGTCGAAGAGGGAGGACACGGACGACTTGGCTGAGAGTCGTCAGCGTCTACGTTATGCGTCTTTGCTTTGGGGCCGAAGGACTTGATTTGCTTGAAGAGTGTTGGCGCCCTTCAAATGTTCCGAGGGGTAGAAAGGTCTTTGCTCGTGTCCATTCCTTGTCAAATCATGGGTTGGGCGGTGCGGTACAACAGCCTAATGTCTAGTGTCTGCTGTAGCATGGTTAGGAAACTGCTTTAGGAAGCTCCAAGGCCATCCTCGACGGTGCCGTGTACCGGGGTTCGAGGGCCGCGATAGCTCGCCTTGCGTGGTTGTCCACGCGTGGTGGAAGCTTACACCCCGTCTGTTCGAGGATGGCTGCACGCTCCTGTGCGCGCCCTCACTACAGCTTGTGACGCCGCCTGCTACCCATCCTGGACGGAGACTTGTCGCATCCATCTGGTGTACTGCTGGTACGAAGTTCCGTCGTTCACGGGTCGACTGTGCTCCGCTCTTATTCCTTGTACGGGAAGGAGGCTTTGCTTCGACAACCCGTACTCAAAATGGCACGCCGGGCGAAGACGGACGGGCCACATTACCTCGGCCAAGTGGTGATTGTGAATATCGCATCGGGTGAGGTAGACTCGCGATTTGACGTCAGGCAAGCGGAACAAAAAATAGACAGTGGTTTCCCGCTTGCCCGACCTGAACCACTTAATGGGCCACCGTGCCTGAGGCACATGGTGATGATCCGGGGTTTATACCCACGACACTTGGTACAGCAGGCACATGGTCATGATGTTATACACAAAACATGTACTGGGATTTGATTAACAAATAAAGGACAATCTGTAGTACGTGGCTATTGCATCCACTTCATTGCTTTGTGTCTTTAATAAACGGATAGGAATCATCTTCTACCAACCAACTTTAATTATCAAACTTCCATTGATTTCCCTTACTGCACTACAATCCCTCAGTCATTGTTTATGACATCATCTCCAGGCAACAGCTATCCTTTTCAGGACTCGTGCCCTTATAAAACAACCCCAACCTTCATCTCCACCGCCACCCATAAGAATTCTGAGTCATTGGCATTGCAGCCTGAGCTCGATCGTCTATTCTCTGTTAGTATCTAGAACTGTCTCATAGAACCATGCATCAAGTTAGGAGTGAGTGGAATCAGCAAGTTACTCGACACATGAGCACCGGAGGCTACCTACTGCACCTGAGTGGTGGATGCCATTTTGCGGAGACAGGGTCAAAGGCAAACGACACCTACTGCAACTGAAGCGCTTCAAGCTGAGGTTGCATAGAGTGTCCAGGGGTTAGGGTTAATACTGCACGTATCCCTCTGAGTGGTCCTATTTTTGTATTGCACAGATTGCTCTGAGCCGGGCAATGCCACCTGGAGTTGCCCTCAGTTGCACTTCCTCCTAATTAATCTTGTCTAGGCCACCACAGGCTACGTCATTGCCTCCAAGAACGTTGTCTACCTTAGGTCTTTTCCTATTTGCTCAATAAATGGATTGTTCACATTGACAATGCAAATGGACTTCAAAAACCTTTCAAAATGTTGCAACAATAAGTGACAAGGCAAAAATATATGCATCTGGACTGGTTACACTTTTAAAGGATATGTAGCTAGACAAGCATAAGTTAGTTCTGGCGATTAATGACATACTCTGCCCTGTTTAGGAAGAGAGTACACACAAAACCTCTGCACATGTCATCTCTGTAACTCATCGAATTGCATGGTTTTTCAAATTGTTGAAGAGAATATTGCAATGGCAACAAAGTTGAGTACGTTGATTTGGAACAAATATAATGATGCATTACCTATGTGTTGGATTTAATCTAGCTCCCATTTGTAGTTCAATTATATCAAATAAATCTTAAGCCCCGTATCAAAAGGTAACATGTAATAGAATTTTAACCCCGTTTTTAGTTCGATTAATCAAATAAATCTTAAGTCTCATATTGTGACTATAGGTTGACTCAATTTAAATAGTTGGACTATTTGTGCTCCTATTGAGAAATTGAGAGGCTATTAAAAATGCAAGGTAAACGATGTGCAGTTACCGCCCGGCCATGGCATGAGCATGGGCTCGGACTCAGCCCAGGCCACGAGGTGGTGCACGGTGGCCGAGGTTACGGTGTTGATTCCTTTGTCGGTTCACAGAGTAATCATGCAGAAGTTTCTGTCTGTGACACTTTTGACTACTTCATCTTGGTAACTCTCCCAAAACTCTGGGAGTTTTTAACACTTGTCTTGAAACCGAGTATTAAATTCACCCTATCTCTGTTCTGCTTGCCTTGGTATATATGGTGGACTCACAGCCACGATGCTATAAAGATAACATGTATTGTGTTTTGATTAACAAAATCACGGAACAAAATCAACCGTCACGCATGGAGTGACTCTTATATACCCTGTCAGGCCAAGTCATGCGGAGGAGCCACAGCCAACCCGTACTAGGGCTTTTGGTTGTATATCGTGGCACACGTCGTCCATCAGGGTTGCGGTCACACATATAGGCGACAATATAGAAAGCACAGATGTAGAAGAGACTGCACAACGATTTAGGGGAAATAATGCACATATCCCTCAGACTGCTCCATTTAGATATCCCAAAGATCGCTCTAACGCCAGATCTGACCTGGAGTCGCGCCGCACCAGTTTGTTTTCCTAATCTTTTTACATGTTAATGCTCATATATGAATGAATAATGCTTATCATGCAATGCAAATGCAGAATGCAAGCTTAACACTAGGGTGTTACAAAGTAGGTGTTGTTTTAACCGTTCAATAAGCAGTAAGATGGAGTTTGTCTTCTTGCTTATGTTGTACTTAAACATTAAGAAACACTTATATCTTACGGAAAAAGGGAGAAAGACATCCAAAGGCTGTGTCACTTGTCAAGAAACCAGCTAGTGAAATCTACTCTCTCTGTCGTGCTTACCTTAGTATATATATGCTGGGCTCAAGATGCTGTATGCAAAATATGTGTTGCATTGATTGGGTTATCAAAATTAAAGTTTTGGAGAAGTATTCAGCCATATTCGATCTGCGGGTACATGGCCATGCATGTCATATGTAAAGTTTCTCACCTGCTCTGTATCTGTAGTAAATATAATTGAATTAGAATATAATCATCTTCCACCTACCAATTTCAGTTGTCATACTAGTACAACCCATGGTTATTACCATTTATAACATATACCATCTCTAAGAAACTGCCTTCTCAGGTCTCATGCCCTTATATAATAAAAATACAACCTTATTTTCTCAGGTCTCATGCCCTTATATAATAAAGACAACCATATTTCATTTCATACGCTGCCACCCTCATACACATTTGATAAGCCTATAAGCTCGATCCTTTCTCCGGTTACTACTGTCTCCAAATTTGTTATCAAATCATCCACCATGCTAGGAGTGAGAGGAATCAGGAGCTTAACCGACACATGACTTGTTTTGATGCCTATTTGAGCTAGCTACCGCACTGGACGTGATGGGTCGACAAACAATTGGGCACAAATGGCAAACATCGTTCCAAAAATTCCTCCACACATTTCATCACGCTGAATGGAAGGAAACTGTAACCCAAGCAGTGGAACCTGCACAACAGGCGGTATTGACAGCAACATGAGCAGTGGCTGTACATACCCCTCAGATAGGTCCCATTTCTGTATAGAATGCTCTGAACTAGGATTGCTCTTCCTGTGTCACCCCAATTTACCTACCAATTCTTCTCCCGCTGCGTTGCCTCATCGACGTCATGCTTGTACACCTTGGTCTTGGTTATTTGTTCCCTCCATAAACATATTTTTGCAATGGTCAGGAATCAAAGCCTTAGACATTGGACTTGCTTTGGTACTCATGGGAATTGACCATTGCATGCAAGAACAATTTAAGCTTGCTCCTAAAGCCAGAAACCAAGACCATGATCGATTATTCCAGTCCCCTAGGGTGTTAGTAGCAACATGAAGCACAGGGTAATATAGAGCAGGTAAATATTATATATGGTTTGTGCGCATTAAGACGCTAAAAACCTTTCAAAATGTTGTAACAATAAGCCAAAAGTGAAATAATTTATGCATGCGGATTGGTTACATTTGTTAAGGACATATAGACAAGCATTGCAAGATTAGGCCCCGCTTTGCACCGACCGAAGCTCTTCACATTCCCTCTACAACCTAACAAATTGCATGGTTTTTCCAAATAACTTAGTTTTTTAGGAAGCAATGCAGTGCGTGCAACTAAAACATGCCGTGTTACGTTGACCTATTACCAATAAAATAAAAGAGATTAGTCCGAGTTCATAACAATAACCAATTGTTATCACATGTTCACAACTGGTACGTGACAAGAACTGGGAATAGGTGGACTTGTTTTTTTTTTTGGGGGGTGTGGGTTATGTAGCGGCATTGGCCTTTTTTGCATCACCAAAGAGACATAAGGGCACTCACAAAGACATTTACCTATAGTTTATATGGCCTAGGATGTTGTATCAAAGAAACTATGGCTTCCAATGCAATATTTTTTCACATAGAGTGAAGAGAAAAATCAAGCAATCATTCTCCCAACACGTGTGAGATCCGAGGGCAGCCCTCCAGTGGTGTCTGCACGAGCGAGGCAGCCGTGCCTGAAGGCAGCGATGCGTGAGCTCCGCCCGGGCGGCTGTGCTCTCCACGGCAGCACGCGAGGACCGGTAGTGGTGTGGTGCGGGTGGCCGGCGGCGGCGTGGCAAGGATGGTCTCCCATGGCGGTGGCATGCCGCAGCATGAGCTGCATTCGCGCACGGTGCGCCGACGAGAAAGACCGCGCGTGGGATCTGGCGGAGTGTGAAGAAACGATGGTTTTCCTCCCAACGCGGGATGCGATGGCAAGGTAGACTTCGTTTCTTGTTTATATGTCGTTTCCTGAATCTTTCTCCTCTCTCTCAATAAATGTCTTGCCACATCAGCAAATTGATTGCATTACTTGTGTCAGCTTCGAACCGCCTCAATCCACTTACATCACTTTGAAAAAAACACTTTCAATCTCTAAACCTATTGCACGAATGACCAATTAACCTTGTCATAAGCCTTTGCAAAATTTATTTTGAGAATGAGTCCACTTTTTGTGTCTATTTGTAACTCATGAATTGTTTCTCTCTTAAAACTTACATTGAGCATACAGATAGGCAAAGATGAAAGCCCGTTGCACAAATGACCAGTTATTTTACCAGTTTAATAAGGATCTAGATGGGCAATCCCTTGTTTCTTAAGCTATACTTAACATTGAGAAATACTATAACTTAGGGTAAGAGAGAGGAAGACTTGTTGCTCTGTGACTTGCCCTGAAACCTCCTACTGAAATTTACACTCTCTGTTGTGCTTACCTTGGTATATATGCTGGCCTCAAGATGTTGTATGCAAAATATGTATTGGATTGGGATTTTCAAAATTAATGCTGGGGAAGTATTCAGCCATACTCTGGGATACAATGCTCATGTCATTTGCTCTGTCACTTGCTCTGTATCTTTTGTAAACGAATCAGAATCATGTCCACCTACCAACTTTAATTATCATACATTCATTGATTTCTCTTGTTCCAGTTCAACCCTTGGTTATTATTTAATAGACCATCTCTAGGAAGCTTCCTTCTCAGGTCTCGTGCCTTTTATATAACAACCCTAACTTTCAGTTTCCCATCCACTGCCACTCACACATACATTTCATACGACTGAGCTTGATCCTTTCTCCAGATTACTGTGTCTAATTCTGTTACCGAATCATCCACCAAGCTAGGAGTGAGAGGAATCATGAGGTTAATCGACACATGTGAGTTCTATTGATTTATCTAGCTTAGCTACTGCTCTTCATGTGATGGGTGGAGAACATTTGGGTATGAAAGGCAAACGGCGTCCAAGAAAAGTCCACCACATTTAGAACAAGGATTTGGAGCAATGGTTTCCTCTGGAACAGAAGCGGAAGCAATGGTTACACAACAGGTATTTAGAGCAATAATGTACATATCGAAGATTTGGACATTTGGCTTGCTTTTTGCTGATAATGAGAATTGACCGCTGGGTGCCAGATCATTTTTCACTTGCTCCCAAAGACAGGAACCGGCTAGACAGTAACAACCTGAAGCAAAAAGGTAATATAGACCAGGTAAATATTGATTACAGTTCTTATGACATAGAAACGAGCGTTGCAAGATTAGTGCTGGCGGATCTACTCCTGCCCTCGTCGTTAGTAACAACAAGGAAGTGTATACAGAACAGAAGCTCCACACATTTCCCTCTGTAACTCTGCAAATTACATGTGTTTACTTTTATTAGAAAACAATGCAGTGCGTCCAATTAAAACAGGCTGTTTGGACCTGTTATCAAAAAATAAAAGACATTTACTCATAGTTTGTAGGAATAAACGAGTTGTGAAGCTTGTACTATTCACAAGTTTACAACTGGTACGTGACAAGAACTGAGTACGTTGCCCCTTTGTTTTTTTTAGAGAGAGAGAGAGAAGAGAGAGTTATGTAGTGTTTCAAATTAATGGCTTTTTTGCATTATAAAAGAGACATAACAAAAGTGATCTACGATTGTCTGTTCCAGATACAAAAGTGGTGGCATAAATGTTGCATACATGTGTCGGCTTCCACACCAGCATGCATACAATTTTATTACTGTACATCATCTACGATCTACCAACTTTAATTATCAGTTTTCATTGATTTCACTTGTTGCACTACAACCCCGGCCATCCGTTAATATTTATTACTGTACATCTTTTCCTGGTAAGCCCTCTCGATCAGGTCTCCTGCGGCCCTTATAAAACAATCCTGGTCATTTGGCAAGCCGGAACTCGATTCATTGTCTAGGTTAGTATCTTCAACTGTATCATAGAACCATGCATCAAGCTGGGAGTGAGAGGAATCAGCAAGTTAGTCGACACATGGGTATACTTCTTGTTGGCTATATGTATCTGGCTAGCTACTGCACGTGATGGGTGGATACCATTTAGGAGACACACAAGGAAAGGAAAACGTAGGGTACACCACGTATAGAACTGCTCCTCTGAATTTCACAAAAAGCTAGAGACGATGCTGAAACCTCTGAGGCTGCATATAACTGCGATGCATGCCTTCCTGATCATCTGTACAAACTATCACCATTATGAGTGGTGTGGTTGTCGACTCGGTAGCATTTACATACATTGATCAATCTGGTTGTGGGAACACTTCAGATCCATGGGGTGTGCTTCAGGCGGCAGTCCTCACCTGAATGGGGTCGGCCATGGCGCTCCTAGTTTTTGCTTGACTACATCCCAGGTTTGTTGTCGGAATTACCAGCCGCTGATTGTACTCCCGTTTGTGATTAATGAAAGCTCTGTGATGCTAAACAAAGGTGGCAGTGCTCACACGGTTAGTTGAATTTTCCAGTTTTAATTTCTATATTGTATTGTAAACGATAAGCAAATGCAGTCAGCATGATCACAGAAATTATGAAGATTACAAAACAAGATTATTTATGATTACTCTGTTTAATTGTCATGCAGATCCGTGCTTGCCGTCTCTTGAGTTTGTGTAGGAAATCTCAGGAACATTTGGGACGTTCCAAGGTGTCACTGTTATAACCTCACCGAAACTTGTCACCAACGTCCAAACATTTGGGAAATAATGGAAAGTAGCAGACACTTATGTTGATGCAGCAAACGTGACAAATGGAAAGATTCGATCGCAAAACGAAACGACTCAAAACAAATTTGCAAAAAACTATCCTAACTCGGTTTTGGACAGATGGCCCAAAAACCTACGAATGCATCCAGGAATGATCTGGTGGTCAGACTCGCCTCGATGAATTCTAACATGAGTAAGGCCTTAAAATGTCTGCAAATCTTGTCGAGAAACTTGTTGGACAGCGAGATAATGGGCATGGAATCGATTCGATTGACATGAATAAAAAGTAGATATATTGATTTTGTATCGAGAGATACCCTCGATATGAAAAAGTACTGAATTTTTGTGCTATCACTGCCGGTTAAAAACATGAACTGCCATTTATATTCTACCAATTGCTAGACCGCACAGTTACGTAATACGTCGTGTTTTGGCTGTTTAAAATGAACAAGATAGGCTTTCACTTGGCTTATAAGTTGTACTTAAACTAAGATCACCCCATCTGTGTTTTTCTTACTACCTTGGTACGGCAGGCACATGGTCACGATGCTATACAGAAAACATATGTATTGGGATTTGTAACAAAGAACAATCTGTAGTACATATGGCTGTTGCGTCCACTTCCATTGATTTCTCTTACTGCACTACAACCCCTCAGTCATTAATTATGACATCTCATCTCCAGACAACATCCTTTTCAGGACTCATGCCCTTATAAAAACAACTCCAATTCTTAGTCATTGGCAAGATTGAGCTCGATCATCCATTCTCTAGTTAATATCTTCAACTGTGTCATAGAACCATGCATCAAACTAGGAATGAGAGGAATCAGCAAGTTAGTCGACACATCTTGAGCGCCCTTGCGTGGAGGCTATATCAGCTAGCTACTGCACCTGAGGAGTGGGGGATACCATTTGGGGAGACATGGTGAAAGGCAAGGGACACCACATAGGAATGCTCCTCAGCATTTCAGGATGAGGCTGAGGCTGAGTGGTCCTATTTTTGTATTGCATAAATTACTCTATTTGAGCTGGACGATCCCACCTGGAGTTGCCCCAGTTGCACTTCCTAAATCTTCTCTAGGCCACCGCACACAGCCATGTCATTGCCTCCAAGAACGTTGTGTACCTTAGGCCTTTTCCTATTTGCTCCATAAAATGGACTGTTACATTGACAATGCAAATGGACTTCAAACACCTTTCAAAGTGTTGCACCAATAAGCGAAAAGACAAAAATATATGCATCTGGACTTGTTAGGCTTTGTCAAGGACATATAGGTATACGAGCATAAAAGCTCTGCACATGTCATATGTGTAACTAATTGAGTTGCATAGTAAGAGAGTACACAAAAAAGCTCTGCACATGTCATATGTGTAACTAATTGAATTGCATAGTAAGGGAGTACACAAAAAAAGCTCTGCACATGTCATCCGCAGGATACTAAATGCAAGCTAAACTCATGCATAGCTACCGCCGAGCCAAGCCGTGGCATGAGCATGGGCTCGCGCTTAGGGAGGCCACGATGTGCATGGTGTGTTGAGGTTACAGGTGTTGATTCGATCCGTTGTTGGTTGACAGAGTAATCTGCGAGAGTTTTTGTCTGTTACGACACTCGCGATTACTTCGTCTTGGTAACTGTCCGCAAAGCAGTGTGAGAGTTTTTCTAACACTTGTCTTGAAACCAACTCTTAAATTCGTCCTATATCTGTTCTCCTTACCTATATGGCAGATTCACGGATAGGATGATGCTAGCTATAAGGTTAACATGTATTGTGTGTTTTGATTAACACAGGACATTCTATCGTAAGTCGGCTATATATGTCTTCTCTAGATAGTTTTGTGCTATGTATCTTGAATAAATGAATCAGAATCATCTCCTACCCACCAAGTTTAATTGTCAAATTAATTTCCATTCATAATTATTTCTTAGATCACCTCTAGGTAACCGTCCCTCCGAGGTTGACACTACTACATAAACGAACTTCCGTGGGCGGACAAAAACATTTTCCATGGCGGTTTTTCTGTCCGCCAAGGACAGAGGGTCACGGAAAATGAACGATTTTCCGTGGCGACAAAATGCCCGCCACTGTTAATAATAAAAAAAAAAAAAAAAAATCCAATCTGAAACCCTAACGGGACCAGATCCGGGCCGCCGGGCCCGTTAGGGTTTTTCGGGTCATGCCGCAGCCGCCGCGCTCCGCTCCACCTTGGTCCGCTTCGCCGCCGGCCGGGCCAAGGGCCGCCGGATCCGCTACCGCCGGCCGTCGTAGGTGCTCAGCGTCGCCGGATCCGCTGCCGCGGGCTGTCGTGGTGCTTCGCGTTAACCGGGATCCGCTGCTGGCCGACGCCGGGGACCGCGCCGACGGCCGGATCCGCGCGCCGCCGAAGAGGGTGAGGGTCGCGCCGCCGCCGCCGCCTTGCCGGTGAGGCCCGCCGCCGCGTCGCGGGTGCCGAGAGGGCCGCGCCGCCCGGCCGTGGTGCTGGGGAGAGAGGCTCCCGCCGCCGTGGGCCGGGTGGTGCCGAGGGCCTGTGCCGGAGAATTTGTCAGTGAGGGGCCGCCACTCACCACGGCGGGGAGAGGAAGGGATGGCCGCCGACGGGAGAGGAAGAGGAGGAAGGGGGGAGGGCGCGGGCCGACGGGAGAGGAAGGGGAGGGGCGTGCCTGACGGGAGAGGGAAGGGGGAGGCGTGCTGGCGGCGCGCGACGCGAGAGGAAAGGGGAGGGGCCCGGGCCGGGCCGGGAGAGAGAGAGAGAGAAGGGAGGGGGGAGAGAAGTGTCCGAGACCGGAGATTAGGGTTTGTGTCCGGGGAGCGCCTCAGATTTATATGCTGGAGGTATTATTGGGCTTGGAGTCTGGCAGTGGGCTTCCAAATGATAATGGGCTGGGCCAGATTAACCGTGGCGGGTTTTTAATAAAAACCGCCATGGTTAATATATTTTCTATGGCGGTTATTTTAACCGCCACGGTTAATCAAATATGTCCGCCACGGTTATCGGGACATTTTCCGTGGCGGTTTTTCAAATGCCCGCCACGGAAAATAAAATTCAAACACCACGCAAAAAATCAATCCTGTAGTAGTGTGATTTCATGCCCTTATAAAACAACCCCAACCTGCATCCACCGCCACCCACAACCCGTAGTCATTTGGCATGGTTATGATCTCGAACTGTCTCAATAAAGCTAGGAATGATAGGAATCAGCAAGTTAATCGACACATCAGTGCCTTTGCAGTCTATATCAGCTGGCTACTACACGTGAGGGGTGGATACCATTTGGGAAACACATGGCAAAAGGCAAAAGGCTGCCCACAGCCGAGGAAAACTGGGTGGATGTTAGGTCCATGCCTCCATCCGGGTGACTCTGGCCTTGGTTACTGTGCCGCGGAACCAAATCAACAGTCACACATGGATTGTCTCCTCTACATCACCTAGCAGGCATGACTAAGCTAGTGGTGCTTTTGATGCAGCCAAGGTCACTCGTCTGCAGCAGAGATGGCAAGAGATAAAGAGGATTGATTTTGGAGCCTAGCTGAGTTGGGAGAAGAAGACATAGAGCCAGCTCAGCAGATCCATGCGCATGCGTAGTGTCACACGAGACATGTGTGAGAGAGCCGCGTAAATTTGAGGGGAGTGCACTTAGCATGTGGGTGTATTAAAACATCTTCCGTGTAGTCCCTACACGGTTTAGGATTTTACAGTTTTCATTTCTATATTGGATTGTGAACTATAATCAAATGCAGTCAGCATGATCACAGAACTTTTGCAGCTTTAGAAAAAAAAAAAATATTTGAAGGAGATCTCAGGAATATTTGGGATGTTCCAAGGTGGCACTGTTGTAACCTCACTGAAGCTTGTCATCAACGTTGGGCCTTGGTCTGCGGAGATATGCACTCCCTTCAGTGTCTTCGTGCAGAGCAACAGTGCCATTGTGAGATTGTTTGTTCGTACTGGGAAGTACCTTGATACGATTGGCTTCCACACCGGCATCCATACACTTGTGTCGCTTCGGCACCATCTAAATCCACATACAATTGCAGGAATGACTAACTAGACGTGTCATAGGCCTTCCCGAAATCTATTTTGAGAACCAACCCACTTTTTGTGTCTTTTTGTAACTCATGAATTGTTTCTCCACTTACATTTTTTGACTGAAGTCATTATGGGAAAACCCATCCTATTATTTTTATTTTTAATAGCAGACCTGTGTAAATTCACTCTCATGGGGAGTCAAACTCAGATCTGCTGAGTGCTACTAAGATGCTCTAACCAACTAGAGGTTCTTTCGCCCTTAAAACTTACATTTACCATACAAATAGGAAAATATGACTTAACTTTTTTGAGAAATACTTATAACTTAGGGTAAGAGGGAGGAAGACTTCTTGCTCTGTCAATTGTCCTGAAACCAGCTACTACCTTGGTATATATTGCTGGGCTCGAGATGTACTATGCAAAATAAGTAGTGCATTTCGATTCACAAAAATTTATTGGGGAATTATTCAGCCATACTCTGCGATACATTGCCATTATTTCTTGTTTGTCACTTGCTCTGTATCTTTTGTAAATGAATCAGAATCATCTCCACGTACCAACTTCAATTATCATACTTTCATTGATTTCTCTTGTTCCAGTAAAGCCCTTTATTATTATTTAATACACCATCTCTAGGAAACTGCCTTGTCAGGTCTCTTGCCATTATATAACAAACACAACCTTCAATTTCATTTCATCTGCTGCCACCCACACACACATTTGTTATCAGATCATCCGCCAAGCTTGATCGATCCATTTCTCCATATTATTGTCTCCAAATTTGTTATCAAATCATCCGCCAAGCTAGGAGTGGGAGGAATCAGGAGGTTAATTGACAAGTGAAATCTTTTCATGCGTACTCCCTCTGTCCCTAAAAAGCTCGTCGTCATGGGATGCGTGCCATAAGTTTAACTCAAATTTTAGAAAATACCTACAACATTTAAATCTGAAAATAAATTTGTTAAAAACTAGACTTAAAGATTTTTCTGATGATACTAATTAGTTAGCATAAATATTTATATATTTTTAATATATAATTACCGGTATTTGTTTCTCGAAGCGCGGTGACAAGTTTTTAGGAACAGAGGGAGCTTGCTACTGCACTAGACGTGATGGGTGGGCAACATTTGGGCACGACTGGCAGACAGCGTCCCATACAATTCCTCCACACATTTTTTACCTCGCTGAATGGAAGGATAGTGGAGCGCAAGCAGTGGCAACGCACTAGTTGGTATTTAGAGCAACATGAGCTGTGGTTGTACATATCCCATCCCATTTTTGTAGACTGCTGTGAACTAGGATTCCATGCAATCCAGGAAAAGGATCAGCGATCACTGTTTGAAATTCAAAACACATTTGATCCGGTGTCTACGTTGCAACCGATTTTCAAAATCGGACTGAACTGGTCTCCATGCTGCACTAGTACTCCTGATCTGAAATCACCTTAGGGACAGGTGGGTCTTCCAATGATCAATCTCAGTGTGGGCCTTATGCGCTGACAGGTCGCGGATGCTGCCATGGACAAAAGTTAGCTGAGAGATTTCTTGGCGCTGGTTTCGATCTTGGTGCAATCAACGCGAAAACCCTAGGCGCTACTCTCTATTTGATCTCTCCATCGTATGCGCAAGTGACTGCTGGTATGTCGACGGCGGGAGTAGGTGGAGCTGGTTTTGGCGGTAACAGCTTTGATGGCGTAGGTGGCGGAGGACAAGGACATGGTGCTGGTCGCGGTGGTGGCGACGCGCGCAGAGGCCTACAAGGCCACAGCATTGGCTACGGCTATGACGACGGCGCAAACTACAACGGCTCACATTTCAACCCCAAACCTTGGCACCCATCCACCGCACTAATACGGTCCTGGCTTGTTGGGACAACGACAGAGCAAGATGTGGTCGGCATGGCGACGACAATGGTGCTAGATGGAACAGTGGATTTCGCAATGGTTGTTTTCAGCAGAACAACCAGCAGCGGTTGTCCTAACCGGGTGACAGGACCATTACAGCGGCAGGCGCCAACACCTCAGGCACTGAATCAACAGTTCATACATCACGAGGTGGCGACTAATCCAGCAGCGGTCGAGGACGGAGCTTTTCCTCGCCGGCTCCGGCTGCCGGAAGCTGTGGGCGTAACACGGGCTCAAGGTGGCGTCTGTGGTATTTCCACAAACGGCTTCCTCTTCTCCCTATTGCTGTGGTGCGCGGCGGAGCGCGACGGCCCCACGGGATGAGAGTCACCTAACCTTGGTGTGAGGGTGGCAGATGCCTTTACTCGGCCGTGGTGTTGTAGGGTAAGTTGCTCACGCACATTTCCCCTTCATGCCTCCAAACTCCTCTATCAGGATCTGCTTTTCCAACCTCACACCAACATCAGTGGATGGAAACAGCAGCCATTTGTGGGAGGTGAAGGGGGGCTGACACGACACCAGTGGATGGAACTGTGCGTCAGAGCCACTATACAGGATGGAGCTATACTCCTGCCAAGCTCCAAACCCCCTTTACTCCCGATTATGCAACCGAGAGTACGCCTTAGGGAGTAAAGGTTTCGGAGCCCGGAGTAGAAGTCGACAGACCCTGGTTGGTATTACCAACCGGGAGTAAAGGTGCACCTGTCAGACACCTTTAGTCCTGTTTGGTATTACCAACCGGGAGTAAAGGTGCACCAGACACCTTTAGTCCTGGATGGTATTACCAACTGGGAGTAAAGAGTCTTTTTTTTTTCTTTTTTGATTTCATTTCAATTCATGATTTGTTTTGGTTTTGCGTCTGTTGAAGCGGAGGACGTGGACTACTTGGCTAAGAGTCGTCCATGTCTACGTTGGTGTCTTTTCTTTGGGGGCGAAGGACTTGGCTGAAGAGTGCTGGCGCCCTTCAACTGTTCCGAGGGTAGAACAGTCTTTGCTCGTGTCCATTCCTTGCCAAATCAAGGGTTGGGCGGTGCGGTACAGCAGCGTAATGTCGAGCGTCTGCTGTAGCGTGGTTAGGAAACTGCTTTAGGAAGCTCCAAGGCCGTCCTCGACGGTGCCGTGTACCGGGGTTCGAGGGCCGCGACAGCTCGCCTTGCGTGGTTGTCCACGCGGTGGAAGCTTATACCCCGTCTGTCCGAGGACGGCTGCACGCTCTTGTGCGCGCCATCACTGCAGCTTGTGACGCCGCCTGCTACCCATCCTGGTCGGAGACTTGTCGCATCCATCTGGTGTACTGCGGGGGTACGTGTTCCGTCGTCACGGGTCGACTGTGTTCCGCCTCGCTCCTTAGACGGGAAGGAGGCTTTGCCGGCGGCCCGTACTCAAAATGGCACGCCGAGACGAGACGGACGTGGCCACATTACGTCGGCCGGGTGGTGATTGTGAATCTCGCGTCGGGTGAGGCGGACTCGCGATTTGACGTCGGGCAAGCGGGAAAAAAAATAGACAGTGGCTTCCCGCTTGCCCGACCTGAACCACTTAATGGGTCACCGTGCCTCAGGCACATGGTGATGATCCGGGGTTTATACCCATGACACTTGGTACAGCAGGCACATGGTCATGATACACAAAACATGTACTGGGATTTGATTAACAAATAAAGGACAATCTGTAGTGCGTGGCTATTGCATCCACTTCATTGCTTTGTGTCTTTTATAAACGGATAGGAATCATCTCCAACCAACCAACTTTAATTATCAAACTTCCATTGATTTCCCTTGCTGCACTACAACCCCTCAGTCGTTATTTATGACACCATCTCCAGGCAACAGCTAGCTTTTTCAGGCTCGTGCCCTTATAAAACAACCCCAACCTTCATCTCCACCGCCACCCACAACAATTCTGAGTCATTGGCAAGCAGCCTGAGCTCGATCCTCCATTCTCTGTAAGTATCTTCAAATGTGTCATAGAACCATACATCAAGCTAGGAGTGAGAGGAATCAGCAAGTTAGTCGGCACATGAGCACTGGAGGCTATATCAGCTTGCTACTGCACCTGAGGGGTGGATGCCATTTGGGAGAGACAGGGTGAAAGGCAAACGACACCACATCCCTCCTCTGCATTTGACAACAAGCTGACACACTGAAGCACTTCAAGCTGAGGCTGCATAGTGTGTCCAGGGGTTAGGGCAATACTGCACTACTGCACGTATCCCTCAGACTGGTCCTATTTTTGTATTGCACAGATTGCTCTGAGCCGGACAATGCCACCTCGAGTTGCCCCTAGTGGCACTTCTTCCTAATTTTCTCTAGGCCAGCATAGGCCACATTATTGCCTCCAAGAACGTTGTGTACATTAGGCCTTTTCCTATTTTCTCAGTAATTGGGTGGTTCACATTGACAATGTAAATGGACTTCAAAAACCTTTCAAAATGTTGCAACAATAAGTGACAAGGAAAAAATATATGCATCTGGACTGGTTACGCTTTTGAAGGATATGTAGCTAGACTAGCATAAGTTAGTTCTGGCGATTAATTACATACTCTGCCCTGTTTAGGAAGAGAGTGCACACAAAACCTCGTAACTCATCTAATTGCGTCGTTTTTTCAAAATTGTTTAAGAGAATATTGCAATGGCAAAAACGTTGAGTACGTTGATTTGGAACAAATGTTGCATTACCTATGTGTTGGATTTAATCTGGCTCCCATTTTTAGTTCAGTTATATCAAATAAATCTTAAGCCCCAGATTAAAGGTAACGTGTAATATAATTTTAAGCCCATTTTTAGTTCGATTAATCAAATAAATCTTAAGTCTCATATTGTGACTATAGGTTGACTCAATTTAAATAGTTGGACTATTTGTGCTCCTATTGAGAAATTGAGAGGCTATTAAAATTGCAAGGTAAACGCGTGCTTGCTACCTAATCCAAGCCGTGGCATGAGCATGGGCTCGGACTCAGCCCAGGCCACGAGGTGAGCATGGGCTCACAACACGCACGCGCTCACCCCTATGAACACACGCCCCTACCCCTATAAGGCCACTGAGCACCCGGCAGGTGGTTCTCGCACCATTGGTGGGTGTCCACTTAATGATCCAGAAAATCCTAGGGCCCCGGGAAAAATGGACATGCCCGATTTGAACCCCAAGGGTAGCGCCCCCCCGGACCGCCCTACCATTGGACTACAAGCCAATTCGCGCAGGCCACGGTGGTGGTGCGGTGGGTGTCATGATCCAGAAATAGGGCCCTCCCCGATAGGCCCAAGGAGTGCGGCACGATTCTTCCCTTCCGCGGATTCTTCGCAGAACTAATTTGGAGAAAAAGAGGGAAAATATCTAGGATTATCTTTTAGGTGTTTTGGTATGCAAGGGAATATCTCATCTATAAGGGAGACCCTTATTAGGAAATAAATAAATAGGACATGCTTGTAAAAGGTATTCCAATTTATAAGGAAACCTTTTTTAGAAAGATTGCTTGAGATACAAGTCCCACTAGCCGGGCTATATAAGTAAGGGGTTTGTAATCTTTCAGGGGTAACAAGCAATAAAGAAATTTTATCTCAATCTCTCTTCCTCCCCTCCCCCCCGCGCCCCCTACCCGACCGCCACCGCCCACGCCCACGCCGCCCGACCCCAAGCGCCCGCGGCGCCCCCCGCCAAGGCTGGCCGCCCCGCCGCCCGCCGCCACCACCACCACCATCGCCCCCGCCCCCTCGTCTTCCTCCCTCAATTCCCCAATTCACGTGTCAATTCCGCCCAATCTAGCTGGAATCGGCGGTGGTATCCGGAGACCACTATGATCCACCCACCACCATGGACGCCGAATCCAAGAAGCCGCCAAGAACTTGGGAGACGAAGTTCGTCAAGATCAACACCGGGATGGACAAGATCGACGATAAGCTCGCTATCCTCTCAGCGACGATCCAGCAACACTCAAACACCGTCAACAACTCCATGACGCTAAGATCGAGATGAGGGCGATGTTCGAGATAGCGACCCGTGACTTCATCAAGAAGCGGACTGATGGCAAAGCGAGAACCCGGGACAATCAGGTCACAAAGCAGCCTGATCCGAGAACCCGATGAAGGGCTACTTGAGGCCGGCGGCGGCGCCAGTAGGGCGCCGTCGTTGGGGCGCATGCGCCCCCACCTTCGGCCGACACCTTCTCGTGCCCGGCTCCCGTGCCGCACAAGCTGTCCTTCCCCGACCTACGATGGCAAGGAGGATCCCCTCCTATGGATCAACCGCCGTGAACAATTCTTCGGGGACAAGGTACCAGCTACAGAGCAAGTCCGATATGCTTTCTATCATCTCACAAGAGGAGCACAAAGAATGGTACATGAGGCTATCCCGGGGAGAAACCGGTTCGGATTGGGCAAGCTTTGCTCAATATGTCAACGAGCGCTTCGACCCAGCTGAACGGCGCAATCTGGCCGGGTGAGCCGGCATCGCTTAAGGAAGACAGTAAAATCGATGAGTACACCGAGCGGTTCCCGGCACACGTGGCACGTGCAGGCAACCTCGACGACCAGCAGCAAGTCAACATCTACACAGCAGGCTTAGGGCGAACCGCTCAAGACGGACGTCGAGATGCAGAACCCCAAGGACATGGAGGCAGCCATGTCTCTCGCCAGGCGTCTGAGCGGCGCCGCCATCCTCAACATAACACCGGCAAGCCGGCCACAGGCAAAGGGCGGGGCCCCCGCGCCCACAGCCCCGTTGGCCGCCCCCAGCGCCCCCTCGTCGCCAGCAACGACTTCGGCCGCTCAAATGGCTGACACGGAGGAGATGACGAACGACGCAAGGCGGGGACTTCGCTTCAAGCGTGACGAGCCGTTCTCACGGGTCACAAGTGCAAGCATCTCTTCGACATCACGATCTTCAACGACTACATCGACGACACGACAAACGCCCCCACTAGCGGATATCAAAGAGGAGCCACCTGATCCGAAGGTCCTCACCGGGGACCCCGACTCCCGACGCGTGGTGCTCATTCTCTCTACCTCGCCGGTATGATCTCGTGCATGGGCATCAACATCATCGCCGACTTCGGGAGCAACGCACAACTACATCGACCCCGCGTGGTGACCACGCAGGGCCTCCCGACTCGGCCGGTCGTGTCTGATCACCACCGGCACCGGCGCCACGTCTACATGCCGCGCCACCACCTCGACGTGCCACTACGCCTCGGCGCCCGGCACCTTTCGACATCGACGCCTACGTCATGACACCGGGCGAGGACGTCGGCGTCATCCTTGGCATGCCTTGGCTGGCAAGCTGGGGCGCGTGGCGTGGGACTTCGCGACCCACGAGCTCAAGATTACTACCGTGAGGGTCGCCCGAGCACGTTCACTTCAGCTCGACCCCCCGGCCGTAGGGGCGCCCCGGCCCCGGGCCTCCTCGGGCATCATCTTCGGGTGGCATCCGTGCGCTGCGACTCGGCTTGGGAAACATTCGAGGCATCTCGGCGCCTTGGACCTCTACGACACATCCGCCGGAGTCTTACGTCCGGCTACGCCAGGGCTACATTGGAGGATCAGCATCTCACGCCGCATCGCTCTCGACGTCACCACGGGCGACGCTGCTCCTGCATGGACACTCGAAGACGGCCTCCTCCTCTTCGACGGCCGTTTCTACCTTCCGGCCTCCTCTCCACTACTGCCAGACTTACTGGAGGCCTTGCTTCAGGGCGGAGTTCGCAGGACGAACTTCCTCGCCTTGGGAGCCTACACGACGGAGCCAACATCAGCTGCACCGACCGCCATCCTCTTGGGCGGCATATGGCCGCGGCGCCACCACGTCGGCCCAGCCAGGGTCGTCTTCCTCGACGGCATGGATCGCCTCTTCCTCACCGTCGACAATGTCCACATCAGCTACGATCCAGAGAGGGCCGCTCACCAGCTCTCGCCCTCCCTGTTCGACGTCGGCTCCTTCATGTACGATGCGATGTTGAACTTGGCTGCTACTCCTCCTACTCGCCCGCGACATCACCGTCACGGCGTCTACTTCCGCTCTTCGTCAACGCTCCACCCAATGAGCGTTTCTTGTTCCTGGAGAGCCCCCCGCGCGACATGGTGCACCAAAACTAGATGTGGGCGTTCCAAGGGAGCTCCCTACTCGGCAGCCCGTCGTCGAGCAACTTCCACAGCGAGGGGACGTGTAGTTCATCGGTACATCTACCACGGCTACATCGGCAACCTTCACTATCTTCTGGAATTTGACCCCAAGCGAACCAGGGAGAACATGATCCTCAGGAACCCTGTGCAGGGTCGTCTCATGCTGCAGGTCGAGCTCATCCTCCCAGGGGCAGCCGATCCCCATCCAGGTGTCACTGAATGGACTTTCATCCAGCCATAAGGGACGCCCCGGTCGGAGAAGGGGGGGAGATGTCATGATCCAGGAAATAGGGCCCAGAAGGACAGGCCCGATAGGCCCAAGGAGCGCCGGCGCCGCCCCCCCGGGCCTCACGCGCGCCCCTCGCCTCCGTCCCCTCCCTTCCGTGGATTCTTCTTCGGCAACTAATTCGAGAAAAAAGAGGGAAAATATCTAGGATTATCTTTAGGTGTTTTGGTGTGCAAGGGGATATCTCATCTATAAGGGAGACCCTTATTAGGAAATAAATAAATATGACATGCTTGTAAAAGGTATTCCAATCTATAAGGAAACCTTTAGAGAGATTGCTTGAGATACAAGTCCCACTAGCCGGGCTATATAAGTAAGAGGTCTGTAATCTTTCAGGGTAACAAGCAATAAAGAAATTTTATCCCAATCTCTCTTCCTCTCCCTCTCCCCAAGCCCCCACCCCCGCCCGACCGCCGCCGCCGCCGCCCCGCCACAAGCTGGCCCGCCCCGGCGCCCACGCCCGCCCGCCCGAGTGCGGCTGCCCCGCCGCCGACGCCACCACCACCACCATCGTCCCCGTCCTCGTCTTCCTCCCTCAATTCCCCAATTCACGTGTCAATTCCGGCCCAATCTAGCCGGAATCTGACAGTGGGCCATGGTTACCGGTGTTGATTCCTTTGTCGGTTCACAGAGTAATCATGTGGAACTTTCTGTCTGTGACATTTGCGACTACTTCTTCATCTTGGTAACTCTCCCAAAACTCTGTGAGAGTTTTTTTAACACTTGTCTTGAAACCGACTCTTAAATTCACCCTATCTCTGTTCTCCTTACCTTGGTATATATTGTGTTTTAATTAACAAAGGACATTCTATACTAACTGGCTATATATGTCTTCTAGTTCTTTGCTTTCTGTCTTTAATAATTGAATCGGAATCATGTCCTACCCACCAACTTTATTAATTATCAAATTTCCATTGATTTCTCTTGCTGCACTACAATCTGGTCCAACAATCATTCATTATTATTTATTACATAACCTCTAGGTAACCATCCTCCTAGGTCGATCTCATGCCCTTATAAAACAACCCCGCGTCCACCGCCACCCACAATCCTCAGCCATTTGGCATGAGCTCGATCCATTCTCTAGGTCATTATCGACAATTGTGTCAATAAAGCTAGGAATGTGAGGAATCAGCAAGTTAATCGACACATGACTGCCTTCGCAGTCTATATCAGCTAGCTAGTGACGTCAAATGTGGATACCATTTGGGAAACACATGGTGTGAAAGGCAAACGGCTATTCATAGCAGAAGAAAATTAGGTGGACGCTAGGTCCATGCCTCCAACCGGGTGGCCCTGGCCTTGGTTACTGTGTCACAAAACAAAATCAACCGTTGCGCATGGAGTGCCTCCTGTACATCACCTAGTAGGCGTGGCCGTGCGAATGGTGCTTGTGACACAGCCAGGGCGGCACTCGTTAGCAGCAAACATGGCAAGAGGTAGAGAATATTGATTTTGGAGCCTAGTTGAGTTGGAAGAAGATGAGATAGAGCAAGCTCAGCTGAGCCGCACGCATGTGTAGTGTCACACTAGCCGTGTGTGTGCGCACGTAAGAGCCATTGGCGAAGCTAGAGTAAATTAGAGGGGGGTGCACTTAGCTTGTGGGTGCACAAACATATTCTACACGGGGTGCATATATTGTGAAATTTTAGACATGATCACTGTTTTTATAGTTTTTGGGAGGTACATTTGCACCTCCGCTAATATACCCCTGTCAAGAGGCCAAGTCATGCGGAGGAGCCACAGCCAACCCCTACTAGGGCTTTTGGTTGCATATCGTGGCACACGTCGTCCATCAGGTTACGGTCACACATATAGGGGACAGTATGGAAAGCACAGATGCAGAAGCTGGGACTGCACAATGATTTAGGGGTAAGGAAATAATGCACATATCCCTCAGACTGCTCCATTTAGATATCCCAAAGATCGCTCTAACGCCAGATCTGACCTGGAGTCGCGCCGCCCTAGTTTCCTTTCCTAATCCTTTTACATGTTAATGCTCATATATATATGAATGAATAATTCTTATCATGCAATGCAAGTGCAGAATGCAAGCTTATTAACACTAGGGTGTTACAAAGTAGGTGTTGTTTTAACCATTCAATAAGCAGCAAGATGAAGTTTGTCTTCTTGCTTACATTGTACTTAAACATTAAGAAACACTTATATCTTACGGAAAGAGGGAGAAAGACATCCAAAGGCTGTGTCACTTGTCAAGAAACCAGCTAGTGAAATCTACTCACTCTGTCGTGCTTACCTTAGTATATATGTTGGGCTCAAGATGTTGTATGCAAAATATGTGTTGTATTGATTGGGTTATCAAAATTAAAGTTTTTGAGAAGTATGCCATATTCGACCAGCGGTACATGGCCATGTCATATGTAAAGTTTCTCACTTGCTCTGTATCTGTATAGTAAATATAATTGAATTAGAATATAATCATCTTCCACCTACCAATTTCAGTTGTCATACTAGTACAACCCATGGTTATTACCATTTAATACATACCATCTCTAAGAAACTGCCTTCTCAGGCCTCATTCCCTTATATAATAAAAACACAACCTTATTTTGTCAGGTCTCATGCCCTTATATAATAAAGACAACCATATTTCATTTCATACGCTGCCACCCTCATACACATTTGATAAGCCTATAAGCTCGATCCTTTCTCCCGGTTACTACTGTCTCCAAATTTGTTATCAAATCATCCACCAAGCTAGGAGTGAGAGGAATCAGGAGCTTAACCGACACATGACTTGTTTTGATGCCTATTTGAGCTAGCTACCGCACTGGACGTGATGGGTCGACAAACAATTGGGCACAAATGGCAAACATCGTTCCAAAAAATTCCTCCACACATTTCATCACGCTGAATGGAAGGAAACTGTAACCCAAGCTGTGGAACCTGCACAACAGGCGGTATTGACAGCAACATGAGCAGTGGCTGTACATACCCCTCAGATAGGTCCCATTTCTGTATAGAATGCTCTGAACTAGGATTGCTCTTACTGTGTCACCCCAATTTACCTACCAATTCTTCTCCCGCTGCGTTGCCTCATCGACGTCATGCTTGTACACCTTGGTCTTGGTTATTTGTTCCCTCCATAAACATATTTGCAATGGTCAGGAATCAAAGCCGTAGAAATTGGACTTGCTTTGGTCCTCATGGGAATTGACCGTTGCGTGCAAGAACAATTTAAGCTTGCTCCTAAAGCCAGAAACCAAGACCATGATCGATTATTCCAGTCCCCTAGGGTGTTAGTAGCAACGTGAAGCACAGGGTAATATAGAGCAGGTAAATATTATATATGGTTTGTGCACATTAAGACGCTAAAAACCTTTCAAAATGTTGTAACAATAAGCCAAAAGTGAAATAATTTATGCATGCTGATTGGTTACATTTGTTAGGGACATATAGACAAGCATTGCAAGATTAGGCCCCGTTTGGCACGACCGAAGCTCTTCACATTCCCTCTATAACCTAACAAATTGCATGGTTTTTCCAAATAACTTAGTTTTTTTTAGGAAGCAATGCAGTGCGTGCAACTAAAACATGCTGTGTTACGTTGACCTATTACCAATAAAATAAAAGAGATTAGTCCGAGTTCATAACAATAACCAATTGTTAAGCTTGTATCACATGTTCACAACTGGTACGTGACAAGAACTGGGAATAGGTGGACTTGTTTTTTTTATGGGGGTGTGGGTTATGTAGCGGCATTGGCCTTTTTTGCATCACCAAAGAGACATAAGGGCACTCACAGTGCAGACATTACCTATAGTTTATATGGCCTAGGATGTTGTATCAAAGAAACTATGGCTTCCAATGCAATATTTTTTTCACGTAGAGTGAAGAGAAAAATCAAGCAATCATTCTCCCAACACGTGTGAGATCCGAGGGCAGCCCTCCAGTGGTGTCTGCACGAGCGAGGCGGCCGTGCCTGAAGGCAGCGATGCGTGAGCTCCTGCCGGCGGCTGTGCTCTCCACGGCAGCACGCGAGGACCGGTAGTGGTGTGGTGCGGCATGGCGGGCGGCGGCGTGGCAAGGATGGTCTCCCATGGCGGTGGCATGCCGCAGCATGAGCTGCATTCGCGCACGGTGCGCCGACGAGAAAGACGGGTGCGTGGGATCAGGCGGAGTGTGAAGAAACGATGGTTTTCCTCCCAACACGGATGCGATGGCAGGGTAGACGTCGTTTCTTGTTTAGATGTCGTTTCCTGAATCTTTCTCCTCTCTCTTCAATAAATGTCTTGCCACATCAGCAAATTGCTTAAGTGGTGGCATAAATATTGCATTACTTGTGTCGGCTTCCGAACCATCTCAATCCACTTACATCACTTTGAAAAAAACACTTTCAATCTCTAAACCTATTGCACGAATGACCAATTAACCATGTCATAAGCCTTTGCAAAATTTATTTTGAGAATGAGTCCACTTTTTGTGTCTATTTGTGACTCATGAATTGTTTCTCTCTTAAAACTTACATTGAGCATACAGATAGGCAAAGATGAAAGCCCGTTGCACGAATGACCAGTTATTTTGCCAGTTTAATAAGGATCAAGATGGACAATCCCTTGTTTCTTAAGCTATACTTAACATTTGAGAAATACTATAACTTAGGTTAAGAGGGAGGAAGACTTCTTGCTCTGTCACTTGCCCTGAAACCAGCTACTGAAATTTACACTCTCTGTTGTGCTTACCTTGGTATATATGCTGGACTCAAGATGTTGTATGCAAAATATGTATTGGATTGGGATTTTCAAAATTAATGCTGGGGAAGTATTCAGCCATACTCTGCGATACATTGCTCATGTCATCTAGTTTCTCACTTGCTCTGTATCTTTTGTAAATGAATCAGAATCATGTCCACCTACCAACTTTAATTATCATACATTCATTGATTTCTCTTGTTCCAGTTCAACCCTTGGTTATTATTTAATAGACCATCTCTAGGAAGCTTCCTTCTCAGGTCTCGTGCCTTTATATAACAACCCTAACTTTCAGTTTCCCATCCACTGCCACTCACACATACATTTGATAAGACTGAGCTTGATCCTTTCTCCAGATTACTGTGTCTAATTCTGTTACCGAATCATCCACCAAGCTAGGAGTGAGAGGAATCACGAGGTTAATCGACACATGTGAGTTCTGTTGGTGCCTTATTATCTGCTTAGCTACTGCTCTGCATGTGATGGGTGGAGAACATTTGGGCATGAAAGGCAAACGGCATCCAAGAAAAGTCCACCACATTTAGAACAAGGATTTGGAGCAATGGTTTCCTCTGGAACAGAAGCGGAAGCAATGGGTACACAACAGGTATTTAGAGCAATAATGTACATATCGAAGATTTGGACATTTGGCTTGCTTTGCTGATAATGAGAATTGACCGCTGGGTGCCAGATCATTTTTCACTTGCTCCCAAAGACAGGAACCGGCTAGACAGTAACAACCTGAAGCAAAAGGTAATATAGACCAGGTAAATATTGATTACAGTTCTTAAGGACATAGAAACGAGCGTTGCAAGATTAGTGCTGGCGGATCTACTCCTGCCCTCGTCGTTAGTAACAAGGAAGTGTATACAGAACAGAAGCTCCACACATTTCCCTCTGTAACTCTGTAAATTACATGTGTTTACTTTTATTAGAAAACAATGCAGTGCGTCCAATTAAAACAGGCTGTTTGGACCTGTTATCAAAAAATAAAAGACATTTACTCATAGTTTGTAGGAATAAACGAGTTGTGAAGCTTGTACTATTCACAAGTTTACAACTGGTACGTGACAAGAACTGAGTACGTTGCCCCTTTGTTTTTTTTAGAGAGAGAGAGAGAGAAGAGAGAGAGAGAGAGAGAGAGTTATGTAGTGTTTCAAATTAATGGCTTTTTTGCATTATAAAAGAGACATAACAAAAGTGATCTACGATTGTCTGTTCCAGATACAAAAGTGGTGGCATAAATGTTGCATACATGTGTCGGCTTCCACACCAGCATGCATACAATTTTATTACTGTACATCATCTACGATCTACCAACTTTAATTATCAGTTTTTCATTGATTTCACTTGTTGCACTACAACCCCGGCCATCCGTTAATATTTATTACTGTACATCTTTTCCAGGTAAGCCCTCTCGATCAGGTCTCCTGCGGCCCTTATAAAACAATCCTGGTCATTTGGCAAGCCGGAACTCGATTCATTGTCTAGGTTAGTATCTTCAACTGTATCATAGAACCATGCATCAAGCTGGGAGTGAGAGGAATCAGCAAGTTAGTCGACACATGGGTATACTTCTTGTTGGCTATATGTATCTGGATAGCTACTGCACGTGATGGGTGGATACCATTTAGGAGACACACAAGGAAAGGAAAACGTAGGGTACACCACGTATAGAACTGCTCCTCCGAATTTCACAAAAAGCTAGAGACGATGCTGAAACCTCTGAGGCTGCATATAACTGCGATGCATGCCTTCCTGATCATCTGTACAAACTATCACCATTATGAGTGGTGTGGTTGTCGACTCGGTAGCATTTACATACATTGATCAATCTGGTTGTGGGAACACTTCAGATCCATGGGGTGTGCTTCAGGCGGCAGTCCTCACCTGAATGGGGTCGGCCATGGAGCGCTCCTAGTTTTTGCTTGACTACATCCCAGGTTTGTTGTCGGAATTACCAGCCGCTGATTGTACTCCCGTTTGTGATTAATGAAAGCTCTGTGATGCTAAACAAAGGTGGCAGTGCTCACACGGTTAGTTGGAATTTTGCAGTTTTAATTTCTATATTGTATTGTAAACGATAAGCAAATGCAGTCAGCATGATCACAGAAATTATGAAGATTACAAAACAAGATTATTTATAATTACTCTGTTTAATTGTCATGCAGATCCGTGCTTGCCGTCTCTTGAGTTTGTGTAGGAAATCTCAGGAACATTTGGGACGTTCCAAGGTGTCACTGTTATAACCTCACCGAAACTTGTCACCAACGTCCAAACATTTGGGAAATAATGGAAAGTAGCAGACACTTATGTTGATGCAGCAAACGTGACAAATGGAAAGATTCGGATCGCAAAACGAAACGACTCAAAACAAATTTGCAAAAACTATCCTAACTCGGTTTTGGACAGATGGCCCAAAAACCTACGAATGCATCCAGGAATGATCTGGTGGTCAGACTCGCCTCGATGAATTCTAACATGAGTAAGGCCTTAAAATGTCTGCAAATCTTGTCGAGAAACTTGTTGGACAGCGAGATAATGGGCATGGAATCGATTCGGGATTGACATGAATAAAAAAAAGTAGATATATTGATTTTGTATCGAGAGATACCCTCGATATGAAAAAGTACTGAATTTTTGTGCTATCACTGCCGGTTAAAAACATGAACTGCCATTTATATTCTCTACCAATTGCTAGACCGCACAGTTACGGTAATACGTCGTGTTTTGGCTGTTTAAAAATGAACAAGATAGGCTTTCACTTGGCTTATAAGTTGTACTTAAACTAAGATCACCCCATCTGTGTTTTTCTTACTACCTTGGTACGGCAGGCACATGGTCACGATGCTATACAGAAAACATATGTATTGGGATTTGTAACAAAGAACAATCTGTAGTACATATGGCTGTTGCGTCCACTTCCATTGATTTCTCTTACTGCACTACAACCCCTCAGTCATTAATTATGACATCTCATCTCCAGACAACATCCTTTTCAGGACTCATGCCCTTATAAAACAACTCCAATTCTTAGTCATTGGCAAGATTGAGCTCGATCATCCATTCTCTAGTTAATATCTTCAACTGTGTCATAGAACCATGCATCAAACTAGGAATGAGAGGAATCAGCAAGTTAGTCGACACATCTTGAGCGCCCTTGCGTGGAGGCTATATCAGCTAGCTACTGCACCTGAGGAGTGGGGATACCATTTGGGGGAGACATGGTGAAAGGCAAGGGACACCACATAGGAATGCTCCTCAGCATTTCAGGATGAGGCTGAGGCTGAGTGGTCCTATTTTTGTATTGCATAAATTACTCTATTTGAGCTGGACGATCCCACCTGGAGTTGCCCCAGTTGCACTTCCTAAATCTTCTCTAGGCCACCGCACACAGCCATGTCATTGCCTCCAAGAACGTTGTGTACCTTAGGCCTTTTCCTATTTGCTCCATAAAATGGACTGTTACATTGACAATGCAAATGGACTTCAAACACCTTTCAAAGTGTTGCACCAATAAGCGAAAAGACAAAAATATATGCATCTGGACTTGTTAGGCTTTGTCAAGGACATATAGGTAGACGAGCATAAAAGCTCTGCACATGTCATATGTGTAACTAATTGAGTTGCATAGTAAGAGAGTACACAAAAAGCTCTGCACATGTCATATGTGTAACTAATTGAATTGCATAGTAAGGGAGTACACAAAAAAGCTCTGCACATGTCATCCGCAGGATATTAAATGCAAGCTAAACTCATGCATAGCTACCGCCAAGCCAAGCCGTGGCATGAGCATGGGCTCGCGCTTAGGGGAGGCCACGATGTGCATGGTGTGTTGAGGTTACAGGTGTTGATTCGATCCGTTGTTGGTTGACAGAGTAATCTGCGAGAGTTTTTGTCTGTTACGACACTCGCGATTACTTCTTCGTCTTGGTAACTGTCCGCAAAGCAGTGTGAGAGTTTTTCTAACACTTGTCTTGAAACCAACTCTTAAATTCGTCCTATATCTGTTCTCCTTACCTATATGGCAGATTCACGGATAGGATGATGCTAGCTATAAGGTTAACATGTATTGTGTTTTTTGATTAACACAGGACATTCTATCGTAAGTCGGCTATATATGTCTTCTCTAGATAGTTTTGTGCTATGTATCTTGAATAAATGAATCAGAATCATCTCCTACCCACCAAGTTTAATTGTCAAATTAATTTCCATTCATAATTATTTCTTAGATCACCTCTAGGTAACCGTCCTCTGAGGTTGACACTACTACATAAACGAACTTCCGTGGCGGACAAAAACATTTTCCGTGGCGGTTTTTCTGTCCGCCAAGGACGAGGGTCACGGAAAATGAGCGATTTTCCGTGGCGGACAAAATGCCCGCCACCGCAATAATAAAAAAAATAAAAAAAAAGAAAAATCCAATCTGAAACCCTAACGGGACCAGATCTGGGCCGCCGGGCCCGTTAGGGTTTCGTGTCATGCCGCAGCCGTCGTGCTCCGCTCCACCTTGGTCCGCTTCGCCGCCGGCGGCGTAGTGGTGCTGCTGGCGGCGGATCCGCTTCGCCGCCGGCCGTCGTTGGTGCTTTCGCGGCGGCGGATCCGCTTCGCCGCCCGGCCGTCGTGGTGCTTTCGCGGCCAACCGGATCCGCGGCCCGACGGCCCGGATCCGCCGCACGCCGGCCGGGATCCGCCGCCCGCGGGAAGAGGGTGAGGCCGCCGCCGCCGCCGCCGCCTTTGCCGGGTGAGGGCTATACGTATTGCCGCCGTCGGTGGTCTTCGAGAGGGGCCGCGCGCCGCCGTCGCCGACTTGCTGGTGAGGGCCTTGTGCCGCCACGATGGGAGAGAGAAAGGGCGCTTCCGCCGACGAGAGGAAGAGGAGGAAGGGGAGGGGGCGGCCCGACGGGAGAGGAAGGGGGGGGCGCGGCTCGGCGGAGGAGGAGGGGAAGAGCGCGGGAAGGGAGGAAAGGGGAGGGGGCGCGCTCGGGCCGGTTGGGAGAGAGAGAAGTGAGGGAGGGGAGAGAAGTGTCCGGAGACCGGAGATTAGGGTTTGTGTCCGGGAGCGCCTATTTATATGCTGGAGGTATTATTGGGCTTGGAGTCCGCGCAAGGCTTCCAAATGATAATGGTTTAGGGCCGGATTAACCGTGGCGGGTTTTTAATAAAAACCGCCACCCGGTTAATATATTTTCCATGGCGGTTATTTTAACCGCCACGGTTAATCAAATATGTCCGCCACGGTTAATCGGGACATTTTCCGTGGCGGTTTTTCAAATGCCCGCCACGGAAAATAAAATTCAAACACCACGCAAAATCAATCCTGTAGTAGTGTGATTTCATGCCCTTATAAAACAACCCCAACCTGCATCCACCGCCACCCACAACCCGTAGTCATTTGGCATGGTTATGATCTCGAACTGTCTCAATAAAGCTAGGAATGATAGGAATCAGCAAGTTAATCGACACATCAGTGCCTTTGCAGTCTATATCAGCTGGCTACTACACGTGAGGGGTGGATACCATTTGGGAAACACATGGCAAAAGGCAAAAGGCTGCCCACAGCCGAGGAAAACTGGGTGGATGTTAGGTCCATGCCTCCATCCGGGTGACTCTGGCCTTGGTTACTGTGCCGCGGAACCAAATCAACAGTCACACATGGATTGTCTCCTCTACATCACCTAGCAGGCATGGCTAAGCTAGTGGTGCTTTTGATGCAGCCAAGGTCACTCGTCTGCAGCAGAGATGGCAAGAGATAAAGAGGATTGATTTTGGAGCCTAGCTGAGTTGGGAGAAGAAGACATAGAGCCAGCTCAGCAGATCCACGCGCATGCGTAGTGTCACACGAGACATGTGTGAGAGCGCGTAAATTTGAGGGGAGTGCACTTAGCATGTGGGTGTACAAACATCTTCCGTGTAGTCCTCACACGGTTTAGGATTTTACAGTTTTCATTTCTATATTGGATTGTGAACTATAATCAAATGCAGTCAGCATGATCACAGAACTTTTGCAGCTTTAGAAAAAAAAAATATTTGAAGGAGATCTCAGGAATATTTGGGATGTTCCAAGGTGGCACTGTTGTAACCTCACTGAAGCTTGTCATCAACGTTGGGCCTTGGTCTGCGGAGATATGCACTCCCTTCAGTGTCTTCGTGCAGAGCAACAGTGCCATTGTGAGATTGTTTGTTCGTACTG
>JADLZK010010646.1:0-321741 GCA_015847255.1 Hyparrhenia diplandra | reverse complement strand
GGTCGCGTTGACCTTGTGCACTGGCCCGTTGGTGTTCTATGTCCTGTGCGGGCCTGTTCCCTGGTGGTGCTGTCGTCGCAGGAATGGCCGTGGCCGGGCGTTGTCGTCCGTTGAATGGGTGGCCGTGGCTGGTCCCATATGTCGGTTGAAGTTCAGAAGCTGGCTGGGTCGTTGCGGTTCAGAAGCTGGCTGTGTCACCGGTTGCCGCACGTTCGTTGGGGAGCTGCGACCTGCCTCTTTTCTCTTTGCATTGTCGCGTCCCAGACTGCAGATAATCCGCTGGGGTGCAGTCCCAATGACGGTGGGCCAGGTATTCTACCAGCCAGTGGCCTTTCGACAACGTTGAGCCCAGGGCCAGTGACCTTTCGACACCGTGGAGGCCGGTCTGCGCAAGGGCAGGGAAGGGCCACACCACGCCACGGGTCCCGCTGCGTGGGACGAGCCAGCGGCCACGGTCATCAGGAAAACGGGCCCAGCTGGTGCAGTTTGGTCCGCTGCGTCCCTGCTGGTGGGTCCATCGGCCTTCGGTACAGTGTGGCCCCCACGCGTCAGCGACTGTTGGATGGTTCCCTTTCACCGTCGCACGGTCACGACTCCTTTTACTGCGAGATAAAGTCTGCTGCTCCTCCTCCGCTCGCCCGCCCGCCCTCCATCGCCGTTGCTCGGTGAGTGCCTTTTCTTTCCCCGCCGCCGTCTTCGTCTATCTTCCTCCTCCCCTCTCAGTTTCCCGCCGCCCCTTCGCCGGAGATTAACGCGTTTGACCTTCCGGCACGCCGCTGCTCCGATTCCGTCCCCGGGTGCCGTGGCCCTGACTGTTTTGCAGGTGCTTGCCGCGGAGATTCGATCCCCTGCCAGCTGCTGAGGAGGCCGTGTGCAGTCGCCGTCGGAGAGGGTGGAGAACGCCGGTGTGGGTGCTGTCGCGTTTGGGGAAGCAGACCGCGCGGTCCTGCTGCTGGTATGGCTACTTTACCCGTCCCCACGCGTTCCGATTACTTCTATGCGCGCATTCTCAGTTTCGAAATTATAGGTTCTTACACCTTGTCTTGTGTGGTGTGGGGGTCGTTGTTTTTCCCCTTCCTTTTCCAGTTCTTGTTTAGATTTTGTCCTGCTTGGGTTCACAGATACACGGTGCCTCCATGTTCATTGTGAGCGTGTAGAAAAAGTCGAGAGTTGAAGAGCAAAACGATCTATTTTTTAGTTTGTGACCCTTTGTTTGTTATGTTTCCTAGATGTTCCTCCCAGCTGCATCAAATTTATTTACTTTTAGTTCCGATCTTATATTTACAATGACATACAATCTGGAGGCACACAATATATATAAAAAAAGGATGTTTTCAAGGATAACTCTGATGCCTAAGTATGTTATAAAAACTGGCTAAGCTAATTTAGAAGTAGCCACTGGACACAAGAAAAAATGGTAGCATTATCGAGCCTCTATTCAGAACCAGGGATATGATGAGGTACCTGTCAAGATATATGAGAGCCTCTAATTCAAATTTGGCAAATTACAAACAAAAAAATTATATCTGGATTATAATGATGCAAAATGTGGATTGCCTCATTGACCACATCGGAGGTCTGTAACTACTCTGAAAGGGAACCCACTCCTTCCCACTCTGAAATCTCAAATTAAAGTTACTATGAGACTAATTGATCCCTGAATCTTATATTCCTATAGAAACATAGACTGCATGCTTCGATATACTTAGAATTTTAGTGAGTAAAGTCGCAGTTTCTACAAATCGAAAAGGAAAAAAATCAGGCAACATGCAAGAATATATGAATAACCTTTTCTGTGCTAGCAGCACTATTGCCTGTTTGAACAAAGACATGCCTCTTTCACTGACATGCTGTAAAGCAGTATTTACTGAAACATTTTTATACTTGCAACTAACCATTATTCTAGGAGAGTATCTAAATATGTTTGGAAGATCTTCAACCTGCAGTAACAAATATATCATAAATAATTTAGCAAGATTATACCCCAACCATTATTCTGGTCTCATTTTTCCATGTACCGAATTAAATTACACTCCTCACCAATCTCCATCTAATTTATTAGATTTTACGATTTCATTGATGCTTACTACTCTGTAGTCTCCAAGCTTCTTATCATTTAGCATACTCTGCTTCCTTTTGCTTGACTGACCAACGAAGCCGTCCAAACTCAAGACCGTTAGTGGTGGCCTGGCTGGAGCAATCTTAGTATTCAGGCTGGAGCAATCTTAGTATTCAGGTTGGAGAATGACTCACACACGCACTCGCTGCTGGGCTCACACATTCACGCACCCAATCCGGCACAAACAATTTAGCATTCTTGGCCTTCTTGGCCCGTTGTCTTCTTCCTTCTAATGTGCTTGACGCCGATGCCTCCTTTTTCATCATGTGGCATGATCAGTTGGATGTCGGTCCTCACACTATGCCCTGTGAAATAGAGTAGATGCTTCACCAAATGACTCACCACATCAGAGTCTGGTTGCTGAAATCAAACTATTGGTAGCAGATAACAAAGAAAGGCCAATGCCACTCATATGTCAATACAGTAGTAGAATATTATAGTAAGTAGCAATGCCACTCAAGCCTGAATGTGTGTATGTTGGGGGAACATGCCATTGCTTTGCTGGCTTGCATGTAACCTCCAAGTAGAGTAGTATATGAGTTAGCCAAGTGCTGCAATTCAGTTCGGAGGTCCACGGTCCAACCTAGACATCTGGAATCCATCTACACTGCAGCAGCCATTTTATAGTCATGTCCAGTTGTGCACATTGAGTATTTAATTACAAAATTTTAAAAATTGAAACTCCAATAATGAGGATATGAACAATATAATGGGGATATATATGGTACTCTCTCAAGTCCTACGGCTGCATAGTCGACCATTAGGCAGTGTGTACTGTACACTAGGAGAGCAGCCATCCACCTGCTGCAAAAGGTGAACGATCCATTGGCTCATGGCCATGTGCTGTTTATGTTGCTAACACCGCTTCTGCTAGACAACAAGCTAACCTTGGGGCGTAGTGAGCCGGTGTGGCTTACAACAAGCTAACCTTGCTGCGGTCTCTGTGGCTTCAAGGGCCACTGGTGTTTTAGGCAGGCTAGCACAGGAACATCATAAGCTTGATGTCCAGGCTGAATGCCTTATGAAAGAGGTGTCTATGTTAAATCTTGTTCTTTAGGTTACCTCCTATGTTGATTGCTCTTCTTTGTGTGGGCAGACCGTAATTCTATTCAAAGAATGGGTGTTGTGTGGACAGTCAGTGTTTCTTTTTGAGAACCGAGTGTTGTATGAATGGTTACAGATTCAGAGATCCTTTGGGGATTCCCTTCAAGTGCCACGCTCCCATGGTTTTCACCACCATGATTTGTTTGTTTCTATTCCTGTAGCCGCATGTTAAGATGCGAGGTCGCCGTGGCCGTCCAACAGCTTCTTACCTTCCAGGAGAGTCATGTATGTGACCGTCCTGCATATTTCCATGGTCTCATGTGTCCTGTAGATAATTAGCTTTCTGGATGATGTCTTATTTGGTTTGCTCTGTCTTATCGCCTACTTAGCTTCTTCACGGGTGCTTGACCCTGGACCTCCAAACCAGACCAAAAGAAAGTGTATGTGCCTGTTCTTGTTGTCCCTGTGGACCGTCTACTTTGCAGTCCCATTGGTCTTCTGTTAATCGTTTACATGGCGCTTTTGCTATAGCGGAGGGTGCCCATCGTATGCCCAGCACCCTTACAGCTTCTGAATCTCGGCGTAAACGCATGAAGTATTTAAACCAGAAGAAAATTGCTAAGTCAGGTGCCAGCTCCTTACAACAGTTCATAGCGGTTCCTCTTTAGATGTACCCATGCTGATGTGTGCCATGTGACGACCGTCTTTTTGCTCTTTTAGGCCCAGTAGATAGTGCAGGTGCATGTGGCTGTGGCCATTTCACCCAAGAGTACATCGATGCGTTAAAAGGTTGGCCTTCCTTTATCCTACATTGAGTGCAGCCTTTCTATGTTCCCATTCGTGTTCATCGTACTGATTTTATATTTCTTTTCATGGCCTTTGTTTTGCTGCGTGCTGTTGGGTGATCTTTTCTACATGTTTTCCCTGTTTTGCGTATGTTTTACCGCTCGGTTCTTTGTACCATGACTCTTTACATACTCTAATGAATGACATCATTATCTCAGGTTTCCAAACTATTCTTAGCCTCTGTTCACAGCCATTCAATTTTGCTGCTTACCAATGCAATTTACTGATAACATGATTACCTGCAGCTTGGAGCAATGGCTTTTTCGGCTCTGTCCTCTCTTCGTCCTGGTGACGTGCGTGCGGTCATCTGTGTTCGTGTTTGTCGCAAGTGGGAATACCGCGGAGGGAGCGATGACGGGGCAGTACAGCATGTTGACCTTGTCCTTGTTGATGAGCAGGTCTGCCTCCATTCCTTTTTAACTACTTCAATGCATGCTTAACCAGCATAAAATTTTTGGATTTGAACTCCCACACACTGCTGCATGGTACATAGAATTGTCTGGTTACCTGGTTATTGACATTGACTTGCTCGCTATCAGTAGGGAAACAGCCTCTATGCTGAAAATCCTAGGCCCTGAAATTGAAGCCAAAAGCCCGCAGATAGAGGAAGATGGAATCTATGTCATTGGCAGGTTCAGAGTCTCCAACGCAAAAGTCGCCCCTACAGGGGCTGTTGATGCTCCATTCATGGTGGAGTTCACCCTGCACACCACTATCTCAGCTGCAAGGACTGATCTCGCCTGATTTCCCAAAGTATGCATACAAGATCACTCCTATTGATGGCCTTCCCCGCCTATCTTTGGTGACACAACAAATTTCCTAGGTGAGTTCCCTGTCTGCGGCCGGAGGAAATTATTCCAGTTCCTTCTTGTTTCCTGTTACTATACTTTGTGTTCTACAACCGCAGATACTATTGGAACGCTGGTGGAGGTGTCCGACGTGCGGCACTGTGCACCTGCCTAACAAGCCACCTACGCTGTCGGGCACATAGTCCTTAGGGACCTAAGGTAGTACATTGCATATTCAAAATGTACTCTTCCTACCACGCTGTTGTAAAGACCGCTATCATCTAATCTAGAACTTTGTGCCAATCAACTTCAGCTACTCGAGATAAAGATCACCCTGTGGGGGGACATAGAGCCACCGCCTTCAATACTCAAGGGGTCTACAACAGGGGATGAGGCTAGGCCAATCATCGCCTTGTTTGTGGGGGGACTCATGAAATCCTACCAGGGTAAATACTGCTCTCTCACCGGTTCTATGATCAACTGCCTTCTAATTGTGAACACACAGCCGCTCATAGAATCTAACAAATCCAGTCATCATGTTCGTTTGTTTCAGGCAGGTACTACTTAAGTGGCAATGCAGCGTGCCGCTTGGTATTTCAATCCAACCATTCCGTAGGCACGCCCGCTGTATGAAAGGTATGATGTTGTCAAGATTCAGAACATGACATCTCCTTTACCTGCCATTTACCCCTCATTAGCTAATATATCTTTACCTTTACGCTAGCTACGAGCCGAGAGACTTGAGATACGGCCGGTTGCATCACCAGTCCAACAGCGTGTCTAGAGCCGCACATCAGCACAGCTTGAGGAGAAGACCCTTTTCAAAATGAACCAGATCAACCCTTATGACTTCTCTGTAAGAACGCTTCTCATTATAATGGTTGCCTGTACAAAACATCCTATGCCTGTCATTCCATCTTTTCCATGTTATATCTCTATATCCAACAATGCAGGAAGATGGCTATCGCTGCACCGGTCACTATTGGACGCCTTGTTCCCGGTGCATCATGGTGGTTCCCATCATGCAACAAGTGCAGCAAATCTTGTGTCTCGGATGGTACTGGATACAAGTGCATTCCGTGCTCCAAAGACTTCCTTCAAGTTTAAGTAGGTGTTTCTTTCATTGCTTGGTTCCCCGTAGTTCCATGATACGACATGGCTGGGCCCTAAACACAATCTAATGACAGGTACAAAGTGTGTTTCACTGCACTGGATGGCACCGATGAGGCTGAAATGGTGTGCTTCGGAGAAACCGCTCGACGGATGATTGGCAAGCCTGTCCAGCAGCTTCTCAGGACATCGACAGGCCCTACTGCATATCCAGCTGACATAACAAAATTGGTTTCTCTGAGGTTTACCTTTTGCAGTTACCATGACACGCCGAGCTTCTACAAGGCCAAGAAAACCTACAATGTCTCCGCTCTGGTCACGGCACACGGGCATCCTGCTGCTGCTCCAAATAATGCTGGATATGATGCTGCTGCTCAGTCTGATGATTCCTCGAGCAACAGTGGAAGCCAGGATACGCTTCAGCAGTCAGCTCCTCTTACGCCGCTAGCACCCTGTCTTCACCAGATCTTTCTAAGGTATGTATCTTATGACGCCTTCCACTTACCCACGCCTGTTCCACACTTTCCATCTGTAATCTCATGCCTCCACTTTCCTGCAGACTCCAGCAGCGAATGTTGCTTCAATTGAGACACCAGTGTCAAATAAGCGTGGGAGAGGGTAATATATTTACTGTGCCTCCAACTTTTTCATCATGAGTTTTCATCTGTACCTAACTGCCACTCATATGCAGTGCTCAGACCAAAGGTGACAGGATCCCTCGCCTCGCCGTAGGCTTGCTATGCCAAACGATGGTGAAACTACAGATGATGCTGTCGATGCTCCAGGCTCCAGGTATGGTTATAGTGTTTTCTTATAAGAACAACCAGGTGTTACCTTACACATTTAGATTGAAGGTTGCTATGCAGCTAGCTTCTTGCTTTGTGACTTATCAACCTTTGCCTGTTTTAGCCTTAGAAATTTTTATAAATTTAGCACTGCATCAATCTATCAATCTAAACTCATTGTTGAAAGAATGCGATGCTAATTCATGGTGTCTTCTTTGTAACTTCTTACAGCACTGCACATGACAAGGTTCAGGCTGCTGGTGCTGAACGCTCCTCTCCAGACCGTTCTCCCACTAGGGGAAGCAGCTAGATGAGGTAGGCCCCTTAGCTCCACACTTTGTTCATCGATTGTCTTTATATCTCTGCTTTGTCTGTTCTCCAGAATCCAGAGAAGTTTAATAAAAATCTTTCTACATTGCCTGGTTTCATAATTGCACAACAACACACAATCCTGCACACATTTCTTCCGCTGCATTGTCTGCTTCGTAGGTGCTATGCCAGACATAAAAAAAGAATTGTGACCTCTTCATTTTTAGTACCGTTTAAATCATTATCTGCTCTTTGTAAATCGGAAAATGCATGAAAAATTCAGTTAAAAATTATGGGGATGATGTATGTCAATTCAGTAGACAATATTCAACTTATTCATTAGCCCAGGAATATTACATTTGCATTTTCGCTAATGGCACCAATTATCACTCTGTCCATTGACCAAAGGGTGATGTTCATGCATAGGTACAGTTAACCATGCTCAAGCTTTTGGTTGGACTGGCTCGCTAACATCTGCCGTCCAGAGAAGACTTCTGCCTATTTTTTGGTGGCGTGGTGTGCTCTGCATCGGAAACTGACACATCATGATTTCTGTGTTCGCTTGGCCCATCCAGGGGCCTGTAGGCAGCAAGAACTTATTTCAAGAACCTATCCAGATGGGCGTAGTAGTGTGCCCTTTTCCTTTAGTTGATGTGGACCTATTACTTTGGCCCCTCGACCTGGCCTCCTGCATGTATGCCCAGTCAGTATAGCTGGTAAGACACTGCTTCTGTGCACTGATCCGGCTGCTACGCTGGCTTGCACCTTGGTAAAATTCTCGGTACCGTAAGAACACTTGCAAGGTTGCACCCTTGCTAAGCTCCCCGGCTACAACTGTTGTAACCTATATTCGTGGCTTGGCCAAACTATTCGCCAAGTGCAGCTACAAAAATACTTTCATGCTATTCTCGCGGATTCCGCTCAGTGATTTCTTTTCTCCTATTTCCCCAACGTAGTGACCTGTCGTAGTGTGGAGTTTCGTGAATTGCTTCAAACTTCATGCATCCAAAGTACGTGTCAATTTGGCTAAAAACTGCAGTTCAAGTTAGGTTTGTGATGTATGTGCATGTATGCTACGAACAAGATTTAGTGCCTGTGTGAACATTTGGTCTTTGAATAATTATTAAGTATTTTACCATCTCATATCTGCAATCAATTTTCTTCAACAATATCCATTCCCATTGCCGCGCAAGATGGGCGCCGCGAATTCACTAGTATTCTAGTATATATAAATGGTTATAACGTTGTGTGTGTGTTTTCGAGTATAAATGTTCATGTTTATAGGAATTAATTTGTAAGGGTATGTACGTCATTTTAAATCTATTGTTATAGTCGTCCCTCCATGTATAGTGTAGAGCTAAAGCTAAACGAAGCTGTGTACATGTCGAAAAAGGAATATGTAATTACCCGCTCGAGGTGGTAAAAGAAGTGTTCTGGACAACATTTTGGTTAAACATTAAAAATATATAAATCATGAATAAAGTTTAAAGTTCCTGAGTTTAGAAATGTAAAACCACATGAATAAAATTTGTTTGGAAAATATATATTTACATAAAACTAGCATATATCATTTCTCAATTATTTATAGAAAAAATAAAGTCAAAGTAATGCCTTGAAAACCGTGTCATTGTCTAAAACGACCTCTTTTATCAAAACCGTAATTAGGAGTAGTCGGGATTTTATCAAACCAGAAGGAGTAGTCGGCAGTTTTGACGACACACATCTTTTTTTCTCACTTATTGACTCAGCGCACTGCTGATCTGTATGCAGTGTGTTTGAATTTGAAATTGAACGGACTCTATTTGAAAGGGGCCGATGTACGGACGAGGGCGTGGTATGTTAACTGGCTAGCTAGCTAAGATATTTGTACTAGACTAGATAGCTGGTTAATTAAGCATGGTCACGGGGCTCACACGTACGGCGGCCAGTAGCGCTGGCAGATACTGTATGAGCATTGAGCAAAGGCCAAAACTGAAGCAGAGGACCAATGCGGTGTAGACGGCAAGACAGAGACAAGAAGCAGGGGAATACATACGTTATATGTAGGCAGGGCCAGACCGCCGGAGCACATAAAGACAGATTACGGGTCAGGCCGGTGGTGGTGGTGGTGCAAGTGTAGTGTGCAACGCACAACGACACGACGCACGCACGGCTGCTGGAGCTACGTACGTAGTAGCTAAATAGGTAGCTGAAGGGTGAAAAGATCCTATATATATATATATATATATATATATATATATATATAGCTACGTGCATACTATATGCACTTAGTATACTATAGTAGCTGATGGAAACAATGCAGCAGGAGCAACATACTAATATAGTAGTATAATCGATTTAACTAACAAACAAATTGATTAAAGCGCGCGCTGGCGAAGAAAGGAACAAATGGGAGGGGACGGGGACGCAGCTAGTTGTAGCTGGAAGGGAACTTCTAGGGGGCGGTGACCCATTGACCTTGTCGCTAATGCCGCCTCTAAGCTAGCTTACACTACTATTGATGCTCCACTAGTTACTATACTTAGCTACTAGGATTGTTCATGGCAATGGCACGCACGCCTGGAGCTAGCTAGGTCTCTCCGGAGCCCACGTACGAGTGCATGCCAAGAGGGTAGGTTATTTGCTAGACCGCTCTCCGGCTCTTTGAGCAAGTAGTATAATAAGAGATTAGCTACATACTGAGGTGAAGAGGCCGGAGAGAAGAGAAGTGATGTGTAGTTTACAACATCTAACTTGTTGAAGAGCTAAAAAAGCTGGTCAGACAGACATGTTGGCCGGCCGGCCGTAAATTAACAAGGGGACTAGTATATAAGTGGGCTGATCGTAAATTGGATGTAAATTTACATGCAACCAACAACGAACTGTATTATTAGCCTTGCTATAAATTGACTTTATTAGTTTTGACATTAATTATTAGCCACTAATACGAGGAAGGATCATCCTATGCCTATGCCAACACCAACACGACGCATGCAGCGCGCGCTGCCGGCCACTGCTGCTCCTTACACTGAGACGACTCTTGCCATTTTGCCAGAGCTCCAAGGCGGAGACGCGCACGGCGGCCGTCGTGCAAGTTGGAACATATGCAAATCTCCCCTGCCGCGCCCGCCAGCTTGCGTCTTCATCGGGCGAATAGACAAGAGATAAAAGCGTCCCGGCGCCCCTGACGGCCGCCGTGTTCCGCGGTCACCACCCCGCTTTGTCGAGCCCGCCGGCCGCTCGCAAAGGATGCACAACACTGCGTGGTGACTGGCGACGAACTGAGGGTGTGACATCTGCGTGCCTACGTGTCCCCGTGCCCTGCCTGTCTCTTTGCACACGCTGGCCGGACCCATCGACGACGGCTGAAACATCGGCGATATTACGGTGGCTAGCTAGCTAGCCTCTTCCTCTTGTAGGCTACGCTGCGTACACCGCGGCGATTGCTGCACAGCGTGTGCCGACATATATACGTTGTATCCTTGCATATGTATACATACGCGATCGAGCTAGCTTAGTACGACGCCGTGCCGGACACGGGCAAGTGCTGCGGGCCTGCTCGATCTCTCTAGTGCGGGCAAGCAACAAGCATTTTCCGTTGACGCGGACGGGTCTCCGACTCCCGGCGGTCGCTGTCGGAGCAAGTCGGCTGGATGGATCGATGAACACGATGCTCCGCGAGGTGCACTGCCGCGGCCGATCCTCTTGTTCGTTTCCGCAGCCGGCCGGGCGCCCAGGCTAACGACAACGAGGTATATCCGGCCGCCGCCGGTTGCGTACTTGCGTTGCGTGCGCGCGCGCGGCCTTGTTACTGCCGAGGGATCTTGAGTGTCCACAACTCCACATGAACGTACTATGTCCGAGTTCCATTTACAAACTCCCTCTATTCTAAATTGTAAGTTGTTTCAAGAATTTTGGAGAGTAAAATAATGTCAAGTTTTACCCAAATTATATAAAAAAATTACAAAGATTTCTAACATCAAATATGTATACTATGAAAATATGATTAACAATGAGTTCAAATGATGTATAATTGACATCCTAAAAATAATTATCTTATCGGATAGATTTAGTTAAACTTTTATGCTTTGGCTCTCTAAGATTTTTGAATGACATAGAATTTGTCATGGAGAGGGTATTAATCAAACCATCAACTCAAACACTCTAAACACTGGCCGGTATTATCGTTAGCAGACCTAGCTAGCGCTCGACTGGAGCTCATGCGAAGCTCAAGGCGCCAATGATGTGATTATATGTGTTTCTAATGCTGCAGCAGGCCGGGTGCAAAGAGACGATTTTCTCAGCGTGCATCAGGGCAGCTCACAATACACAAACTCTATCATAAATTCTGAAACTATTGGTACGCTAGACAAATTTAAGTGCGAGTAAATGTTAACATTTTTGTTTAAGGCCCGAGGGAGTATATTGATATTCTTCAAATCCTTTAGATTATGATTCTAGTTTTGAAACATAAAATTTACATGCGCCCAAATCAAGTACTGATTAGTTTTAGAGCAAGTGTTATCATAAACCTTGTAGTAGGAACTTTGTGACATAGGAGATTACTAAACATTAACGGTCAATATTTTTGTCAAAACGTTTAAACAAACAAGAGGAGAAAACTCGACAGAAGCTTTGTGCTCTTCGTCGTGATTTTGACGTGTGCTTTAAAACGGATGAATTCCGTTAAACGAGCTCGTTTTTTATACAAACAAGTGGAGCACAGTACTACTGCAACTAACCATTGTTTTGCTTTGAAAAAGGGTCACTTGCAGTATCGTTCACCGATGCAGAGAAGTGTACTACAGGAGCAGAGACGAGCGCGCCCCTTTGAGGAAATCGGTGGTGAACCAGAAAAGAACGAACCAGCTAAGGACCGGCGCGGGTAAAAAGAACAAAATCAATGGTGGGGTGGGGGGCAGGAAACTTCACATACGGGTGTTTCGTACACGTCAGATGGGATGGGAAGGGCGCCGTGCCGAAATTTACCCCGACCTTGGTACAGGCAGGCCACAGTAAAAGCAATCAGATCGACACGGCTGCCGGCCGTACCCGTACTCGTGCTGCCTGCGTGTGTTTGTTACAGCAGGCTGGTAACGTGGGCGGCCAAGTAAAAACTCGGCGACGAGCGAGAGAGAGGCGTGAGTCACCAACAGCTGTGCCGTGCCCAGCGGTAGAAAAGAAAAAAAGGATGCCATGGCAGGCAGGCAGCAGCGGCCGAGCGGCACACCACCACGCACAGCGCACGCCCGTGGTGTGGCCAGACACGGTGTGGCCAGACACGGACACTGACGCTGGCACGCTGCGATGCCATGCCAAGATATTTACCCCGCGCGCGCCAGCCCGGCCGGCCGGCCGGCCCGTTTCGCGAGGCCGGGTCCGTCGTTCGTCCCCGCCACCGGGGGTTAATTTTTACGTGGGGAATAGTGAGCCGTGTCGTGTCTCCGATCCACATGGGGTTAGTTTTTTTTTTGATTTACCGCGCCGCGTGTTTTACCTCGGGCTGGTTCGTTGGTCAGTAGAGTTGAGTACCAACAGCAACACGGACGACAGACACACAGCACAGCAAGAATCTGGCAACGATCGATCCCTCGCCGACGCCGCCGCGCGTGTTGGTCTCCTCCGTCCGTCCATCGCACGCCGCCGCACCGGCGCCGTGGAGGCGTCGACAGCGACGGGAGTTGGCCGGCCGGCCGGCCTTTGAAATGGCAAAGGGCGAGCTGGTGTGGACACGTGAGCTGCTGTGCCTCTCATGTGCGTGCATGCATGTATGCTGCTCGCCCATGTAGGGAGTACCTGATAAAGTAGTAAATGCAATCATGCTTGTGCCACAAAAACCTTGTCACCGTTGAATGCCCGATCCTCAGGCCATGACGAATATATTGGTTTCTTCTAGTATTTTATTTTTTTTTTTTTTTTTCAGCTTCACAATCCAAGAGATGTCAATCAAGAGCAGGAGTGTGTTGCCATGAAATTTCGAAGCATGTTACAACAATGTGAAGCACAAAAAACAATTGCGGTTAAGAAATCCACAGAACTGAAACAATATCATACCGATAAAATCTTCATGGTTCGGGTGGCAATCCAAGAAACCAGTTGCATTGCCGGGATGGATTCAAGCCATGGTTCTACCTGATGAAGGCAAAAAGAAACCCATTGGAACAATTTTAACTTGGCAATGCGTCAGCTTCCAACCAAGCAATGTGTACTCATCATACTAACTCATGGGTAGTGGACCATAGTGCAGAATGTATATAGCCTAAGGACTAAAGAGAGAACATTGTATATGACTAGGGCATCAATGTTATAGACATCTTGAACAACTTGTTACTCACCACGACAATGTTCATTGTCTACAACTCTTGAATCAAAATTTATCCCTCGATTCCAACCTATCCTCCACACTTTTTATCTAATGGTTCCTTGTTGGTGGCATATTAGTACACCTCATTGCCATCGATCATATTTAGACCATGTTATATCAATAGCAAGTGCACAAACAAACGGAGATGTGATCTAACAATTTGCATACAATACCAAACTGGCAGTTCTCTCCATGACTGGGGTGCCAGTTCAAGAGATGCGACTTAACTAGCTGTATTACTTGCATGGATTCAAGACGTGGATCTACTTAGTGAAGACAAAAACACAACAAAATAAATTTACAGATAGCAATGCAGTCGGTTGCACCAAGCCTAGCGTCGCTTAGCGTATCAATGCTCTTCCGCATAATCCAAGATACCAAAAGCGTGTACCTAACAATTGGTCTATTGTTCTACCATTGCAAATCAACACGGAAACAAGCTTAGGGCGATCAAATTTTTACATTTAATTTCCTAAACAACAATTAACCGCAACCAAGCAAACCGACCATGCCTTACCACAACACAATCATTATCAAGACACCAAAAAAATCCATAAAAATTATAGTGTTTCTCTTATTTTATTTAATAATTAAACATAGTTGTTTTTCAAGTCATGGACTCATGGCACCTCGTGTGAATAGACTAAGGTGTGCTGATTTGCAAAGGACTTGCATTTTTTGCACTTAATCTCTTTAGAATCATGCCTATCTCGCTTCAAATAGGTGGATCCAACAAATGAGTCTACTCGACAACGAGAAAACTAACCAACAAACAAAGTACATGTGATGATATAGTTGGCTCCAATTGGCCGCATGACATTAATTGTGCCAACCAAATGTCGCAGTATCCAATGCTATGAAACGTGTTTCTAATCAGCCAGCCGTTTTCTTTTGCAAAAATAACCCATAAAACCAAACCTTCAAACGAAAGTTGTCATCCGTATTCCTTAACAATAATTCTCCGCATACACAGCCAAACTTGTTACGTCAATCTAACACAACCACAAACCAAAGTGCCAATGGTTGGCGTGAATTGTAATTCACCGTGCCAACTAAATGTCAGTAGTATCCTATGTATGAAGTAGTATTACTAATCAACCTACCTTTTTCCTTTCAGAATTAGTTCTATAATCTAGTCGAACAAAAGTTTCCATACATTTCCTAACAATAATTCCATATGCACACAGCTAGTATACTATGTATGAAATGATATTAATAATCAACCTACCTTTTTACTTTGGAAAGTTACTTTATTAATCCAAATATGTCAAACAAAAAACTTCCATACATTTTCCTTAACAATAATTCAGTATGCTTGACACCTAGTATCCTATGTATGAAAACGTATTACTAATCCTTTTTACTTTGCAAAATTAGTGTGTAAACCAAACGACTTCGAACTTTGAAAATAAGTTTGTATTCACAAACCTAATGAATCACATCATACCAATAGAAACATCAGCACAATCCATAGTTCCCTTTTTCCTTTTTTTTAAAAAACTTTGAAAATAAATGACTTTCATGAATGATTTTCTTTTTAGCATTAACATAATTGCTTATGTGTGTTTCTTGAGAATGAGGAAGGGCATGATTGCACAACATTGTGCAAAAAAATGTGATAAGGGGAGCATGTGGCAAAACAAATATGTTTTTTTGGTGAGTTTGTTTTCATTATTTGCGCATTATGAAATATGAAATATTGTGGTGCTAAACATGTTTGGAAATTTTCACATTCCATAACTTATTACATTATTCATCGTGAAAATATTTTATCTAGCCCAACTTCATCACCCTTTCACAAAAATCATAGATTCTTTCCATATGACAATTTTTCCTGGCTACTTCATCTAATTCATCTGTGAAGCAAGCGACAAAGTTAAATCTGAACATTGAGTTGTTTTTCCCTTGTTACTTGCTCACTTTTTTTTCATAGTTGTCTTAATTACTACTTACCTTGATTCTCTTGCATTTTGCACAGGTTCATTTAAGCACTGAATCATTTTAGATTTGAAATTCGATTATGCAATTTATTTGCCTACTTGGTTGTGAACGTGGTGCTTTAGTTTTGGTTCGATTGGCACACAAAACAGAATCGAACACAATCGTCAAGAACATTTACACATTTCTTTTAACTACTAGGTTACCTATAGTCCTTTCCCATTTCAAAATTCAAATGAAAAAGCCAAGAAAGCGCGTTAGTCGGCATGGTTTTCCGTTTCCGAGCTCTCTTCGGCTCGTGTTCATAAATGAGCGAGTTTGTAAACAAAATAATGAACCATAAATTGTTTTGTATTTTCCGGTTGCGCAATAGTGCTAAGCTGTAAATGAAAAACTATTCACTCATCGTAGCTCCAGTATGATTCAGCTGTCATGCCAGCGAAGGTCAGTTTCTACTTGGGTATATGTGACAAGTGTATTAATGACAGTAGCATCTGTGTATCTCCAAGATCTGAGAAAAAAATCAAAGCCTTTAATTATGAGATCCTCTCCCAGATTTTATTTATGCACACAGTTTGCTAATCTTGCAAAAAGAAAAACAAGTGTTTAATAGCAAAAAGAAAAACCACTATTTTGGAAATTCAAAATTAGGAGGGGAAAAAAATCACAGCCCGGGGTAGGTGGGTAGGGGCTCCTTTGCCTTGGCACGCAAGCAGCGGCTTGATAGTTTGAGACCGAGCGAGACTACAGGGGACCCAACTGAAAAGATTACGATCAGCTTAACAGTTCATCAGCAGAAAAATCTCCAACAAAAATAACCACGCGTGACATCACCATTCCTCGTGAATCCCGAAATTACTGCACGCCCTGACTGGACAGGATTGGTAGTGGATGGTGAAAAAAAAAAAAAAAGGGAACCCGTCGTTGCACCTGCACGCGGTGCGGCGTTTCCCAACCCCCAAAGATTTGACCACAGTTTAACCCCACCCGCGGTCTAGTCCTGGGCTCACGTGACCCTCGCTGACACGTGGGTCCTCCTCACACGCGGCGCGCATCTAGTGGCCGCACGTGGGATGCGGCGGGCTGGAGCGCTCCCACCCGTCGGCCGCTAGAATCTCCGCGCCGCTTGCAGGTGGGTCCCCGGTCTCGAATACGGCCCCGGTACCGTTGGATACCCCAGCTATGCTGTCATTTACATGTGGACCCTACGCAGGGGAATGAATTACTACCTGCTCTTGCCTGTGGGAATTCCTACCTGTGCGTCCGGCCTGTGTGGGTGGGAAAGTAAAATGTATGGGGCCAGGTGGTTACGAGCAGTAGTACGCCGATCTGTTTTACTGCCTGCGGTAAAACTGGCAGGCAGGCGGCCAGCAAAGCCACGCGAGAGGCCATTCACTTTTCGCCATTTTTCAGCAGCTACACTTTTGAATTTCGAAATAACATCCTTTTTTCGGAGAAGTTTTGCGAGAAAGGGCCGGAGTAGTAGGAAAAGCCACGCAGGAAAGCGAATGAAAATTTTTTTGAGGATTAAACAAAAATCCGGGTTTCCCGAATTGGGCTCGTGGATGCTATAAAAGTGGGGCGGAGTCCTTAGGGTCTCTTCCTACTCCTACCCACTGCAGCAACAACAACAAACAGCGACAGCGAGCACATCAAGCACGCACGCAGAGCGGCCAGGCGGTGCCAGACACCCACACACCACCCCCATCCCACCACCACCTCCCCGCCGGCGCCTCGTCTCCACCTCCGAACCCGCGAGCCAGTCCGCCGGAGCTTTCGGGGTTTCCGGTGGCGTAGGAGGTGGTTGGGTGGCCGAGCCATCCCATTCTGGAGCCTTGGAAGGCTTTGGAAGAGGGTTCTTGAGAGGTTTTAGGAGGGGAGCAAAGGATGCTGGCGAAGTCAAAAGCGAGCGGAGTGATGTGGCCCATGGAGGAGGAGATGTTCGTGGCGGTGAGGCGGACGGAGCACGTCGACGTCGTCACCTCCAGGACGGTGGAGGAAGTCGTGGCGACCAAAGCGGTGGGTGTCGGCGCCGTCGCGGGGCCCAGGACGGTGCGGGTCTTCTGCGACGACTACGACGCCACCGACTCGTCCAGCGACGAGGCGGAGGAGGAGGACGTTTCCGCGCGGAGGAGGGTCAAGCGCCACGCTCAGAGAGATCCGTCTCGAGCGGGCGGTGAAGGAGGAGGTCCCTGCTGGGACCGGGAGGGCCGGTGCGTCGTCGGCGGCTGTCGTGACGGCGGGCGCGGCTGGGAGAGGAGGCGAGTCCTTCCCGGGCGGAAGAGGAAGTCCGACGGAGCCACGGCAGGCCCGGTTCCGCGGTGTGCGTAAGCGGCCGTGGGGTAAGTACGCGGCGGAGATCCGCGACCCGTGGCGACGGGTGCGGTGGGCTTGGAACCTTCGACACGGCCGAGGAGGCCGCCAAGGTGTACGACTCGGCCGCCATCCAGCTTCGCGGGTCCCGGACGCCACCACCAACTTCGAGCAGGTGGACGACGCGCCGGTCGCCGTCCCCAACGAGGTCGCCGAAGCGCCTCCGCAGCCACCGCCGTCCGTGCCAGCACCGGCAGCGTCAAGAACACGCCCGTCCGCCACATCCTACGACTCGGGCGAGGAGTCCCACACGGCCGCGGCGTCCCCGACCTCCGTGCTCCGCCATTCCCGTCCTCCATCGTCGCTGACGACACCTGCAGCAAGGCGGTCATCAAAGAAGCATCCGGCGCCGGCACCACTAGTTCCATCGCCGGCCCCGAGACCGACGAGTCGATCGGCGGCGGCAAAGCAGCGTGTTCGGCTGCCCCACTCCCTCCACCGACGACTGCTTCGGCGGCGAGTTCCCACCTCTCTGTACACCGACTTTGACCTCCTCGCGGACTTCCCAGAGCCGTCGCTGGACTTCTTGGCGGACATCCCCGACGAGCCGCTGTCCCTGGCGCCATCGATCCCCTCGAGGGAAGCCTCGAGGAGTTGCCTTCCGACGCTGGAGCCGGCGTCGCCGGGCGAGGTGGCAGCAGCTGGACGACTTCTTTCAAGACATCACCGACCTGTTCCAGATCGACCCGCTTCCCGCCGCCTAGCGCCCCTCCTTCCCCTCTCACCTGCTCTCTACCGGATTCACCTAGTCCGCCAATTTTGTTTCCGTTCGTTCGTGTTGTTTTTATTTGGTTCCTAGTTGTGTTCTTTTAGCGTAAGAAGAAGTGATAAAGAAGTGCCCGGCTCGGCACGCCGCCGTTGCCTGCCATGTACGCCGGGCACCACCACCCCGGCAAAGGAGGAAGAAGTAATGAGCCCTTGGCCGGGGTACCGAGTTATCAGTAATCGGCGAGAATTAATGAAGCTATGAGTAATTAGCATATTCGTTTTCCCAACCACATCACCGTCTTTTGATTTCTTTCCCTCTTTTTTGACCACTTTTGCTTGCACGACGTTTGTACTCTGCTCCTACGTAAGCGTGCAAGGATGAATGCACTCTGTCCGGTTCAAAATTCAAAAGGGAGCTTGGCAGACAAACATAACATAGGAACTCTACTTACCCAACAAAGATTTGGTCGTGTAAATGACACCGGCTGCCACGTCGGCAGTGTCTGCATTTGCACGGGAAGCAGGAAGGATACATGGAAAGACGACGGCGTCGACACTGCCGTGCCTCCTTACTTTTGGAATACTTTTGGAATGGGAATGAAGCAAAGGCTTTTGGAATGGCATGGGAGGACGCCGACGGCCGGGACGTGATCGAGGCCGGCGAGCGGTGCGGTGCTCGCTCGCCTTTTAGGAAGGAGACGGGGAATTCTCTTCTCCCCCCTTCCTCTTTTCGCTGTGGTCGTCCCTTTCTGTCCAGCAGCACCTCCGGCCGGCCAGCCCTCCCACGACGGGTGACGACGGCTCTTCGATGGCCGTCCATCCGTGATCCATCCGCTCATCCATGCACACAGCCTTTGGTTTGGGCATCTTGTTGATCGCCTCGTCTGCCTGTGCCTGGTGCCTGCGCAGCGCAGGAGCAGGGCAGGTCCGCAGCAGCACCAAGGACGACGTCGCCGTGCCGTGCTGTGCGGCAGCCTTTGCCATGGACCAGACCAGCCGGAATATATCCTCCCTTGTCTTTTCTCGCCATCGGAGCGGATGGGAGCGGCGTCGCCGACGCCCCGCGCGCGACCCATCGAAAAGAGAACTTTACAAAACAAACGTTTTGCGGGCAGGGACGTATTGCCAGCCGCGTGTATATGAAACAAGCGGTCCGGGCCACCGTCGGCGGCGCCCGCGTCACAGGTTTGGGCAGCTCCGGCGAAGATCTCGTTGGACCCTCCTAGGCTAGTGGGGAGGAGTATGAGTACTCGTAGCACACTGTGGCAAACGTGTGGCAGGGAGTGTACTCCACGACGGACACTGGTGCTGAGATTGAGATTTTGGTGATGCCGTGCGTGATCTCGTGGAAGAAAGGAAGACCCGTGTGTCACGTTCACGTCCCCTCCATGGGTGCCAGCACGCCCTCGTGTCTCTCCCCCGTTGGTCTCGTCGTCTGTCCTGGCATAAAAGCCTACAACTACAGTGCTACTAGTAGTACTAGGCCTGAATGCCTGCGCCATTGTCCTCGCGATGCGAGCGAGTGTGTGTGCCTCCCCCAATGCCGCCCCGGCGGCATGCCTGTGCTGCTTGTCGTGTCAGTCAGCGCAGAGGCGACGGAGAAGGAAGCATGGCCAGCGCGCTGCACTGTTGCAGCTGCCAGATTCCTCAGCGTCAGCCATCACCGTCAGCAGCGGCCGGTCGCCGTGGCGTGCCAAGCAAGCGACGCGACGCGACAGCAAAAAAGGCACGGGCGACGCGGCGGAGAACGTTAGAGCGACCCCGCCCACGCCACGTCACCTCCGTCGGCCATCGCGCAGCAGCCATTTCGTTTTCACACTCGTGTCGTGTCGCCTTGTTGGCTGGCTGGGAGCTGGACCTGGACGGCAGACGCCGCCCCAGCAGTGGAGAGGCCGACCGAGTGAGCGAGTGGTCAAGCGGCGTCGCCGTCGCGGCCCCGGCGGCCGGACCGTGGTGGGTGTCCCGACCACTGTTTCCTAGGCGGGCGCGCGGGCACGCGGCGCACATGCGCCGTACGCTGGCCCGGTCCGGGGCCGTGCCAGTCCGTGCTCCGGGCGGCTTTGAGTGCGGAACAAGCTAAACCATGGCGCGCTGTGGTGCTGACGCCGCGGCGGCCCCGCCCGGTCGGTCCTCCTCTCGCGTGCTACTGCTACATGAGTGCCCAGGCAGGCAGGCAAGGCCTCGTGTTGGCTGCACTGCATGCAACCGTACCACCACTGCTGCTGCTGGCTGCGCGCTGCTGTTCACCGTCCACCGGAGTCAAAATGGCCAGAGGGGTGATGAGTGAGAGGGGTCCAGTCAGGCATGTGTAGTACTGGTAGTACGCGCCACGACGTGATCTCTTTCCTGTCCGGCCACGGCCGCTTGGATCCGGCGACAGGTAAAGGCAGGCCACCACGCCGCCGCCTGGCCTGCCCTGTCCTGTCCACTACCGTGGAATTCCTACATTTCCCACTCGCGCCAAGATCTGTTGGTCAAGTCAAATAACGAAACATGCAAGACATTAAAGTTAATTAGGAAAAGGGATGAGATGGTAATCAAGGTTTAGGGTGTGTTTGGAACACGGGAAAACAAAGGAAAAATGAAGGAATGAAGTTCCTATACTATTTATCACCGTAGGGAGTGTTTGAACGGAGGAATTGGTGCAAACCTTTTCCGAGGAAAGGCTCACACACCTGTACTTTCAAAGGAATGAAAAAAATGCTGCTGTGTCTCATGGAATTTTTCCCGTGGCTCTTGCATGCTCTTACGCCACTAACCAAGGTAGGTTTCGACAAAAGGATGCTACGCAGACAAAAGCCTCACATACCATCGATACGCCAACTCATAATCCACTTTATAAAGTACCAAGCTCTAAACAGCCATACTCACTACAAACCAATAAATTCCTATGTTATTAGTATTCCCGTGTTCCAAAACAACAATTTCTACAAAAATCCTCAGCTTTTCAATCCTCCTGCTTTTACACCTCTATTCCTTTTATATTCCCGTATTTTCTCAAATTCCTACGTTTTATATTCCTCCGCTCCAAACAGGCCCTTATGCGACGCACGGCTACAAGCCTGTACTACATCCAGAGCCAAGTACGTGCAAGGCTAGAGACAAACTGTACTACTAGTAGGTCCATCTGGGCGTTGAAAAATCGCAGCTGACCTGTTTAGTATTGGTGGTGGTGGTGTGTGATTGAATAAAGAAGCGTGATGTTGATGTCGCTAGAAAGTTGCCCGCTTTATTTTCCCGGCCTAGAACCTTTGTTAATGCTCGATCGCGTGGTCTCTATCATACTCGTATACGAGTACCATACTCGTACTAGCTTTACTGTGCACGAGTGGCACGGAGCCAATTAGAGGTCGTCCGAGATTTTTTCGTCCACGCTTGACCACTTTGATGCCCAGCCTATCGTAACAGCCTGGGGCTTGTTAGTTACGGACCACTGTTAAGCTATGCGTCGAGCGTAAGTACTTTATATTATAATTAAATTTATATTATAAATAAGTAACTACTCCCTCCATCCCAAAATAGTTGTCGTTTTTTCCTTTATAAACATCTCGCTTAAGAATTATATATTAAAATAGGATTAATATTTATATTACATAATTAGTATCATTGGAAAGATCTTTTGATCTAGTTTTTTAACAAATTTATTTGGAGATTTAAATCTTGACGTATTTTCTACAAATCGAGCTTAAAGTTGTGCAGACGCATCACCCAAAAAAAACGACAACTATTTTGGGGATGGAGGAAGCAGTGAGGTGAGAGTAGTGCTACTAGTCGATAGGAGTAGTACGTTGGCATGCACGAGTCACACTTGTCCCCATCAACATGAGCAACCGGATTTGGATTTGCTTGTCCCGCTCTCGGTAACCACCCCTAGGCACGCTGGAGCTATCCCTGGCTAGTGCTTGGATTTGGATGCCGGCGGCCGGCCGCACACGGCAGGCAACACGCAACGCCACTGCCACGAGCGCGAGGCATGCTGTTCCGTCAGAAGCGGTCCCGTTGATTAAGGGGGGTTGCGGTACGTGTCTTCGTGCACAGGGCCGCTAAAAATTACTACAGTAGAATTTGAACAACAAAAATAGTAGTAGTGACTGCGTGCATGTAGGAGGAGGACACGGTACGGCGCAACAGGGTCTGGTGGTGACCACGGGCGCGCGGCGCCCCGCGCACTGCATAGCATGGCGGCCTGCGGCTGCCGGATGCGGCACAAAGAAGCAAAGGCGCGGGGCGGCGGGGGCGGCCGAGGGACGGCGACGACGCGGACAAGACCCCGCCCCGCCGGCCGGTTAGACAAGGGGAGAAGAGAGAGCGACGACAGGGACAGCGCTGCCTGCCCTGCCTTGGCTCCATCGGCAGCCGTTTTGTCGCGCCCTCGGCGGCTTCTCCCCGCCCGCCCGCGTAGTCCCTGGACCGCAGGACGGACGACGATATGAGCCAGCAGCCTGCTGCCAAGAGTGACGATACTCTACTGTGTGGAGTACATGGATTGCAGAATTAGAATCTCTGTCGCCCGGTCGCGTTGACGCCAAAAACGTCCTGAATTCGAATCAAATTTCCAAAGTTCAAAGCAGTGTCCAAAACTAGGGAAGGGTGTCCGAGCTCGATCTGTGAGGTCGAGTTGAGTGGAGTGGAGTGGAGTGCTGCTCCAACCCCAACCAAACCGGACCAGACGGCCGGCCGGACACTTGAGCAGCCAGCCAGGCAACACCCACAAGGGAAGAAGTGTCACTGTCGGTGTGCTGCTCTCCTTTGCCATGATGAGGAATTGAGGATCGATCCAGAGTGTGAGACTGCTGGGTGTACGGTCCGTGACGCCCCGGTGCAGCTCAGCTCCTGTCGATGTCGTTCCAATATAGGCCGCGCCTGCATGCGGGCCTGCCGGTGCCGGCCGGCGACGAGACGAGAATAAAAACGAGCCGCCCGACCGTACCCAGGCCACAGCCGAACGTGGTGTCGCCGTGCGCGTACGACGACGCTAGCAGAGCAGCGTCTGTTTCACGGAACCGATCGAGCAAAGTCAAGTGATGCCGCCGTGCGCCGCGCACGTGTGCTGTGCTGCGCCTTTGGCGAGCGTGCGTGCGTGCGCTCGCCTTTTCCCGGCGTGCCGCTGGAGTGGTGGCCGGTCACGGGTCCGCCGGTGGCGCACGACGAACGACATCGATCGACCTGCCCGCCCTGTTTTCTGTAAACCGGAATCCGAGGCCGGCCATTCAATCGTGGAGCAGGTTCCGAGCGCAGCCCGGCCGGAGTCTCTTCAAACACGTGCTAAATCTTCTGGACGCCATTTGATTCCATACTTATTTTTGTGGCCATTTCGATTTCAATAAACAAGTAATCTTGTTTATTTTTGCCAGTAGTACAACATTTCGATGTGAGGAGCATCTGTGAGGGACTGAGGCTGTGCAATCGATGGCGCACAAAGAAGTTGTGGCGCAGCATGCACTCGAAAACCAATCATGCCTTGCAAACACAAAGCTCTGAAATCCCTGCAGGCAGGCACGCACTTGAAAGAAAACTTATCCCTCATCGACCAACCCCTTCCTCCTTAACTTTGTGCAGAGATAACATCAAATAGGACGCGACCTCATCATTCCCAGTCATAATCTCCAGGAGAGGAGAGGGACATGTCATTTGACTAGTCCTATAGTATTTCTGTGGTGGTGGTCAGTTTCAGCCTTATTCCTAGTCAATTACTAGTTTTCTGCGTGCGCCGGTCGACACATTTACATACACTGATAGACACGTGACGGATTGTGACTAGTTGCCCAACCAAACGAACGAATGAATCTGAATTACACTGAGTATGTTGTAAACCTCGTTTCAGTAGATGGACACTATTCAGATACTCCTGAACAACATGTCTGAACAACAACTAATCAAGGGCCGAAATATCTTGAGAAGATCACCGCCAACAGCAACAGCTGTTGCCACTGCAGTACAGTACACGAATTGCGGCAATTTGGTGGTGGTCCTTGTAACCCTCCCTCCTAAAACCACAAACACACACGCAGCACCACAAACATAAAGACGCCATAGCCATTGCTTTCCATGGCCTCTTCTGTCTCGCACAAGCTGACACTCACGCCTCATACGTATGTGGTTGTGGTTTTTTCTGATAATTTGGCTACAAAGTGGAAACAAGCTATTAGCTAGTACACTTTGTATAAGTATATATCGATCAGGTGAAAGTGACGGGAGCAATGAGCAAGACAACCGAGCTTTTTTTCTCACACGTTTGGTGCTGCGGGAGAAGAAAGGGTCGGCTAAAGTCGTTGCGTTTTGCCACGGAAAGCGGCGAACGCATCATCGTATTAGTAGATCTGCTGCCTTGCGCTTAGATGCATGCATACTCCTACATGCCAAAGACAAAGAGGCTTATCCTATCTCTGTGACTTTCCAGGAAAAATCTCAGGACCTTCAGTACATCTATCTAACCTCAGCGAAGCTCATGCACACAAAGGCAGAGTCGTTGTCGGGTAAAGCAAAATGAAGTGTTGGTGTACGCTGTAGGTCATCTTCTCAACATCACTGAAATGTAATAAATAAAAACCTTTTTCAGTTTTTGTATGTCAACGGTCAGACTACTAGATTTTAACTTGACTGATGCTATCTTGTCTAGTGTGTTGATTCTATCTAGGACTATACTCCCTCCGCCGTCCCTAAAAAGAGTGACAAAGACGGATGCGTCTCTGTGAGTTTCACTCAATTTGTAGAAAATACGTAAACATTTAAATTTTCAAATAAATTTGTTAAAAAACTAGACTTAAAAGATCTTTCCATGATATGCTAATTACTTAGCACAAATGTTTTACATTTTAATATATAATTGCTTTTCCGATTTTGTATCTCGAAGTCAGAATTGTCATTCTTTTTTAGGGACGGAGGAAAGTATATATTAGCTTGTGATGTACTCCCTAAAAAAAAAAAAAAAAGCTTGCGATGTGCTGTTACCAAACAGAAGATACATACTGACATCCTAATAACAAATCAAAAGTTAAGAATTTTTTTTCTCCAGCCTGTCCAAGAATATGAGTGGAAGGGTAGTACCTCAGAGAATGTAAGTGCACACAACACAGACAGCCTGATTAATTGAAGCTAGCTAATCTCCCTTGCAAAACAAACAGCAAGCTAGGCTCCAAACAAGAAGGCCATGGCTGGCACCTTTTATCCGGTCCGGCTTCGACCTCGCCAAGAGTGGCTCTGTGTTGACCAGTCGTCCTTCGGCACCTTCAAAGCTGAGAGCTGCTTTGGAATTGCAACGTTACAGCTTACAGACCCGACCACCGTTTCAGGTTAAAAACATGAGCAGTGTCTAGTGTGCTCACCACCGGTCTGCCTGTGGTCCTTTCCGGTTCAAACGCTACACACGGTCCTTTGCCTTTGCGGTGCTCTTTTGAGAAAAAACCTCACCTCACTTTGGAGCAAGCATGCATTGCATTGGTGCTGCACCTTTGGCTTTGCTGCTGCCTGCGCGATTAAACAAAAGTCCGGGTTTCCCGAATGCGGATGCTATAAAAGTGGAGTGGGGCGGAGTCCTTGGGGTCTCTTCCTACTCCTACCAGCAGCGACAGCGAGCGCATCACGCAGAGCGGCCAGGCACACACACCACCCCCCACCCCACCACCACCTCCCCGGCCCGGCCGGCGCCTCGTCTCCACCTCCGAAAGCCACGAGCTAGTCTTTCGGGGGTCTCCGTCCGGTGGCGTAGGAGGAGGTTGGGTGGCTGTGCCATCCCATCCCATTCCGGAGCCTTGGGTTCTTGAGAGGTTTTAGGAGGGGAGCAAAGGGAGTGTGATGTGGCCCATGGAGGAGGAGATGTTGGTGGCGGTGAGGCGGACGGAGCACGTCGAGGTCGTCACCTCCCGGACGGTGGAGGATTCCGGAGTGGTGGCGACCAAAGCGGCGGCCGTCGCGGGGCCAAGGACGGTGCGGGTCTTCTGCGACGACTACGACGCCACCGACTCGTCCAGCGACGAGGCGGAGGAGGACGCCGACGGCGCGGCGCGCAGGAGGGTCAAGCGGTACGTCCAGGAGGTCCGCCTCGAGCGGGCGGTGAAGGAGGAGGGGACCGGGAGGGCCGGTGCGTCGTCCTCGGCGGGTGCGGCTGGGGTGAGGACGACCACCACCAGGCTGGTCCTCCCCGGGCGCAAGAGGAAGTCCGACGGCGCCGCAGCGGCAGAGCCCCGGTTCCGTGGCGTGCGGAAGCGGCCGTGGGGCAAGTACGCGGCGGAGATCCGCGACCCGTGGCGACGGGTGCGGGTGTGGCTTGGAACCTTGACACCGCCGAGGAGGCCGCCAAGGTGTACGACTCGGCCGCCATCCAGCTTCGTGGCTCCGACGCCACCACCAACTTCGAGCAGGTGGACGACGCGCCGGTCGCCGTCCCCGACGACGTCGCGGAGCGCCTCCCGCAGCCGCCGCCTTCGTCCGTGCCGGCACCGGCACCAGCGGCGTCCAAGAACGCGTCCTCGTCCGCCACATCCTACGACTCCGGTGAGGAGGAGTCCCACGCGGCGGCGGCGTCCCCGACCTCCGTGCTCCGGTCATTCCGTCCTCCGCCGTCGCCGACGACACCTGCAGCAAGGCCGCGGTCGTCAAGAAGCATCCAGCGCCGGCACCGCCAGTTCCATCAGCGCCGGCCCCGGAGACCGACGAGTCGACCGGCGGCGGCGTGTTCGGCTGCCCCTTCTCCGACTGCTTCGGCGGCGAGTTCCCTCCTCTGTACACCGACTTCGACTTGCTCGCGGACTTCCCGGAGCCGTCGCTGGACTTCCTTGCGGACATCCCCGACGAGCCGCTGTCCCTGGCGCCATCGATCCCCGAGGGAAGCCCCGAGGAGTTGCCGTCCGACGCGGAGCCGGCGTCGCCGGGGAGGTGGCAGCAGCTGGACGACTTGTTCCAAGACATCACCGACCTGTTCCAGATCGACCCGCTTCCCGTCGTCTAGCCATGCTTGCATCTGTCCCTTTCACAAATCACAGTGCGAGCGGCTAGGCAGGGCAGGCAGGCTTGTTTCACACAGTCACATGATGAAAGAAGAGAATGGCTGTTCTGTTTGTGCTGCGAGCGAGCGGCGAGCGGAGCTCCTCCCAAAATCTCAAGACCCAATGCAATGGAGGAACAGCAAGCACAGGAAACATGGAAGCTCTTGCAGCAAGCATGCATTGGTGCTGCACTTTTGGCTTTGCTGCCTGCGCCGGTCTCCCTGCACCTGCACGTCTCTGGCCGGCCTGTTCCAGGATTGGGGAAGGGGCGTCTGATTCAGTCGGCCGCTTGGAATGCGTTCATGTGTGTGGACACAGGAGCAGCAGAAGAAACAGGACTAGTAGGGAGCAACTACCAAGGGTGTCTTTTTTTTTTACCATGCCTTTTGTTAGTGGTGTGTTTAGCACCTAAAATTTTGGTCAAAATTTAGCTATAGCTAAAATTATTCTGGTCAGGCAATTGAATGCAAATTGCAGAGACGGGTTTTGGCAGGATTTGTTTCTGTACGTTTTTTCACCCATCATGTGAGAAGAAAAACCGTTGGGGAAGGGAAGGTAGCGGTGACGGTGAGGAAATCGCCGCAGGCACCAAACAAACAGGGGTTGGTATGATCGATCCCCTTCCCTTGTGCTGCTGTGCTGTGCAGCAGCTGGGTGCAACTGCAACATGCTTGCACTGGCATGTTGCAAGCATAGCATAGCCCAGCATGCACACAATCATCAATGGGCCGGCATCAAGAGGGAGGGCCGTTGCGACTTGCGAGAGGGCCGGCCAGCCAAGCCTGCGGTATCACGGAGGAAAACGCAAGAGCAGATCATTCCATATTTCCATTCATCGTCGTGTCGTAGTACGGCTTAGATACTGGCTGTCCTTGCAGTACCTGTAGAAAATCTCGGCGGCAGATTTTTGGGCCACTCTGAATCGATCTCCTGTTAAAAGTAGGAGTAGGATTCTAGGAGTATGATGATCAGTGTACAGGTACACTAGTCAAATTTGATGAGTTGTGAGAATTTAACCCCCAACTGAAGATGTACCGGCACACACAGAGGAAGTAAACAGTGATCAGTGAAGTCGTATGTACGAACCCAACATGCATAATTTTACTGCCAGCACATGGGTACGTGAATGGAAAAGAATTTTACTGCCAGCAGGAGCGGAGCGGAGCGGAGCTGCTCCTGCTGGAGGATCTTCATCTCCCGTCCTGGCTCCATCTCGCACATACAAGTACAATCGCACATCGGCACATGGATGTTCTCGAGTACCGATCTTTCCTTGGATTTTGTATCTGCGCAGCTGCACCACCAGGAGCACGTACTGTACCTGTGAACTGTGATTCTGTGAAAAACAACCTACGGTAAGTAGTTAGTTTACGGCGAACGAGCCGTGGATTTGTCATCGTGCCGGAAGACAGAGTGGGCGTCGCGCGCGTCGGTCCTCCGGCGCACACGCCCGTTGCGCGCGCGACACGCCAGTCTTGACTCGTGAGTCGTCACGCGCCACGTCGTCGCCGGCGCACGGCATATCGGCGGACGGGACCAGGGGGTACGTGGTGCCGCCGTTCCGTTGCGTCCCCGTGCGGCCGGCCGGCGCGACAGACAGCGCAGGGGGGCGGGCGCCCGGCCGTGTCCCGGACATCCGTTGGCCGGACCAGGCGTGGCGTATCTCGCGGAGATCGATGTGGGTGGCTTGTGGGCGGCGACAGCGACGGCACGTGCTGCGCGCGGCGGCCAGGGCATGGGAGGGAGCTAGGGATCTTGGTTTGGTACGCGCCTCCCGCCCCACCGGCCGGACAGCCGCCGGTCGGTCGGCCTCACATTGTTGCATGGGCATATCGCAGCTTGCAAAAGCGTGCTCTAGTAGTGGTGGTATGGTGCGCGGGTGAACATGCCCATGCAGTCATGCACAGTTGGCTGCTCGGCGGCGTCTCAATTTCTCAACGACGACGAAACGAAATGATGGAGCTTGGAGCTCGCCACTGCTGCCTGGTACGTGAGTAGCGTATATCCGATCGACTCGAGTCGCGCTCATCCGGTGGGTGCTGTTGTCCTCAATGAGAAATCGAGAAGCAACAAGATACAAGAGTACAAGACAGGGCAGATGATAGGACCACGGTGCTTTTGCACTTCAAAGCATGCATCCCGCAGCCCCGCAGCCGCCTCCTGGCCGGGCTTGGTCCTTGCCACAGCGTGCCGACGGTGCAAACTGCGCGCACAAGGCCACAAACCCAGCGCGACACAAAGCACCACGCCGGCCGTCGCCACCACCGCGCGCATGCACTACAGGACCACCCTGCTGTGCCGGCGTTGAGCGAATGGTCGCCCTGCCGGACGGCATGCCTCGCAGCCAGCAAGAGCAACCATGCACGGCGCGGGACCAGATGGTGGCGCGCAGGCAGGCACACCGCACACACCCAGCAAAGCTCTATGCTATGGCTGCTGCTCCATTTTGGCAAGTCAAGGAGACCGATCGAGCACGAGACCCACCGAAGGCCGGCGGCCAGGAACGGCATGGTTGCTGCTGTTTGTTGCTACATGCAGCATCTTCTGCAATCTGCACTGCTACAATTGGGTTTGGGTCCGCTTCAGAGGATAGCCGTGCATGCAGCCTTGTCTTCCATCCACTTCTCTCTTTTTTTTCACTAATTGCTCCACCACGGGCAGTAACTGCATGTGTGGTAGAAGACGAAGCATCATGCCATGCGTTTGTGCCGTGAAACAAACACACACACTTGAAAATGTGTAATGCGCAGTACCATAGTACATCTGGGCCGACGCCGCCGGCCGGTCCTCCTGTTCCAGCTGTGGATGGGCCACTTCTAGATGGGCCGTGATTTCAGCCCAGCCACTGCCTGGCAATTCACCTCCATGTGGGAATGGGAATTAATCGACGGCTTAATCTGCTGGTGAATGGTGGAGATCACATTTGGAAACAAAGGCTGTGGAAAATTGACTGCCCTAAGAAGATGCTCCATTTCATGTGGAGGTTGAGCCACAACAGCTTAGCCCTGCGTGTGAAGTGTGAACCTAAAATGCAGAAGAGGTGTGGAGTTGGATCCCGGCTGTGTTCTTCGTGGAAGACTAGACAAAGATCGATGGCGCACATTTGTTTTTCGAGTGCAACAGTTAGTGCAAAACTTCATCAGATAGAGACATGTACATGTCCCTGAACAGTTAGTGCATGCAATGCAATTGTGATTTTTGGTCTCTTAATTAATAGTTAGTGCATACAATTGAGCTTTTGGTCCCTTAGTTCACTTGGCAATATGATCAGTTTCAAACCCTCCACCACAGTATAAACACAATTTGTTTGTGATTCAAGAAACTGTGAAGATTGATATGCGCGGATTTGGAATCTTGACTTAAGTCTTGTCTACCAGTTTCTGTTCGATGGAAGCAAGGAGTAGTGTGTGTTAGCAACCCGTCACACCAAAACCATCAACAAGTACGAATAAGCACTAGAACCGTAAATCCGAGAAAATATAGTTCAGGGAACAAGCAAGGAAGTAAATCAAGTAGATCTGAGGTACATCACAAAAGACTCAAGAACTTCACACGAAAGGAAGAGACCTACAGTTCACACATTGCTAGCTTCTGGTTTGGTTGACGTCTTTCTGCTTTCCGCCTTCTCCTTGTCCTGCTTTGTGGAGTTGACCCAATCTTAGTATCATTACTTTTTTTACTTGATTAGCTGGGGGCAGACCTAGTAAATAAGGAATGGGGGGCACATGCCCCCATTCACAATTTCTTCGTTTCAAAAAAAAAAAAAAAAAAAAAAGAAAAAGAAAAGAATAGAAGTCGTCCATTAGTAACAGGCCAACACTTGCGCCGCCCCTATGATGTGAAATATAATTTGTTGTTTTTTCAGATTACACAAGTACAAAGATGTAGTGTGTCTTTTTGCATATGGAGCAACGTTGGCGTTCGAGGGCTTGTGTTCACTCTTGACTTACTCTTGCTCCATCACGGGCAGTAGTGGCATGTGGTAGAATGCGATGCACAAATGTCAAGCGTCTGTGGGCCGAAACAAACTCAAACACATTGAATTCTTAGCGTGTTCATTCTTCGCCTTAGCCCGCTTCTAGATGGGCCGTGATTTGGCCCAACCCCGATTCATAAAGTGGGAATTAATCGACATATTAGTTATTTATACATACATAACCATCTTCATATCCACTCAAAGAAAATTATCACCATCTGCATGTTTGGTTTTTAGTTCCACCTGATGGTGTTTGTAACTCTTACTCTCATAGCATCTGAATATAATTGGGATTGCTTCTAAAAAAAAAAACATCTTCATTCTTCATGCCTTTGGAAGTAGTCGTATTCTTGTCAAACCATGTGTATTGGGGTGACTTAAACTAAACTACACTCTAATCCACCTCAACACATGTGGATTGATGTGAAAGACTACATTCAAACAGGTCCTCAATGTGTTGTGGAGGGGTTTGCAAGGTAGAAAAAAAAAAGCATAACCGTCTTAATTCTTCAAGGTGTTGGGGGAGGTTTAAGGTAAGCAGTACTCTGACTGCAACAGAAAACATGATGCTGGCAACTGGCAAGAAATGGTCACAGGCAAGGCACACGTACACCTAAGAACCATCATCCCATCAACGAACAAGAATGAAGAAACAAGTATTGCCTGCGACATGGATTCAATACAGCAAAAGATCGCTGATCAGGGCATCTTGAGCAGAAAAAACGCCAGACAAAAGCGGTGTGTAGCAGGCAACATAGAGCAACAAAATACAGTCACACCAATGGTGTGCACATCTACATGCACGCAACCAACTCCAAGTAGGGCAAACATAACAACATCAAGAAAGGTTCTCCTGCCTAAAATGGGATGCAGTTCCGGATCAAAACCAATCGAAATGACAACAGACATCAACTAAGCTCAACTGATCTGCAATATTACCAAGAAAGGACAACACGCCAGACCAACCTTCTACTGGGATACTATGTCCTAGCCAATCATGTACAAGCAACAAATAAGGCGATGAAAAACCCCTCAACCCCTGGCTAGTGACACATCAAGACGAGCTGTTCTACTGCCACTTGGAGATGTTCCCAACCGCGATGACAAGTTCTTCTCACTGATCCTCCTGTAGCTGTAGTTACCAACTCCTGGACTGTGAGCCCCTGAAGCTAACCACCGCAGCTGCAGCACTGTAACGATGCCGATAGCAAAAGCTGCACTGTTCCCCAATGCACCACCCAAACTTCTGAGATTGAAACTGCTCCCTAAGACAGTAAGACTAGAAGATACCATCCGTGCAAAGAAATTTGCACCCTTTGCAGTGTTACTGGAACTGTCAGCGCACTCCTCAGGCTTAGTAGCTGACAGAGAAGGCCAAACATCCTGGTAAACATTGCGGACAAAGTCTGATGCCTCATGTATGACTTCGTGATTCTTCCCATGATGCTCTTTTAGTCTTATTGCAAGCATGATGCGGCTTTGCTCCAACCTTGCTAAGGCAAAATCTCGTTCTGCCTGTTGCTGTGACTGCACAGCCTGAAAAACAAAGTGCCATTGTGCAGTTAGACAATGCAAAATTGCAAATGCTGACTATAAAACTCTAAAAGCAGGAATATCGTTATTCCTAATAATACCCACAGAACACACGATATGGAATGTAATAAAAGACATAATTTATTCTAGAAGTTTATCTATAGAAATGGAATATTTACATTTCAGAGCAGTACAGAAATATTAGACATTTAACATCTAAATGTTATTGCAGCTCAAAGTTTTAAGATACAATCTGGTCAAAAAAAAAAAAAAAAAGTTTTAAGATACAAGGGCTGAATCCACATAATGGTAAAACAGCTGTAAACATAAAGGACGTAGAGAACTAAAGTTCTTTTGCTCCAACCATACCATGGAATAATACAATCAGAGTAGAGCTTTTGTTCATAATCATGGTATGGTACAGACAGACCAATCCAAATGAACAATATCACTGCAATAATTTTTTGATAGCAAATATCACTGCAAGAATACAATCAGAGTAGGGATTTTGTTCATAATCATGTTATGGTACAGACAGACCAATCCGAATTGCAAATGTGCTTTCACACCCAGCCATAAAACTTTCCTTTTTTTCGAGATCGGGACTTTTACCCGTTTTTCATTAAGAGGAGCGGCCAAAGAAAGGCCTAGAAACGGTTACAAAGGACTCGCAAGTAATCCAAGGATTACCTGTGGGATCCAAAAGACACAACAAACAGCAAGAATACATAAGGGGGAAGACTTCCACCACAAAACACTACGCCTACCTAAGAAAATACATCCACGCTATGATTGCCAATAGAGGTGGTGAAGCCAGGTGGCAAAGCATCCACAAGTAAAAGTCCTGCATATCCATGTTTACCAGGTAGCCGCTGTGAAGAGGATGACGACAGTAACAGCCCTACATATCCGAAGTGGCCAGGTAGCCGCTGTGAAGAGGATGACGACAGTAACAGCCCTACATATCCGCAAGTGGCCAGGTAGCTGCTGAGGACGACGACAACAAGAGCCCTACATATCCACAAGCCATACAATACCTTCCTACTAGCCTGAAACCACCAAACATCGCAATGAACTTGAATCACTTATTACCTTTATCTCACACAGGATTAAAACAAGGTCTGGCATGCCTACAAGATGAATGCAAGGCAATTGTCCAAATACCTTTTTATTTTTTCAGAAAACAATTTCACCAACTACATGCAGATCTGACCATTAGCATTTCATCCAAGGTAATTCCCTTCTTCAGAAAAAAAGGAAAGTAGGCATCCCACGATTGACTAGTTCCATTCTCAACAACCAATTAAACATGTGCTAACTGCACAAAATCCTACCGTGGTTTCCAGTGTCAACAATCACTCGATTGGAAACCACACGCATTTCCGGTCACACCGACTCCCCAACACTAGACGAACATCCAATCAACAAACTAACAAACAATTCGCAGCTCGCATCGAGTACAGAAGATGAGATCGCACGCGCAAGGCCGACAGATAGGCGAGGAGAGGAGGGAGGGAAGGTCAGGAGAGGGTGGCCTCACGAGAAAGCACTCGAACTGGTCCTCGAGGTCCTCAAGCGCGGCGCGGATGGCGTGCAGGCTCCTGGCCTCCTCGGCGAGGGCGGCCAGTGCGGCGACCTCGTCTCCGCCGCGCGCGCCGAGACCCAGACCCCCGCCCTTGACGTACACGAGTCCGGCTCCGGCGGCGGTGGGCTTGTTGTCTCCGGAGGAGGGCGCGGCGGCGTACGGCGCGCAGGAAGTGGGCGCGGGAGAGGGCGTGGATGGCGTCGCTGACCTTGTCGTGGAGGTCCCAGATGGTCTCCAGCACGGCCTCCGCCTCCTCGGGCCCCATGGGGAACCCTAGGCCCGTCCGGAAGGTTCTAGAACATTCGGGGGCTTGTTTCGAATCGAAAAGAGAAGAGGAGGCGGCGTTGGACTCAGACTGGTGTGGTGTTTGCGTTGCGGCGCCTCCTCCCCTCCCCTCATTTTTAGCCCCGTCAGTTATCACTGTTACCTCGGGTTGAAAATGTCAGCTCTCTCCAAGTGAACCACGACTCACGCCGTGTTTAGTTGTTGAAATATTTTGGATTCATACTGTAGCACTTTTCGTTTGTATTTGGTAATTATTGTCCCACCATGGAAAGAATCTAGGCCAAAAGATTCATCTCGTACTTTTGGATTGATTTTTTTATTTATCTACATTTAATGCTTCCATGCGGTGTTAAAAAGATTCGACGATGTGATGATCTGAAGACTTTTTGGGTTGGAGGAATGGGAACTAAACACCCCGTCAGTCCATGCTAGATAGATAGGGCCATTTCATTTGGATTTTTATTTGGATTTGGATTTGGTTATAGATGAAGATGAGTGACATGTTCCTTGTGTTTACTCCTTGTAGATAGGTGTTGGGTCTGTGCATATTCCTTGTGTTATCTACCACAGGAGTAATCTTGTACAGACAGTCACTGGGCATGCAAGATGTCCTTTACCAAGAAATTGATTTGTCACTGCTGCTAATGTGCTTTGTAAAATTCCTTTTGCTAATGTGCTTTGGCAGTTATGAGAACAGAGGATGGTAGAGGGCGGCACTTATGAGTGCTTTGAAACTGTTTGTCCTGGCTGTGGCTGAGCCAGTGTACGGGTAGGGGTGTTTGATACGCGGGGTGTGTTTAGATTCCAAAATTTGGTGCAAAATTTTGGAGGAATGTCACATCGAAGATCAGAAGACGCTTTCGTTTGTTAGTGGTAAATATTATCCTACTATGACGTAACCAAAAAGAATCGAATATACATCTAAATTGTGTAATTAGTTTATTTTTTTACATACATTTCGCACTCATTTTGATGTGATGGGGAATTTCTTTTTGCAGCGCTTTAGAGAAAAGTTAAGTCTTAAACACACCCGCTTTCTAATAAAAGCTGGGCAAATGCCTTTGGTCTAAATGTGCTTTGGCAGTAGTTTGTGTCCCTTTGTAGTGGCTCTGAAGTGCCAAACAGATCTGGAACAGCGGATGAGTATCTTCCATCAAAATTCTTGCAGCGCTACAGCTGAACAATTTGAAAGGTGTTCCTTCTGCAGAATGAAATTAATCTCAAGGACAACAGCATCTGGGCCGTCAATAAATACTCCCAGCTTTGATCATATCCAAGATGACATGTAGTCCCAGGCAAATGGCAGCCGGACAAACAGATTGTTGAAGCCAAAAGATTGAGGCACATAAATAAAACTGAAACACATAAGCCTTTTTATGAACCGCATCCTGGAGGATTATATCGTTTCAAGGATTACATCAAAGTTTTCAGCAGAGTAAGGAAAAGTCTTAGTTTCAGATCGACTACAAGGTGTCGTTTTAACATTTCATCAACCATCTATCTTAATACAAAACCTGGTTACAGAAAATGTGCTTTCTTCAACGTCTCTTCCTTCTGCCCCCCTTCTGTTTACCCTTCCCCTTGTGCCTGCCCATTCTCATCTTCGGTTCAGGTGCGTCCCTGCCTGATGGTCTTGGTGGCGCCAAAAGATGCTTCACGTCCAGTATACCATTCTTAAAGCGCCCTTCTGTGGCCCTAAGAACTCGGTCCTCTGGTCTAGTCTTCTGAGCTCTAGTATTCTTGTCCCTCTTCCTAAAAATTCCAAGTAGTTTTTCCTGCATACAGTTCTCATGTCACCCCTTTGTTTATGTCCTTTATAAAATGTGTAACACGTACGTAAGCAGTAGCATACCTCTTCCATTTTCTTTAGCTCTTTCTTCTTCTGATTCTTTAGAGCTGGCTTCGCAACGCTTAATGGTGTACGGTGCCTCTTAACGGCCTATTTCAGATAACATAAGCATTTGAGATAGTGAAAAAAGTTTCAAGCCAGAACATGTAGAGGCAAAGAAAATGAGAGATTACCTTTCCACCCAACTCAACCACTCTACGGTTCTCGATTTGCTTTCTCCCCTTATATGTAGGGGCACCTAAAAAATGAAGCATCAAGTGAGCGATTGTACATCTGAAAGATTGTCGAGATACAAGTGTTTATGAAAGATGGAACGGTACAGGGAAAGAGTACATATAAATTTTAGAAATACAAAACCACATAAACTTAAATCAAACAAAAAACATTCTTCCCTTTCCTCCAGAATGAGAAGGAATAGCAATCCTGATGCCACTTCAACAGCATAAAAGGTTGGAAAATAATTGCATGAACAAGTCAGAGCCCTTCAAAACCTGATAGTATGAGGAACAAGGTGCACTGATGCAGCATTCATTTGAATCATTTCTTTAGTTTGCAGCTACTTAAGCAAAAGACTCCAGAACAAGCTGCACTGATGCAGCATTCATTTCTTTAGTTTACAGCTACTACAAAAGACTCCAGAACAAGCGGCTCGACTCGCCCAATCTAGGTTTGAAAAATGGATGGCAAACAAAATTAGTTTGCTGCATATGAATTTAATTTGAGCACTTACCTTAGCGGAGTGTAACCTAACATAACATAGTTGGTAAGGCATACTGCCCCTACTCCCGACCTTAGATGGTAGAATGGTATAAACTATAAAGTAGAAACAAAAACTAAGGTGCTATTAATAGAGAGGGGCACAAACAGTTGTAGAGTAATTACCAATGAGCTCAATATCTTTCAACAGCTTCATGATATCAATGTCAGGCTCCTCATCAGATGTGTCAGCAGATTTCTCCAAAACTGGTTCCCGATACATATCCGAGAGACTCGATCCCTAGAGGGGGGAAAACGAAAGACGCCAGTGGGTTCTAGTGTGAACATGGAGTAATTGCACAGCCAACCGCCACAAAGATGTTCAGGCAGGAGGAGAGTTGGAGACAAACCATGAAGCTGTGCCGCTCTTTGCTGGCCGACGGCGCCCCAGGGCGGCGGGGATTCCGGGCACCGGAGGCCAACGGGTCGAAGATCACTTCCGCAGATGCCTTCACCGGCGTTGGCTTGGGCTTCCCCTTCACCATCCTCTCGTTCTCCTCCTGTTCCCCTTCCCCAGTGGCAGAGCTCGTCAATTTTGACGCCTAGGGAAACCGGGGGCCTGGGGGCACCGGGGTCGTGGCGGTGAGGCCGCGGCGACCGGCGGTGGAAGGGAAGTCGGACAGGCGCGGTGCGGCTCTGAGAGTTCGGAGACACGCTCGGCGTCGGCCGTCGGCGGCGCAGCGGACGCGAGGTGCGAGGGGAGGAGGCGAGTCGATTCTAGGGCTGGGCTATTTTGTTTTGGGCTGAATAGGATCGAGGGTTAAAGCTAAAAAAATAAGCCGGCCCATCATCATGAGCGGGCTGTGCGCCTGTGCTTGTCTCGCGGTCGCAGGGCCCATCATCAGTACCTTCTATATGCCGTCGCATTCATTTCAAAATGTGAATGAAAATGAAACAAGAGGAGGAGGCTTAAATTTAAAATTTAACTTTCACTCGCAACTCAAAATAAAAACAAATAACTTTAACTCGGTTCTATAAAAAAATATACACTAAAAAGTACTCTCTCCATCCCAAATTGTAATCTTAGAGAGTCAACACGCTTGACGAAATTTATATGATAAGATGATACCATTTAATATATCAACTAAGTAGCATTGGAGTTTTTGTTAAATACCTATTTAAGGTCACAAATTATTGAAATTATCTCTATAATTTTTGTTATACTTGAGATGTATTTACAATTTGGAATGGAGGGAGTACTATTTGAAAATATACTTCATGTTGTATCTTATTATTTTAATTTAGGTCATGAATTTGGTAAATCTTGCAGAATTTGACTCAGAACAACTTCAGAGGTTGTTCCATTTAGGGAGAGATGTCGCATTACTTTAAAGATGACAACAATAAAGGAAATAAAGTAGGTGGACAACTACTGAAATCTCAACAATGCATTTTCATTTGAAAAGGGATCTCAGATATCGCCATCCATTGATCGACAACAATTGACAGGTGTTGGTTTGTCATCATGCATTTGCGCGATATATAAGTCCTTCTGTTGCGATTAAATTCCCCTTCTACAATATATTAGTATTATAAACAACGAAAAGCTTCTGATTAAATCGACAGGCTCATATATTGCATCCAAAAGCTTCCCATTTTGTTTCAATTCAGTCCATCGATGCATGCAATCAGTGGGTTTCAGTTGGTGGTTATGTGTGCACACAGCTTAATTTCCACTATCCTCGCTTCTGATTCCTCGGAGGCGGATCGGTGGCCATATTTTGCGTGTGCCTGCAAATCCGCATTTCCTTCTGCTCCTCATCACTTCCACTATATATTATCTACATATATAAATCTCAATTTGGTAGGCCAAAGCCCTAAATCAACTGCAAGTTTGCTTCTTCTATTGCTACTTTTAGCAGTCCTCTCTACAGCGCCTAATTAGCAAGCTGGTGGTACCAAGTACTCTTCTAGCTCTTTATCTAATCACTTCCATATTCTCTGATGTTACACTGTCATAGGAATATATTGGAGCTAGGCACCTAGCTAGCTTAGCTAGATAGGGTTCTAGGCAACATTATTTTACTGTGATTGCCTAATGACACTGATAGTATATAGAATGGCCACATGCATGCTACAAGTACAACGAAGCCTTTTAATAACATCATCGAGCTGGAGCTGGGTTAAAAGCTTAAAAGATGCCTTGCCTGAACCTTACTTTTGTGCCATGCCGTGATTCTGAGATTCTCCACAAGCAGAATTCTAATCCATGCTGCCTATACTATACCTGTAGCTACCATCTAGGCTCCCCAATTTATCAACTTCCTGATGCTAATATAGTAGGAGTTGGTACATATGCTGGGAACCGAGAAGTGCAGCTTGCTTTTATTTGTCATTCATTCAGGTGCACACGAACAGGATGTGTATTTATTTATATTCAGAACAACTGAACTGTATTGGCTTCGTCCCTGATTGTGCGGCCGCAATCTTTTCGCCCAACTCCGCACCAAGAAAATGGTGCCTGTAGTAGATTACACTAAAAAAGGCCAAGCTCAACTCTCTCGAAACAAGATAGGCCTCTCTCTCACACACACTCAGATACACAGACATAAAGTTCTCTGATGATGTATGGATGGAAGTGGGCTAAATGATGAGCAGGATCATGGGCATTTTTCTCTGATGTGGCAAGGTATGGTTATAAAAATATGTAGCACATGATGGAAGCTTCATACTTGCATTCAAAATTTAGGCATCGTTATCTGATAGATACAGCCATACATGATTTATTACTTCGTCATCTGTATGAGCAGGATACATGCCCAATGTAACATCACTCTGAAGATACCACTGCATAACTTGATGTGATGCATGCATGTTCAGAAATCTCCAATGTTTTTTTTTCAGTTATTAATTTTTTGAGGGAATTTTTCGGTTATTATTGTTCCTTTTTGCCACACAAGAACATTATTTTTTCATCAGAGTGAAATCAAAACTCGAAATAGTGATCATGTTTGTCGCAGCTACATAGTGATCACAGGTACAAACAACTACGTTAGCATAGTGATCACATCTACATTATTTGTCTGTCAGCACTACTTAGCATAGTGATCATGTTGCCACGAATCAATGCAGCAAGGGTCCATATTTGTCTTTGCCATGTATCTTATGCATGCATCAGGTACAAACAAGTGTCATATCTTGCTAATCGATCTCCGTAGTGATCTCAGGGGCAGGAGAAGTAATGATAATGTCGGAGCAATATCATACATGATCGACACTGTCGAACGATATGATTACTAACATAAATAAAAGATGCATATATATATAGAGAAGATATGAGATATGATCTTTGCATACATATTGGCCATGCCATGCAGATGCGCCATTGTTTGCATTGCACTTGCTGCAGCTGCGCGTTTTCAGAAGGTTGCATTTGGGGCCACATTGATGCATGATGCTCCTATACCTAACTCACACTCATTGCAAATACCCTTTCCCAGCTTAGTTTGCTTAACACAAGATTATACGACGGCCTCCTGCACTATTCATCTTATCAAGGTACTGCTTGTGAAGGAAGCAAGAATCTAACAACCAGCAGGTGGCATTGTTAAGTACAATTTGAATAATGCTCCCTGTACTGTGTTGGGTTTAGTCCCACATATGTACTGTATGTACATGGGTGTTCGATTAAAAAAAAAAGGAATTAATGAACATGGACATGTGCATGCAAGGAATCAGGCCCGGTGTTTAGGAGAGGAGCTGTACGTGACGTGTTTTGGCCTTGGGACTTGTGCTTGGCCTGGATGGATTTGTCTCGGTGATCAAGGAAAGCGGGACTGGTTTCCATGTCGGAGACATTGGTGTATCGTGTTGTAAACGGAGACATATCCAGGTGCACGGAGACACGGGGTTGTGTGTGTGATATGAAGCGTTGGACTTGGGGCCGGGATAACGTCTTCCCGGAGATCACACGGGGTTGTGTGATGTGAAGAGTTGGGTCCGATGTGTGACGGGGAGATTGTTGGGTTTAGTCCCACATCGGTAATTGATGGTGAAGGAGCACAACATATAAGGCCGGGGCAGCCCTCACCTATCGGCTGCAGTCTTTTGGGTTGAGTTAGGCCAAAGGCCCGGATATGTTGTGGGCACTAGTGGATATGGGCCCGAGGGGCTGTCAGCTCGTGGTTTAGCGAGCCGGACTGGATTCCGCGCGCACTCTCACAAGTGGTATCAGAGCCCATGGTTGGAAAACCCAGGGAAATCTCGAGGGTCACATGTGACGGGGGAGCCCGTTAACGCCGTGGAGATCACACGGAGACACGGGGTTGTGTGTGTGATATGAAGCGTTGGACTTGGGGCCGGGATAACGTCTTCCGGAGATCACACGGGGTTGTGTGATGTGAAGAGTTGGGTCCGATGTGTGACGGGGGAGATTGTTGGGTTTAGTCCCACATCGGTAATTGATGGTGAAGGAGCACAACATATAAGGCCGGGGCAGCCCTCACCTATTAGGCTAGTCTTTTGGGTTGAGTTAGGCCAAAGGCCCGGATATGTTGTGGGCACTAGTGGATATGGGCCCGAGGGGCTGTCAGCTCGTGGTTTAGCGAGCTGGACTGGATTCCGCTGCGCACTCTCACATACTGTTCCTAATATACTACTCTCTCTCCCCATCTCATAAAGCCTGATGTTCTAGAATTAGAAAATGTCCCATAAAGCTCGAATTAGTCTCAGCTTATTCTTCCTCAAAAAAAAAAAGGACGTTATTGAATTAACCGAAACCAGCTTGTTGGGCTGGCTGGTTCAGCCCACCAGCCAACGATGCTTTTCTCTCACAACAAATCAAGACCACCAGCGGTACTTTCTCTCACAACGGATCAACACCAGCCTAGCCGAACAAGACCCACACGGTGTTTTTCTCCCGTGATTACTGTGATTCATCTTTAATAAATGGTCACGGTGATTCTTTCTAATGGGAGGCCCTTAATTACCGTGATTCTTTCTAACGAGGGGCCCTTAATTACCGTGATTCATCTTTAATAAATGGTCACAGTTTTTTTTTTTCTCCCGGCACATGTGTGGCGATCTAGTCTTAGGATTGGAAGTCACTAGAATGCCGTGCAATTTTTTTATTTGTTTTGTTTAGGATGTGTGTTTTTTCCAGAGACTGATGGGTTTGCAATTTAATAATTGTGAATTAATAAAATCTTCCCTTTTCCAAAAACACAAATGGGTAATTTTGCTGAGCACTAATCTACCGTAAAATAAAATTTAAAAACATCAAGTTTTTGCTACGAAGAGAGTATTTGGCTTTGATGCTGTAGTTCATACAAAAACATAGCTCACCTACGTGCATGCGTGTTATAGGCTTATAGCCTTTTGATGGTGGCCTATTATTCATAGGTGTTTGTATTTTTATAATGAAAAATGGTAGTTTGAGCGTGGAACTGAGCGGGGAATTAAGTCTATTCTAAATAGCTCATTATTAGCAAGCTTTTCATATGTGGAGTGCATATTTAGTGCCAAAAAGTGAAAAAGACAGGAAACAGCTCTCTAAAAAGTAATTAAATGGATAAACATTGTTACATAACGCCATATGTCAAAGTTTCAATTAATTAAGGGCCGACAAAGCATCCTTCTTTTCTCTCAAATGGATATATGACTATCAAACATACCTGTGTGTTGCAACGGTAATGAAAAGTACAACTTGTTGCATGATTATACCTAGACAATTTGCGGATTAAAGATTTATTCAGCAATAGTATCAACTATCATCTATTTTTTTCTTTTTGAGAAAAAACAGGAAGGGGTGTGTCTTTATTGAATTTAAAACAAAAGTGCTAATTTGCTTCTAGCCATTGTGTTAACAAAGGTGCTAATTTGCATTTTGCTCTAACAGCGATAGTATCATCTGTTGCAGTACATATCTTAAAAACGGACTCAATGCCGTTGTTGGGCGCATGAACGCGCACGGTTCTATCTCGATCCCATGGGCACTGGTCGTGAGGTTGGATCACATATGTGATAAAGAGGGACGAAGTGGGGGCGTTGTGTGAAAAAAAACCGATAGTTCACTCATAGCATATAATCACTGCCTCATAACTTAAAACTGGCATTGTGATGAATCTTGACATCTCTCTTTTATGAATCGACCTATATATGGATGAATTGAACTGCTACAACACGGGCGCTTGGAAGGTAATAATCACTGCATTTGAACCGCAATTATGGTGTAGTGGTTGGAATAATCTATTATCACTTCAATATTACTCTCTTTGTCCAAGAAAAGATGTAATTATGGGTTGCATACCAGATAAAGTAATTCACGTTTGATCAAATTTTAAGTTAATAAATATTTATTTAATGTTCCGCAAAAAAAACAATATTTATTTGATATCATAACTATTTATAGCTAGTTTTTTTTTTACTATAATTGGTCAAACTTGAATAGAGGGAGTATTAGCTATATAGATTGTTTAGGCGCTGTAAATTTTGACATGTAAAATGGTGCCTTTTTGTGCTCGATCTCCAATTGGCAGTGTTTTTTCGCAAACGGTTTCACCCAAGAAATCATAGATGTTGGAGAAGTCAGGCTTAGATTAGTTCAACCTTCCGTAAAAATGGCTTCTCCCCTCTATAACTTGTAGAGGTTTTTTTTTTTGCGAAAATGTCAAGAGAAGTTTTGTGCCTTCCTGAAAAGTCAAGAAGTTTTACTGAAGCGGTGAAGCCCCTCGAGAAACCATGTCAAAGAGAACCTAACTTTGGCACATAAAAGCTGATCGATCTAATTCTCAGTTGGGCACGGCAAAAACTTTCATTTAACTAGCCTGGAATAAAGAGGCCTATTAACATCCTTTTACTTCTCAATCATGGATTTAAAAGTTGCAAAGGCGCATGAAGGAAACGCCTGTAAAAAGTCAAACTCGATAACTTAGTTTGCAAGGATCGAACATTTTGATATTGCTGCACTACTATACCCCCTCTTACTATTGATTGGCTGTTCATATTCTAAATCGAAACATTCCACTCTCAGCTCTCATAGGACGTTAAAGTTTGGTACCAACCTTCGTTTGCAGGACCTTGCCTGCCCATTATATCTATAACTTTTTGTAGTACTTTATAAAGTGAAATTATTTTACTTTGATTATTAACACGATGCTTTATGTATTATGCAACGAAGGTTCCGAGCATGCAAGTGATCTGTGATCATGCCCAGCCAGCTCCACGACACCACCAGGGGATATATGCTAGCTTGTAAGAGTCTGGTGGCTTAATCAGTAACTTTTTTTGGTGAAATACTGTGTGTAGTTTCAATAAAAGGTAATTGTGATATTTGATGCACTTTAGAGATCTCATGACCAAATGGTCGCAACAATTCAAAAGCGATATACGCTATGTCTACATACATAGCAAAAGCTATATACCTAGAAAATCCTCAACGGCCTATAAGTTGGAACGGAGGTAATGCATTTTTTATAGCTAGGGTTACTCCTCTGTATCACAAAACAAATTGATTAATGTTTTTCTAGCTCCGACAAGCTTTTGTACGTATCTAGGTGCTATAATGCAAATGCGTTGCTGCTTCGACCCCTTAGCTTCATTGAAGCTTTTCGACACTAGGATGTTAAGTAAGATCATTATGAACTAGGTATATATTTTGGTCCGGGCCAAAATCAAGGCTGCTTGGTAGAGTGCTGCTTTCAAGGATCAAGATCCACCAGATCCCCCAGACCCTCACACTCATCCATTTTTCTCTAATATTTTTTTAACAGTGTAATTTGTTTTATTATTAAGGATGCAACAATAACATTTTTAAACTAAGTGATGATCACGCGGAAGTTACCACCAGCCATAAAATTTGGATGCGTCTCCTATAAATGTTAATCGTTGATGTAGGAAACTCCAATGCATGTCTCCTGAACGCTTACTTAAAAATCTCATAAATAATTCCAAGATTTTCATAATTATAAGAATGTAGAAAATTGTAGATAATGATTGCTCTATGTTTTTATCTATACCAATCGATCTGTTTTGTATATATAAACAATATTGTAAAAAAAAAAATGATACGTGTATCCATTCTTCGAGAAATGTTGCATTAGATCCGTTGAACACCTAAATATTGGTGAAACTACAGGAGCGGCCTTAGTAGCACCTCAGGGCCCTGAATTCGACTCCTCATGGGAGCGAATATTTCAGGATTTTTAGGACGTTGTGCTTTCAATGCCGGTCAATAGTAACACATCTATGATGACTCTGTTAATCTCGAGAGTTTGTTGGTCCAGTCTTCAAAGATGCTTATATGTGTAGGGTTTGCGCGTATGCATTCACATGTGTGTGAGTGTGAGTGGGTTGTCAGCGTCTATGTTGTCCTATGTGATTGGGAAAAAAACTCATTTTAAGAAGAGCCATAAACAATTATTTACTACAGTGCACGAAGAACCTAAACTAACTAGCTTTGTCCACAAGCTGCTGCTTGGACTGTGGACGGGCCCAACAAAAGTTGGTCCTATTGGGACGACTGTTTGTTTTTTCCTTCAAATATGCACAAGTGTGTATATAAGTGTATTAAGATAGGAGAAAGCAGTTCGAGAAACGAAAGGCCGGCTGAGGCTAAGACACGCGACGCTACATCTTTAAAGAACTGCCATGAACTCGGTGGGTATATAGGGCTACCCCCGACACAAGACTCCCTAAGTGCTTCGTCCCAGCGTACACCCACAGCTCCGCCTATGCCTTGATGACATGCATCAAGTCAGGTACTAAAGTTGTGGAGTGCTTGAAGCGGCGGGTGTTGCGTTCCTTCCATAGCTGCCTATGACACCAATGCGAAGAGCGAGTCGAAGCCCTTTCTCTGACCGCCCTGCAAACCGGTCCTTAGCCGCTTCCACCACGACTGCGTAGTCGTCGTTGTTGGCGATAGAGGCTGACCCAAGGCACAAGAAAACATTCCTCTTGCACCTCAAGACCATGTTGAGCTTGATGGTCATTCGTCCAAAGGAAGATCTTGACCCTCATGGGAGCCCAAGTTTTCAAATAATGGTGTGGCCATGGAAGGGTATGGCTCCTGTGTGCAACATAGAGCGGACTTGGTGGAGTAAGATCCATCAGAGGTCCAGCGCCAAATCATCTAGTCTGGCTGGTCATGGAGCTGTACCTAGGTCATAGCGTTCCAGAGATCAAGATATATACTTTGTTGCTGTTGTCATGCTGTGGCCCCCCAGAACTCGTGCATTCAATTCGTAGAGTTGAGGCCTTAACAGACGGTAATCCCTGTGCCCTGGTCCTTGTGGCCACCATCATAAAAAAAACCCAGTCGGGTGGGGGAAAGACCGCCCCACCGGCACTGTTCTTAAGAAGAAGCCTCGGTTTCCCCGATCGAGAAAATTCCCGAACCCTAGTCCCGCCCTGACACTAGGAGTCTTAGCCCATGGAAACTACGATCCTCGATCCTTCGGAGAGGACCTGGGCCGGTATACACCTTCGCCCATATCTCGGCCTAGGGGACCTAGGCTGGCTCTTAATTAGTGTTTTGGCACACGACACTGACGAGGAGATTTTTTTAACCACAGCCTGAAATCGCTCCCACGGGGAGTCGAACTCAGGACCTGTGAAGTGCCGCTTAAATGTCTATCAGGTTAGGACCCCTTTGGCTTGTGCCACCATCATTGATAGGTTAGGAGCAATGTCCCCTGTTGACGCCCCATCGATCCACTGATCCTCCCAGAACAGGTCGTTCTTCCATCTCCGACTATCGTGTACGTGGAAAGAACGTGTACACCTGTGGGTCGACCTTGATCGGCAGTTGATTCAAGGCTCGCTCGTTGTCTGTTTTCTGCAGCCACAGCCATCGTGTCTCCCGCGAGCTTAAAGTCCATAATCCCCAGCCCGCTCAATTCTGTTGGCTTGCACGCCGCTCACTGACGCCAAGTTGATCTCTGACTAGTCGATGAGGAAAACAAAGGGATCAAGAAGCCCACATGCAAATGCATGCCTGGTTTACACTGCTTGTCTAGGAGTCTTTCCTTGAACCGCATCACCCTGCCGGCCGGCATCTATCCATAAATTCGACCAGAATATAATTAAGCCGATTCCAAAAACCGGTTGGAAAATTAACCACCGCTCGCTCCCTCCAGTGGCGTTCGTGCTCGCAAGAGCTAGAGACGAGAGCGAGATTGAGGAGGAACACAGCAGATAACGACAGGCAGCCACTGCACATTGTATCTGTATATATAGATAAGCATCTCGCTCACATCCGCCTCCTCCTGTAGTCTAGTCCCCTGTTACGCTAGCTACCTCGCTGCTATCTGATCAGCCAAGCGGATATATAGTAGTAGTAGTGCCATCGATCGAGCTTTCTGCTGCGCTGGTCGCGAGCGCATATAGCCAGTGCGGTCGGGTGGTGGACACTGGAAGCTGGCCGGCGGCCGAGATCGATCATGGACCGCTTCGCCGAGACGGAGGGCAAGAGAGTGCACGACCCGCTGTACAGCCCGCGGCGCGCCGCAAGGGCGACAGCCACAGGCTTCCCCGTGGGCGAGCACGGGGAGGTGCTGGCCGGGCCGGTGATCGTGGGCGCGGGGCCGGCGGGGCTGGCGGTGGCGGCGTGCCTCACCATGTGCGACGTCCCGTACGTGCTGCTGGAGCGCCACGGCTGCGTCGCCTCGCTGTGGCGGCACCGAACGTACCGCAGGCTGCGCCTGCATCTGCCCAAGCGCTACTGCGAGCTGCCGCTCATGCCGTTCCCGCCAAGCTACCCGGCGTACCCAACTAGGGGAGCAGTTTCTCGCCTACCTCGAGGACTACATCGCCACCTTCGGCATCAGGCCCTTCTTCGGCCAGGCCGTTGTCAGCGCTGAGCACGACGGCGACTTCTGGTGCGTCCGCACTATCGACGGCAGCAGTGGTGTCACCAGGGAATACCGCTCCAAATGGCTCGTCGTCGCCACCGGTGAGAACGCCGAGCCCGTTATGCCCAACATCGACGGCATCAATGTCTTCAAGGGTCTCGTCTTGCACTCCAGCGAATATCGCAGCGGCGAGGGCTACCGGGGTAAGAAGGTGCTCGTCGTTGGCTGCGGCAACTCCGGTATGGAGGTGTCTCTCGACCTCTCCAACCATAATGTGCACACCTCCATGGTTGTGCGTGACTCGGTGAGAAGATATACAACACACTCTTCATTTCATGGATCATCATTTTCAATCTCAATCTCAATCCATTTGTCTAATTTTGCGTCTCAATTTGATCATTTCTGTTTGGGTTTCTTTTGCAATTCACTTCTGCTTTTTTTAAAATATAAGTGTTGATTTAACTAACCATTGTAATCACTAGCTTAGTCGATATATAATTGATGTGTTTTGCTAATACTCTCCTACTAACATTAGTGAAAAAGATGCACGCACAAACGAACCCTCTAAACAAACAAAGGTGGTATTGCATCTTTTCTCCATTTGTGCAACTTTTCCCCGGTCCTTTATTTCTTTTTGTCGTTCATGTTAAGTTGCAACAAAATATAAGGCCGCATGATAAAGCTATAGTAGCTGTATATAGGTAATAGCATGGCTGTTATTATACTAACTATATATAAAATGCTTGGTCTTAGTTGGCATCACACTTGATCTCACGTGTTCATACACTTGGATTCCCGAAGCACAATAATTTTAATCTGTGGCTGTTCTTTGATCTCAACCGCATGTGTTAACCTAGCTTACTTTTCTTCCTTTGGTAAAAAAAAAGGCACACGAGCTATCTTGCCAGAGAGCCAGCCCCTGGCATGCATGCATGCCAAGAAAGAGGCCGTGATTCTCCATGGAACTTTCTCGGGATTCATGAGCATGCGCTTGATCTTTTCGAGGAAAAAACAAAACTTCCTAGCTAGATTTGTTTACTCCAAAAGACAGATTGAATTGAATTTTCAAAACTGTCAAATTCAGTTCAGTTATTAGTTGGCCAAATAGGAGTAACGAACAATAGCACTAACATATATATGCGTGCCCTTTGCAATATTCGTGATTGGCCTCCACGTATAATTACACAGATATTATTTTGTGTTTTCTCTTTTCATTTCTCTTATTGGAACGTGATTTGCAAACCATTTCTAAAACTACTTTGATGCTGATAAGCATATGCATATGGAAGCTGCACCAGAGGTGTTGTTGCTCCCACGCACTTTGACAACCTAGCAACCGCTAGCTTGCAACTAACACAATATATCTATAAAAGGCCAGGTTAGCTCCAAGTGTTTGGGCCCCGAGGCTCAACCTTTATTATTTTGCTCCCTTTTGCCAAATTGCTTTTTTTAACTTGCATCCCTGTCACGAAAGAAAAACAAAAACAAGAACCACTTTGATGTGCTTCCCCTTTCGGTGTTAGTTTATAGTATCTCAGATAGATGATCATTTCTCCAACTGACTGTAACTGTAATTAGTGCATTTCTGACTCTTACTCTAAACTATGAAACTGATAATACCTCTTTTCTTATCTTTTCTAGGCGCATGTCCTTCCAAGAGAGATCATGGGGCTCTCCACTTTTGGTTTGTCCATGTGGCTTCTCATGTGTCTATCAGTCCAGACAGTGGACCAGGTCCTCTTACTGCTCACACACCTCGTCCTAGGCGACACTGCACGTCTTGGCATTCCTCGACCTAGTATTGGCCCGATGGAGCTGAAGAAAGTATCTGGAAAGACACCGGTTCTAGATATGGGAACTATAGCCAAGATCAAGTCCGGAGACATTAAAGTAATTAAATTTACTTGTTTTAATTTTGACTTTGTTGTGATTATATAAATATCTTAATTACATGTCCTAATAATTTTGTCTCCACTGTAAATTTGCCAGGTATTTCCAGCAATTCAAAGCTTCCAAGAGCACGGTGTTCAGTTTATTGACGGCAAAATTGAATCATTTGATGTTGTCATTCTTGCCACCGGATACAAAAGCAATGTTCCTTATTGGTTAAAGGTATAAAAGTTTATAAAAATGCATGCTTGTACTTGATATCAATTTTCTTTTGGCATGTGCTCCTTACAATTGATGATGTCATGAAAATAAATTGTCAACCTAAGTGCATTTCATTTGTACATAGGAGAAGGATTTCTTTTCAGAGAAAAATGGATTTCCGCATAATTCAAATGAATGGAAAGGAAAAAATGGCCTTTATGCTGCTGGGTTTTCAAGACGTGGGCTCCTTGGTGTGTCCATGGATGCAACCAATATTGCAGATGACATCGTTCGATGTTGGAATGACTTTGGTTATGGAATACACAAGAGCAAATAATATTTGATTTTTTGATTGATAAGGCCATCCATTCAAAAGTTTTGTGAATGCGTGTACTAGTCTATTTACATCTATTCTAATGGGTAGGTGCAATAGGAAAAAAAGTATGATGCTAGCTTTTCTCTACCACCACAGTCATATAGTTGAATTAGGCTAGTACATGTAAAAAAAAAAAATAGGTTGATATTTTGTATTTTTGTTTTGCTAACATTAGATCTCATAATTTGAGATGGTTGATAGGTTCTTTTTGCGAGGTTGAAAAGATTCTTTTATTTTAACAAACAATGTAAGTTGTTTTTTTGTAAGTGTTGATTGTAATAGATGAATGAATAAATATTTTTTTTTGCCTTGGTGCTTGAATTTATGATGAGAACATATATTGTTTGGTCTTCATACTACTCAATTCTTGATATAATTGGTTTGGATATTCAACGTGTTTATTTGATTCTTTTTGTGAATGATGATCTTTTGAGAGAAGCATACTCCTGAGCAAAATATTTTTCCTTCCACAACGTGCTTACTAGGCTCCAATAGTTCATGCTAATTTGTGGGTGCCCCAAAAAAATTTACCCAATAGACCATTTTAATTGGATATAAGTCATAGCATGTGACGATCACTTGCGATTAACAAATAATGACGCTTAGATTTGTTGAGTAGCAAATATAAGCGACAACAAGTGTGTAATTAAGGCAGTGTTAAAATTTGAAATATTTACAAGTCACTGTATAACATGTTCATCTAAAATTAGCTGATACTATATGGCTATGGCATGTTTTTTTGCGGTATTTATTTCACTTTAGATCGATATATATAGAAAATCAAGCAAATGACAATGCAATATTTGGTTGAATATGTGATAACTATACCACTAGGCAATAAAACTAAGGAAAACTATTAAATAATATAAAAAAAAACTTTGCAATGTTTCTTTTTCTAGAATGAGATAAAATGGATTGGAAAGTCCATCATTCCATATGATTTACTTATAGTTCTAATCTGGTGCATATGTCAAACTACTCTTGATGTTTTCTCTATGAAAAGTGTTCCTAATTCTATTGCCGTCATTCTAGATCCATTTGCAATCTACTATTACTACTTTCACCATCTCACATAGAGTAATATATGAAAAATAGAATTTGAGAGAGGAGTAAAATGAACAACTGATGATTCTCAAAGCTAGATCGTTGTCATGTGCGTTGTGCCTGATCATGGCCTGACGACAAACCTACTGATCCGCCGGTACTTATTCTACACGAGAGCAAATTCTTTATTGATACTCCCTTCATCCCAAATTATAAGTCGTTTAACTTTTTTGATAACAAGTTTGACCGCTCGTCTTATTCAAAAAAAATTGTGTAAAATATCACTTTTTTTGCCGTGACTTTCTTTATTAATATAAGTTCTTAAAGAATGACTTGAATTTGACAATATTTGCGCAATTTTTTTGAATAAGACGAATGGTCAAACTTGGAGCCAAAAAAATCAAACGACTTATAATTTGGAATGGAGGGAGTAGTTTAGAAACCTTGTCACTTTACTAGCAAGTGTGTGCAACCTTGTTCCTTAGCTTTTCTAGAGCCATGATTCCATTTCCTCTCTTCTTTTGCATTGGCCCATCGCTCCCATGTGTTACTTTCCACTTTCGCGAGGTTTTATGTCTAGATAGGAAACAGCAACGTAAGACGGTGTTCTCATTTTGAATTGGGGCAAGCTGTAGACTTTGCCGATTTTCTTTTCTGCACAACTGGTCCATTATTTTCATGGACTTTTGGGCTATCTATTCATACACACTGATTGGAAGTACACCTGGTATATAGTATCATAGTGTGTGCGTATATTTAAATATTTCTAGCTAAATGTAGCGAACCACCTTCGGCATTCCAAAGACTACTACTTGTTACTTTTTTTTGGTTAGTTTGCACCTACAATATTTATAAAAATGTAACAATTTGTGTATTTGCATAGCGTGCAGCTCTTGTTCACTGTATTCTAAAGCCTAGGGAATCGATGCATTCCAAAGCAAGCAGAAGTTCAAGAGATTCAGGCATCGGAACATGTTAGAGCATCGAGCAAGAAGTAACACAAAGATGAGACAACCAGAATTCCAGATTTCTCCTAATGAGTGGGCTTCTCCTAGTGTTATGTCCATTTTATTGTTATCCCAATGAAGCTTGAAATCCTGTTATGATCCAAACAGCCTAAGTTTTAGTATAACTTTAACAATTCAGAAACCAGATTTCTATGGGTTTTTATCATTTTTTTTGCCTATTAATTAAAACCTACTACTCAGTAGGTACACCTTTTGCTCTGGCCTTTCACAATCTGACAATAAAGAAGCATAGTTTTAAAAATGTAGCATGGATCCAAAACATGCCTTGACTGCAATGCACAGCATCTATCCATATGGATAAAACCGTTGTCACTATGCAAAGCTAGGATAGAAAGGCAGTACAATGGTCAGAAAAACTACTTGAAACTAGATAGGCTTATCTAGATTACGTACTACGACATCCAGTAACCAAAGCGCGCGGATATGCAGAGCGAGCAAGGTAAAAAAAAAAAAATCGAGTGGGGGCATGAGCATGAACGCTTGGTGATTCTGAAGCGACAGCGAGCCGCACTCAGTAGATATATATGCCCGGGCATGGACGACCGGCGCACTCCGATAGCCGTCGCAGGTGGTGACCGGTGAATTAAGCAGTAAAAGCTGACCGGCCAGCCAGCCGCCGGCCGTCGTTGTCGATCGCATGTGTATGGCCGGTAGAATCGAAGGCAGTAGTAGCTAAGCTAGTAGCTAGTACTTGCGTGGATCGGAATCTGTGCGATCGAGAATCAGAGCCCCGGCCCGCGAATGATTGAGGAATGAAATGAAAGGCGGGGGCGAGTCAGCGACTAGAGTGCTCCGGCGGTCCCCGGCGCCGAACGCTGACGCGCATGAACAGTGGCCGAGAGAAGAGGAGTGAGCCGCCCTTGCGTGATTCCGCGCGCAAGCATCGATGGATCGATCGATCGGCATCGTCGTCGTGGGTTTCCATCAGCGAGCGCTGGCACTGCTGGCCACGGGCAGGGGAATGGCGGCCGGCTGAGGCCGATCGACGGCGACCTGACGGTGGCATGCACAGGCACAGCACCACGAGCGCGGGGGCGACCTGACGCTGGCATGCACAGGCACAGCACCGCGCGTGCGCCTCCCGTGGCGCCCACGTACAGGGGATCGACGCTTATTGTGACCTGGCCGCGCGCGGCGCCCAGGTGATGACCCAACTTGGGTGATGACACGAACGCACCATGCGGATCGACGACATGGACGGGCTAGCTGCTATAGCCTGCAGCTTGTTCCCGGACCCGATTCCCCTTTGTTGGGTCGCTAGGTGCCATACGGCATTCGTGCTGGACTGCTGGTGCCTGGTCTGGTGGTCTCGCCCGTGTCCCCGTCGCGCCGGCCGTGCCCCATGGATCCAACGCCACGCCGTGCAGGCTGGTTGCTTGCCTTGCGTTGGTAGCTAGCTTGAGCACGTCGATGGTGACGTGACAGTCACGCACCGCTGATCAGGTGGACCGACACGGACCGGCCGGCAGCCAGCAGGTATGTAGGTTATTGGCTGGTTGTGCACCACAGGAGGCAGGCTGCGACGATCCCTGAATCATGTCGTCGATGGATGGGATCCAGGTCTCCTTCATATCAATGGCCTTAGCTTGTTGACGAGCAAGTGGCGTATCATGCATCCATAATGCATCAATGAGCCAATGATGCATCACCACTTTGACTTAGGTGAGGTGGTGTCGTACTACGGCAGTGTCGACGGAGTGAGCACACGATCCACTCGGATTCTGGATGCAGCTAGCGATCGAGCAGCAGCAGCCATGTCAGTTGGTCAGATTCCCCAGCATGAATGGATCCCCTGCAGAGATCCATGTGGACATCGTCGGCAGCCGTGGCGGGCTGGCAAAGCCACCGCCCGATTGGGCTCGGCCGTTCCGCTGCTGCCAATTGCCATGCATGTCGGCCGGTACAGTCACTGCCCCTCCCTGTCCGTGGGTGCGCAACTCAACTCCTGCCCCGCCTGGTGGTGGTGGTACCGGTGGCCAATGGCCATTGCCATTGCCATGCGCGTCTCGTCACGCCCGACATCGTGTCCGTGTCGACATCCGTGTGCGCCCACTCCGCCACCGCCATGCCGGCCGGCCGCTTGGGACGGGTTGAGATCGGCAGATGGAAACCTGAAAAGGGAGGAATCGGGCACTTTTCCGCGGACCGAGCCACACCAGGGGCAACGCGCGTTTCCGTTTCCGGCCTGCCCGTTTCAGGGCGCCCAGGTGGGCGGCGCGTCCCGTCAGCTTCGGGCATTGCCTGCCGCGCTCCAGCTCGGCCTCGGCGGCCGCCTCTGCCGGTCTCAGGTGGTCGACCTGCACGAGCACCATGTACTCTGATCATCGCAGATTTGCAGCAGCATTGTGCCTTTTTGGTCTAAAAAAAAAATTGCAGCAGGCGTTCATCGGTCGACCTGAACGAGCACCATGTATTGATCATCATCACATCGCGTGCCTGGGTCGGTCAGTTCTCAGGTGCCATCACGCGAGCCCCTCCTAATGATGGATGATTCATTTCTTTTTTTTCTCTTTTTTTGAGCAAAGGATGATTCATTTCTTACGAGACACAGACAGTACTTTTTTTTTTTTTTTTTTTTTTGAATATAACGTACTAGTAGGTTAACCAGACAGTACCTTCGACAAACAAAGCTCAGCCCACTCCGTACCGGCCCGTGTAGAGAAAGGTGGGCCTCCGCCAGTTTACCAACTGCCTTGGAAATAGAAAGCCCATGAGTCTTCAGACTCATCTTCCAACTCTTCTCCGTACCATTATGCTTCCTCATTACCTCTTCTAAGAAGAGTCTTCTTTCTCTCTTTCTTTCTTCGATTAATTTGAAATGAGTCTTCTTTCTCTCTTTCTTTCATTAATTAAGGCTTTTGCATAATCTTATGCACAAACAATCTTGTTAAGGCCCTCGCTAGTTTTTAGATACTCCCTCCGTTCCAAATTGTAGTTCACTTTACCTTTCTAGATACATTGATTTTGCTATGCACCTAGTTATACACTATGTCTAGATACATAGCAAGAGAAATGAATCTAAAAAAAGCCAAAAGTGAATTACAATTTGAAACGGAAGGAGTACCACAGATTCTCAAGCCACTGGAATGGTTTCAACTAGACAGTGCTTTTCAACTCATTTCATCATCACACCTATGGTACTTTGACTTTTTCTTTGTAAAGGGAAGTTGGGAATTATATTAAAACGCACAATACATCCTCATATTGCACAAAAAATTTTTTGCAGCAGCGTTCATCGGTCGACCTGCACGAGCATCATGTATTGATCATCATATCGCACCACATCGCGTGCCCGGTTCGGTCAGTTCTCAGGTGCTCGTTCCGATGCCATCACGCGAGCCCCTCCTAATGATGGATGATTCATTTCTTACGGGACACCCACTCACTAGTAGGTTATAAATAATTAATTAACGAGAATCTATAGTACCTTCGCCAAACAAAGCCCAGCCCACTTTGTACCGGCCCGTGTAGAGCAAGGCGGGCCTCAACAGTTTTCAACCTCCTTGGAAATAGAAAGCCCATTAGTCTTCAGGCTCATCTTCCAACTCTTCTCTCCGTACCATTATGCTTTCTCATTACCTCTTCTTTCTTTCTCTCTTTCTTTCTTTTATTAAGGGCATCTTCAATGGTGACCAAATAGCGAAATGAGGAGGATTTTTATTGGCTATGAGCAATAATTTGAAAATAGCTAGCTAAATGAGGTATAAAAATAATAAAAAAGTAACGCATTCATTGGCTAGTTTTTTAGATACCACAGATTCTCAAGCCATTGGAATGGTTTCAACTAGACAGTGCTTTTCAACTCATTTCATCATCACACCTATGGTACTTTGACTTTTTTTTTTTTTTTTTTTTTGCAAAGGGAAGTTGGGAATTATATTAAAACGCACAATACATCCTCATGTTGCACATAAAAAAATTATACTCCCTTCGTTCCAAATTATAAAGACGTTTTAGTTTTTCTAAAACACGTTGCATTTGCTATGCACACTATGTCTAAAAAAAAAACAATGTATCTAGATAAACAAAAATTATCTTATAGTTTCGAACAAATTTAGTACAACATTATATCCAGATGCTTCCATCATCTTCTTTCTTAGTGGCTTCCTTTCATGCAACTGATGCTCTAGCCTCTAGATGAACAAACCTCATTGAATACCAGAGCTAGAGTGCATTCCTTATGCCAAACCAACTATCAACTCAAAAACATTGGCAATGACAAAGGATGCAATGTTCTGAAACTAATCCAAGACGCATCTTATTAATCGATGAAAGAGTATCAGCGGTTGCAGCTCCGATACGACATAGGCTTTAGATTCATTGCCTTTATTTTTTTTTTTTCTATTCACAACCATCGACGATGAGATCAATGATCAAGAGTAGGGTGTGTTTGGTTGAAGCTGCGGCTTTTGCAAAAACTGTTGTGGGCTGCGGCTTTTGAAAAGGCAGCTTTCACAAAGCCGCTTTGTGGGATTGTTGGAAGCCCGTTTGGTTGAGCTGTTGTGGCTTTTTGAACAGTCCCCGACACTTACATGCAGGCCCACATGTCATGGACACACCAAGCCATCTTCTTCCTCATCTCGCACGCCGGGCCGGACGCCAGCGGGGTGGGGCTTGCACGCTAGGTGCGGGGCCGCACGCCGGTGATGTGCCCGCCCATGGCGGATCTGCCGCCACACACCGGTGGAGGGCGCTCCCTTGCCCGCCTCGTGGCTGGGCCGCCGGAGGGAAGTGCCGCCGGGATCTCACCGTCCGGGGCTCGCCGCTTTGGGTGCGGCGATGCGGGCCTTGCCCTCCCTCGACGCGGTGGCCGGGAGCTTCGCCAGCGGCGGCGAAATGGGCCTCGCCACTGTGTGCGTCGGCCGGGATGGGGCTCGCCGTTGGTTCGGGCGGGGCGGCGCCGCCCGAAGGGGCGCGGCGGCCGGGGCGGCGCTTGCTAGAAGGGGCGCGGTGGCGGGGGCAAAGCTCGCCCTCTTGGGTTCGGCGGCCGGGATGGGGCTGCGCCGCCATGGCACAATGGCGAGACGGGGGAAGGGCGGCGGATGTGAGGATAGAAGGTCGAAACGTTATTTGCCTTATCATAACCGATGGCGATGGGTAATTTTCTCCAACTTGTCCATCCAAAAGCCAGCAAAAGCGAGGGGTCCGAGGGTGCTTTTGCATTTGCGATAGGATGAAAATCGTGTTGGCTTTTGACCCCTTTGGTTGGGCTTTTGAAAAAGCTTTTGACCCCTTTGGTTGGGCTTTTGAAAAAGCGACTAAAAGCCTAACCAAAGGGACCCTTCATTAGGAGTCCTAGGATCACCCCTTCCCTTGCAGACAATGGCCACAAATCAATTGTCTTCTGATGAAATCTACTCATGCAAAGTGTTTGTTTGGGTCATGGTGCGAGAAAAAAAAAAAAAACGGACGACAATCTACACAAGAGAGGATGGCCTCATCATGACCAATGCGCCCTATGTAATGTGAGTTTCAACCACGAAATAGCCGGATTTTACGTAACATTGCAATATACACTTCAGAATATCGTAAGAAACGCACTAGAACATAGCACAAACATGCTAGAAGACCGACTATTTTTAACCCACGAAACAAAATAAATGAATGAATAAAAAGAAAAGAAAAATATAGAATAAATACATATAGAACACTATTTCATATTTACCAATAAAAATTAAGCACGAACGAAGGAAGAGAAAGAAAAAAAATGCACAAAAAGAAAGAAAACAAAAAAAGAAACATAAAAAAAATAGAAGGAAAAAAGAGAAAAAAAAAAAAAAGAAAAAGAAAAAAAAGGAAGTTGGGCCCAGTTCGGCCCAAAAGAAAAAAAAAAAAAAAAAAACAGCTGGGCCGATTGGCCAGCCCGTTTAGACTGGTCGGCAGAAGATTATCTGTCAACTGGTCGACAGCTAACATTTCCGCTGGTATCCCTAATTGCTGCACAGAAAAGCTAATCCATTTTTGCCTCTTCCACTAAAGCTGAAAGTAACATTTTTTAAAAAAATAAAATGATTTTTTACTGAACACTGCCTCCTCCTGCTCTGACTGAAACTCCAAAAGGAGTAACTGAGTAGCAGAATTATGATGTTTTCCATGGATAGTTTATCGATACATACTGTAATGTCAATTGGTTATTTGGTCTCACTGACGTTCATGCAGAGTATCTGAAATAGCAACACACCAATTTAATGTACTGCACATTGTATTTCCCCAAATATCGTGGGGAATTGATCGCCATCATCATCATCAAGACGCATGCTTCAATCTATATGAAGTATGCAGCTACGGTACTCTCTACGAATCTCAGCTCATTGTAATGGCATGAGACTCCCCAACCACAATGGCATGAGACTCCCCAACCACCCAAATCCCAGTGAACCTATGTACAAGACGGTTCAATCTCATCTCACTCACAAATGGGGACATTGTTCCATGAATGAACTGTGCAGAATCTGGCACAGCACGCGAGCTCGATCAGTTCTCCTCCATGACCAGCCTGGGGCCGTTGCCGCTGGCCAAGAACCGCAGAGCCAGCTCATAGGCGGAGAAGATAGCGCCGTTGACGACGAACGCGCGGGCGACGGCGGTGCCGAGGCCGCGCCACAGCACGGGGAGACCTTCTCCCGGACGCTCTTCCGGAAGCAGTCGACGACGCCGCGGTACCTGGGCGTCGCCGACGCACCCTGCGCCTGCAGCCGAGACTTGACTACGTCCAGCGGGTAGCAGCAGACCCAGCTAGCGACACCCGCCAGGCCGCCGGACACGAGCATGGTGCCCAGTCCCTCGTCCCCGTCCTGCTGCCGGCGGCGGCGGCCCGGGTGCAGCCGCTCCCGTGCGCGCTCGTACGTCCAGAAGTAGACGCCGTGCGCCGGCGCGTCGCGGAGCGCGGTCACCGTGAGCCCGCGGTACACGCCGCGGAGACCCTCACGCCGGAGGATGTCCCGGGCCATCTCCATGGGGCCGCGACAGCGGCGGTGGTGGTGCCCCGCCGCCTCCAGCTGCAGCCGGATCTTGATCAGCTCGACCGGGGACAGGATCAGCGTCTGCAGCGCCCCCGTGCCGACGCCGGCGAGCGCCACGCTCGCGTAGGAAGGCGGCTCCGAGGTGGCCGAGCTCTCCGGGTCCAGCGACCGCGACAGGATCGCGTACACCTGGAACACCATCGCGTTCTGCAAGCGAGCATTCTCGTCAGTTGGCATGGGACATGCATGGCACGATACAGAGCATGGCGGCGAAGTTGATGGAACACCATGGCATGAGAAGCATGTGCAGTGAAGTTGATGGGTAGTACAAATTTGTTGTAGACTGTACCAAACATTGGATGGCTGACTATTCATTCATATGATGATATGATGTTGTGTGGCTGCGGCTGGGAATGGTGCCTTCGATTCAGGAAAAGAGGTGCCTTTTGTTCTACCTTTGCGTTTTTTTACTGAGGAAGTAAAAGAGATGCCTTTGCTGAAAATCTGAATGTGACGTAACCGGAAGCGAAATGCATTTCTACGCGACAATGTATGTACCCCATCGCACACAAGGAAATACTACTATGAAGACTTGGCCGATGTTAGGCGTTGAGAGCCAGTAAGACGAGCGTATGGGCATGTGCATCAACGTAGGTTAGTACGTTACTGTCTTTGTTGGTGACTGATGAGCGCAAGGAGAGGCACACCATGTGAAGTTCCAGAAGCGACGGGCGGGGCACAGCAACAGTGCATTTTAGCTGATCGAAGCATACCATGTGACTAGTGAGAGGACCATTGCGTGCGTGCAGCATCCCGTCAGAGGTTGAGCCCAAAGAGGTTGTGCCCAGATTGCCAAACAAGCCAGAAATGAATGCAGCTATTGCCATTCAATCATTCATCAGGTTTTGGTGAATGGTGATGGATGATCAAGATGACCATTTCGTCACGTCTACTTTTAAAACCGATGGCCATAAAGCAGTTGTGGCTGTGTTTCCTAGTGCATGCGAACTTTACTGGAAACATGGAAAGAAAAACGCATTAGGCAAGAAAAGTGTATCGCTGGAACAAAGAAGAGTTGAAACGCGACAAGCAAGGTGATAATTTGCGCATGATCTAGCAGCTAGCTAGCTTTATGAGTGAGTGAGACGCGACGGTGGTAACCAGTGCCGTCCCCCGACGGCTAAACTCAGTGGGTGTGTGGGGGCATGCTTGATTTTTGCGCAAATAAAAATTGTATCTTTGAAAGCGCTCGACTTTTTCCATAAAAGAAATTAAAAGTAGGCAGTAATCAGCTGATAAGACGGACAAAAAGGAAGACGTATCGAAAGAATCCACGGCGTCCGATCGAGGTCGTGGGATCCGCCGCGGCATGGTGGCATGGGGAAGAGGCCGGCCGGAGAGGTGACTGACTGACCTGGAAGGCAACGGAGGCGAGGGGCGCGGCCATGCCGCGGTAGAGCGCGGAAGGTCCCTCGGCTTGGAGGATGCCACGGAGGAGTCGCGCGGCGGAAGGCTGCGTCGTCGTCGCCGCCTCGCGGCGGCGCGGGAGACCCATGGCGGGCGGTGGAGGCGGCGGTTGCTGCAGTCGGATGCGGAGCGTGTCGAGTGGGTGGCCCGCCAGCACGCCCGCCATGCCGCCCACACCGCCGGCCACGAACTCGCGACCGCCGCTGGTCGCCAGGAACTCCGGCCAGAACTCCATGGTGGACCCGTTGGTGGCGTCGTCGTTGTACGTGCCTGCTGCTGGCGGCGCGGTGGCGACCATCCGAGACTAGGGTCGACGGGATTGGATTGGCCGCCGGGATGGATCGATCGGCGTGATCCGTTGGACACGGACGGCTGAACGAGAGAGACGGATGGTCCTCCGCCTGCTGCGCTGCTAGGTGCTGCTGAATGGCTCGCACGGACGGCAGATCGCTTGCGTGCGCCCGTGAACGAACGAGGACTGGATGGATGGATGGGTCCAAAATTAAAGGCAACGTACGCTGGCTGTGCCGAGCCCGAGCGGAGCGGCCTCCGTTGGAAAAAGGGAGACGCCGTGCTCGTGCGGAAGAGGGCGCCGTGAATGGCGCCAGCGGGCAGTGGCATGGGTATTTGTTTGGTTTGGCCGTTGGCGGGCGCCGAGGAAACCGGCAACCAGGCGGCTAGCGCTGCAGCGCCCGCCTCGTTTCAGATACATGCATGCACGAGCATGTGTCCGCCATCTCTGTCAAACAAAGCTACCCGTACTCCAATCGTGAATCCTCTGCGTGCGCGTCCGTCCTAGGTTCCGTGACCAGATTGGCATCGCCATGACGGCGACCCTCTCGCTCCTGTCCTGCGTTGGTGTGGGCCGGTGGACGGGGGTGAGTGCCGATGTGGAACGCCCGCCACGTAGACGTGGCACGTACAACTTTCTCCAGACTCCACGGCGTCTGCCTCTGCCGGTCTGCCCTGTGCCACTTTCGGCGACACTTTGTTAGCGTCTCTATCTCAAAGCCCTCTCTCGTCGGAGGACTGTTGAAACGAATTAAGAATTTAAGATTGGAGCTGGTAAACTAGCCTTTTTCTAACCCACTTCTCTCGCCGGTCATAGCCTCGCTACCCGTGCTTGCTGCACCCGTTGTGCCCGTTGCTGGTGCCAGCTGCAGGACGACTGCTCATCCCAGTACGGTTGTTTCCGCCGCTGTGGTTCAGGAGGAGTTAGAGGCATCCATTTACCTACCGTTGCATACGCCTCTCCTTGAGAGGCCGCAGCTAAGACGCTCCAAGACGCCGCTCTCCAGACTCTCCACGCTACGGCGCAGTAGCACCATTGCTGCCAGGCCTCGAGCGGAGAATGCCACCACACAGGCACATATTGTGTTGCTGAAGAAGCTAGGCATTGAAGTCGAGGAGGATGCTGTAGGCCCGGAGATCAAAAGCAAATTCAATGACGTCTTCCGCAACGCCGACTTGGTCGGAACGGAAGGAGTGTGTCCAACTTCTCTTGAACGGACCTCTCAACCTTTCGGGCATGGATCTGGACTTAACAGGGGCTAGAGGATGAGGTCTAGGTTCCGTCGTGTTTGCTTTTTTGAGTCGCAATTGTTTCTTTATAATCACAATCGCGTCGCGAGTTCTTGTCGGGTGTGTCCGGTAACCACGGGTTGCTGTTCACTCGTTTCCTGTATTCAAAAACTTTTTCCTGCTCAATGAAAAAACGCACTTAGGGGTGATCGAAAAAAAAATCCTAATCAATTTTGTTATCTCGGAGAATCATTTTTTAACCATGTTAATGTTAAATGCAAGGACCTCTACGTACCATACAAACTCTTACGAGTCGTTATAGTTTTTCAAGATAAATATATATTGTTTATATTTTATACCTAAACATAGTGTGTATGAATAGGTCCGACGAGATATGAGCCAACTGGTCATCAATCACTAGCTAGTCTTGTCTTGGACTACTAGTACGTTGCATTGTCCAAGTCGGATTAACAAACAAGTAAAGTCTCCACGTGTCCGGCTGGCACTCAGGGAACGTACGTGAACACGTCGCGACACATACGCGTAGACGTGGTTGCCAGGACACAGTGCAAGATGGGCACGGGCTCGTGTGGATGTACTCGTGGTGACGGGTGAGTACTTCCAGCACTCCACAGCGCTCGAGAGGAAACCATCGGCGACAAACAAGAAAGACGACGACGCAGTTGTGCGGCACCATGCTACTGCTACCTAGTAGCTAGGTACGTTTGCTTGGGGTTTTGGGTTTGTTTGTTGATGGGGAGTAGCAAGCACGCAAACTCGTAACTTTGCTCGCTAGTGGTTGATGATGAGGCTCCATCAGACGTACGTAGTGGACGTTTCTGGAACCATGCGTATATATGGTGTTCATCACGTGTTAAATTCCCCTATCGTTGACGATGACGTTTTTCGGGTACCAAGACCGCAAGACGTATTACTGACCCACTTCGTTTTTTAATTATAATTCACTTTAATTCTGCCCTGTTAAACTTTGACCTCTTTTAAAAAGTATATTACACACAAGGGAAGTGAATTACTATAGTCCCAAAATACTATTCTAGAAGTTCCAATTAATAATACTCAACCAAAACATATATTTCATAGTACTTTTTACAAACCCGTTAGAGAGACACAACATAGATGTTCTAGAATCGTCAAGGCCACGCAGGATGGTACGAAAATCTCGTCGAGAGACGTATTGAACAAGGGGTCGAAAGAGCATCAAGTTGAAGAAAAGAGTAAAAAGTGTAGTAGATTGGTTTTGAAGGATTGAATAGATGGATCTTTCGATCTGTTGTGATCCTCTCATATATGTAGAAATGATGATGATCTGTCATAGTAGAAAAAATGTAGTGTAGATTCGTTTTATTAGATTCAACACATACCGATCTCTCAATCGGTTGTAATCCTAACATATACAGAGATGATATAGCCTTATCGTAGTAGAACCTATTCCACATGATTTTCATGTTCGACATGAGATTAGGTGAATTTTTTTCTCTGATTGAAAAAAACCGTTTGGGCAGTTGTAGTAGGACCCCACGGGCTTGTCTAAAGAAACCGGATTGTTTTTTTTTAGAATTACACAGTACAACACAGTCCATACAGTCACGCAGCTATGACTAAAGCTCCCAAACCGACCTGGCCTATGTGCATATTTGGACCCAATTTGATTCTTTGTAATTTGAAAGGAAACGAGTCCGCTTGCAGCCCAACACAACTCTGAGGCCCGGCCAGCCCATCTACGAGTGTATAAGAGGGAGGGGGTGGTGGTGGCGGTCGGCGGCCGAGCCGACGACAGACGTTCCACCGATTTCCTCTGGCCTCCGTCGTCGAGATTGATTGCATTGCAGCTGCAGGTATATATCCCTTAATTTCGCACCCTTGTGTCCTCCCTCCCGCTCTTTCTGCCGAACGGCGGCACTCGACGGCGGCGTTCGGGCCCAACGGCGCCTACCTTCCACGTCTCCGGCCCCCAACAGCCTGCTCTAGCTACTATGCTTCTGGTGTGATTAGTTTTGTTGCTGTTCGCTGTTTGTGGAATAGAAAAGTAAAACAGGTTAATTTTTGCCATATTATTGTTTCTATACTATAGATATGCTACTATTCCCAGTTCAAAAACACTTTGTGGTGACATACAGTATATCCTAGCTATTTGGTAATCTCTGTTTTATTTTTCCTGGAAGGACGATACCAATCATCCAACGAAGATGGTGAAAGAGGATAGTGAAGAAAGAGGCGAGGATGATACCACAGCTGTCCCGGAGGATTGCGCAGAGGATGGTGGCGATGGCAGTGGCCCTGAGCATGGCAACAACATTGGCCTTGAGAATCATGATGATAGTGGAATGGTCTCCAAGGATAGCAATGATAAATCATGCCAAGGTGAACCACGCCGACATGAGGGGTGTGGCCGACGTGCGGTGCAATTGTTGGCCATTCGTTCAAACTTCCCTATCCACGAGATCTACGGCTATGACTGGCAAATGGGTCGGTTAATCTACGTGCAGCGCCAGGGGAAGTACAGGAAGGAATGGTCGATTTGGTGCCCATTGGACCCCGTCAAGTTCTCATGGCTTATGGTTGCTTCAGCTTGGAAGTTTATGTTGACAGTGAGTCTAATGAAACCATCATAGCGGAAGACTGGGATGTAGGAGAAGATGTTGAAATCAAGGAATACACACGATCCATATGTGCAGGCCCTGGCTACGACTTTGAGATCATATACTTGGTGATTCCCAAAGCCATTGAGGCCAATGTTGAGGTCAAGTTAAAGTTGAAAGACCTCGGTTCTAGAAGCAGAGCCGTTTATGGTAACATCAAGGCAAGCGCCACTGACTATAGGAACAAAAGTGTCCACCTCTTCAGTTGTGAACGAGGGGCGAGCTTGTCCTTTCCCTCCGGCTCCACATCCGTTCTTCCGTTGAGTTCGAGAATGGTTGCCGTGCCGTGTCGTCGGGAGCTGGAACTCCACATAGAAGTGGACCTGACAGTAATCACAACATGTGATGGTCAAGAAGAAGAGCAGGACAAGAATTTAAAATTCAGTCTGGAATTCAACCATGAAATTACCAGTCAAGAAAGAGAAGTCGATGATGATCAAGTTGAAGTGAACCTCAAATGGTGCCAGATTGGTTGATACTCGGTACCATGAACTGACATGTGATGGGGTGTTGTAGTAGCATGCTCTTATGTCCTCAGCTCTAGTGTTTCTTTATCCAGTTTGGGTTAACAACGGTGTGTCCTATGCGAAGGTCTGTTTTACCAGAGTTTTGTATGGTTGATATTGCAGTCTTTTATGAATGTTTTTATCTCAAACTGTCATGTTTCACTTTTTGCTTGTGTTAAATAAATAAAGGAACAAACATGTCTTATATAATTACTTGTAATTATATTCAGTTCAAAATTAATTCTTTAGGTACATGAATGAAAGTGTTTCTGTTTGATTTGAACCACTTTTGGACCTTTACATGTTCATGTGTTATGGAAACATTATTTGAGCACCACGGTCAAGCAAAATCGGGTTCCTCGTATCAACCAATCGCCAAATGAACTATTTTTAATCTTCGGTAGGAGCAGGAGTTTCCAAATTAATCTTCATCCATTTGGTCCGTCTGAACACGAACCAGATGCCTCACCTTGCTGGTGAACTGCTGTTCCTTCTCTGTTGTCCTCTAGGACATGGCACCGACTTCACCCCAAAAAAATAGAAATCCATTTGCATCAAAGTGCAGGCAACACAATCTTCATGACCATTCCTCACAGGGATAGTTAAAAAACTAGTAGGAGAGCCTGCGCAAAGCGCTGGCAACAGAAGGCGATATGTATGATACCATTGTGAAAATAAGCATAGAGTATCAGGACACCTTCTCATGCGAAAGAAAATGTAGTTTTACTGAGTGAAATGTGCAAAGTAATAGTATAATTATAATTCAATAATATATAGGAACTGAAGTCATTAAAAATGTGGTGGGGAAATAACAGTCATACTGCAAAGTGTGGCAAAATTAAATAGCATCAACAGAAGTAATCTTGTGGTCTTGCTTCACTCAGTTATTAACACTGGAAATGTATTGCATCGATATTCAGATCAGTTCTCTGGTGATCCCTCCTCTCTATACATCAGAGAAACAGACACCCACCCAGAGGCTTCCATTAGTATCTGCTACTAAACTGCTTGGTTCCTTGCATGTATGTAATTCGTTTGTTTGTCAATTCCATAACACTGGACACTGGATCTGCGCGTGAGCAAAGCATAAGCAAATATCAACACCATTCCAATTGGCAGACACTCGTGGAGATTTGAGAATTTTGTGGCAATCACTTAATCTGTAATGGAATCTAATAGTGATAAGGGCATGCAAGTTAAGATCGTATCATGTTGGTTTGGGTAAATAAGACATCCGAGAGTTAAAAGATTATAACATGTTGACTGTGACTGCACCGCATAGCAAATACAGGTAGTATTGTACCCTTTAGACTGAAAATGGAAAAAATGGTTGGTTAGCTGACCTAAAGAATACCCTTGCCAATATAATAAGATCTTCTATCCCTCAATTCGAAGGCCTCGTATATTCCTGAGAGAAGTCTCGGCGAATGTTAGAATTCTGTACATTAGATGTCAAACATATGGAATTTGAGACAACTACAAAAGGCAACCTATTTTAAAAAGAGGCAAGAAGTTTATTTTGAAAAAAAAAAAAAAATAGTTGCTGATATCCTATATTGTTTCTTCAAAAGTTCACCGCATTAACATGGAGGATTATAAGTTTCTACAAATAAGAAAGGTTTATAGTCACTCCATAATAAGAAACAAAACATTGGACCTGTGTAACTTTAAAATTTGCCACCCAATACAGCAATAGAAGTATAAATAACTGACCTCGGCTTAATTCTCTTTGATTGAATATTCAAAGATGTCAACGCTTGTAATGCAAATGTAGTGGAATTCAAAACCTGAATAAGCAGGGCAAATTAATATTAATATGAAAAACTGTAGGCAATTAAGGTCTTATTTTGATCAAGTACAGAGAAGAAATTTATTTGCAGCTGATGACCAGTTCTGCTACACACATGTACATGAGAATTAAGATGCACACAAACAAAGAAATAGTCTCCAACTTATAAAGTTATAATCCTATCAAACTTTTGGCCATTTGGTATTTGATGATGATAATCGCAGAGCAGGAGTGTTACACGTCTCTGTATATACATACAATTAATACGTTTTTTTTCCCGCAATGGTAGCTAATATTTCTAAAGGATAGTCTGAAGCCGTTACTATTAAGTAAGGAATATGAGTGACCTCTAATCCAGATTATTTCGCCTTTCCTGCTGTGCACTTGCAGCCTGTTTTGTTCACCAACTGTATTGCTAATGAGCCCAAAGCACAACCAATGTCAAGAGCATGATCTCCCGGCTCCACCTTAGCTTTTAGTTGAATGGTTTCATTTCAATATATGAAGACACCAGCAGGTCATCTTAGGGTATATATGCAAACTGTTGAAGTTAGTATGGAAATCTGTAAATCAGTAGAAAATTATAATAGCAGAGTTTAAGCCGAGCACACCATACATACTAAGACCATTTTAGCATGGTAATTAGAATGTCAAGTTACAAAGTTTGTTAAAATACTAATTTACATATTCTAATCACTGGAAGAGGTGGCTTATGGAGTTACGGTTAGAATCTGAATAAATTTACCAAACACTGAATGCTCCTAGCAGCTATTAAAATGCAACTACCTGATGTGTGATCCCTCGTCGCCGTGCTGCAACTACCTGGGGCACGCTTGGGTCCCGTCAATCACGCAGGTCAGATGCATACCAACTCTCAGTTATGAAGAACTACAATCCACAAAGCTGAGATCAGGAGGGGGTGATCGACTTACTATGCTGTGTCCACCTGAATCCCAGGGCTGACCAATGACGAACTATTGCAGCAGACGAAATTACCAAACTTATGAGGAGACCTGCTCGGCTCGGGGTTGTAACTCCGGCAGGCAGCGCCGCACGTGCTGCGCTTCCGGCTCGGTTCCTCCGCCAGAGGTGCCAACGCAGAGGAATCAACCGCGCGGCGCGGGGTCCGAAGGGGCTCCAGGCGGAGTGGAGGTGCCGGTGCCGGAAGTGACAGGGGCGGCCGGTAGGGATTGGGCGGGGAGGACGGCTGGATGGTGCGGCGTCGGGAGGGGAAGATGGAGGGTAGCGAGGTGGAGAGGCCGCAGCGGCGGCGGGCAGGCAGGGGCGTACTTGCATGGGAGGAGGGAAGAGGTGGTGGTGTCGCAGGAGCAGGAGGAGGAGAGGCGGCGGCGGTGTTTCTGGATGGTGCCGAGTGTTTCGCGAGGGAGAGGAGGTTGGAGGCGTGGATGGCTGTGATTTTGTCGTTTCGGATCGGACGGCGTGGAGGGCGGTACTGTTATAACTACAGGGAAATGAGTCTGCGACGGAAGTTGTGGGCATCTATACCTCTCGCATCCCCATCCCAAAAATTGTCGTTGGACATCTCAGGGATCAACAAAGTTCTGAGACTTTGGATAGATTTAATTTACTGCACCTATTGGTGTAATTAATACACTGGCTTTTTATTTCAGAACACAAGGCATGCTGCTAGCCAAGAACGAAAAAGAGAAAGGGATGAACCTGGAAATCAAGCCATTTGACCAACGACGAATTCACTCGTGACACAATTCTTCTTCACTACCTATCAATAGATGCCAGGCAGAACAATTGCCGGCTTTTCCAAACAAAACTCACTTGTCTAAACTTAGAACTTGAGAAGCCCTAAGCTCTTGGCATGTACCAATAAACAGGATTAGACCTGAGCACAAAGAACTGAGCAATACTTGCACTTAACAAGAAATCAGACCAGAGCAACACGTGAGGGAAGAAAAGCCCAAAAATGATCGTATAGATTGTTGTCGGTTTCAGCAATCTAATTGATAATACAAGTAGCTTTGTGAATTTAACAGTAACTCTGAACCGCAGCAACCGGGTTCAGTAGCTGAGATTGCAAGTTAACGATGATGGTAGAATATCGGAACAACACATACGCTTAGTGACACCACTTGCAGGCTCAGGCTTGGAATCAGAAATTATGGGACAACCCATACGCTTAGTGACACCACTTGCAGGCTCAGGCTTGGAATCAGAAAATTATGGGACAAGCCTCTGCGGGTCGAGGGGAACATTGAGGTCTTCCTGATGTTGTTTAGGGCGCAGAACAGCATCACGACCCTCTCCAAGCCCACCCCGAAACCACCATGTGGAGGTGCACCATAGCTGAAATGGGCAGAGAAACACATATGTCAACATGAGTACCAAACAAAAGAGGATAGACGAGAAAGTGTACCACCAACTGATCAAGATTAAAGATTATGGGTACATAGGCGCCAACATACCTGAAGGATTCAATGTAGGCCGAGATAGTGCTCACATCAATTCCACACTCTGTTGCACGCTTGGCCAACAGCTCAGGAGTGTGTATCCTTTGTGCTCCAGATATTATCTCCTCGCCTGTAATATCAGCGAAATTGGTTCAGCTCATTATTTGGATGCCCATGAGTTATATTTGAAGTTCAAAAGGAACAAGCAAATTTGCTTTAATGAAACAAATACATTTGCTCAAGTGAAAGAAAATTCTAGAGGAGGAAGCTTAAACTGCAGCATGTCAAAACAAAATTTCAATTATTTGACAATCCTAACACTAATGGATTTGTTAGGAAATAGCTGAAAGTGAACAGATCATCCAGTGGAACATGACTTCAAGGTCAAATTACATTCCCAGGAGACAAGCAGGAATAGAGGAGTCCAGCAGCAACAAGTTTTAAGTTCACTGAAGTAAACATAGCAGCTAAGTATAGCAGGAAGTAGCAGTAAGGGTGTAACACTGAACAATAAAACAACCATTTATACAGCTCAGACCAAGAGTTTAGAAAGAACAAATCCTGTCCATGCACATTTATTATAAATAAAAAGTGATAAGAGATACATTAATAGAACAAGAACACACATAGTTTACTTTTACTATTACAAATTGGAATCAGAAAGCAAATGATTTCTTTATGCATAATTGCATATAAAACACTACAGCTTTAAAGAGGCATCATATATACTTATACTTACAAAAGAAAAGGCTTGCCCAAGTACACTTATTGACATGATCATGAGGCATGCCAAATTACATGGCGTCAGAAACAAGATTTACAATTTTAGTGCTTACCTCGAATGAAGACATCAAAAGAATTGGTGTAAGCTGGGTTGTCATAGCAAGGCATGGTGTAGAACGGACGTACAGCCAACGGATACCGATACAAGATGAAAAATCTGTGTTATACCTACAAATAACAAAGAAAGTTGTTATCAAACTATAGATTAGTGAAACATAATAGGGCTGCAGAGTTTACATACTTTTCCCTGACAAGCCGGCCAAGTTTTTTCTCAGCTTCAGTATTGAGGTCACCCATAGGCTCAATTTCTGTTCCGGCTTCCTGTTGATAAGATAAACTAGCAATTCATTGTCTGATTTTAACTATGACAAAATTGGAAAGTAGTAACTAGTTCCACTGACTTATATAAGTCCATTTGGACTTGTGTACACAAATTAAGGTAGGTGGAGAAGACCCAATTGCTGCTACCATTGCTATAGAAAACATGGTTAGCTTGTTTATTTCATGTTATTAGGTGTGTTTAAATAGGGGCAACACAGGGAAGTGGGGATAAAAAAAAAAGTTCCATGGATTTGCTGATGGACCTGTAGTCGGTTTGAGTCTGAGATGGCTATGGACTCATATTGGGGATCAGAGGAAATAGCAACTAGATTTATTTCATGATCATATATTTACATACACTACACAAAGCAAGCCTAGACTATGCAAGAGAAAGCTGCAAGTATGTACCTTCAACATTTGAACCCCTTCCTCATAAGTGAGCTTCAAGGTGTTGTCCAGATACTGCATAACATTATTAGTGATCTGTCAATCTCTTGAGCTACAGAACCCAGAGAACCGCATAGTCAAATTACAAAACAAGCAAGAATCTTTACCTTCAGAGGTTCAAAAGGATACTGCCTGTTTATTGTTTCGAAGTTCTTTCTTGCAGTTTTCAGTCAAGTGTTTAAATATTGATACGAATAAGCCATCTATAATGTCACAGACCTGTGTAAAAAATATAATTAACAATGACTGCTTCAGACAAATAAATAACACATTCTTCTTACAATCTTACCTCAAAATAATGCTCCTTAATCTCCATTTCAGCATCAAGACCAACAAACTCACAGAGATGCCTGTGTGTGTTTGAATTTTCTGCTCTAAATACAGGGCCAACCTCAAATACTCGTTCAAAACCACCACAGATAGCCATTTGCTTGTACAACTGAGGAGACTGTGCTAAACAAGCAGGTTGACCATTGTACAAAAGCTTGAATACAGCTGCACCTCCTTCACTAGATCCAGAAATCAATTTTGGGGTGTGAATCCCAACAAAGTTCTTTGATAACAAAAATTCTCTGAATTTCTGCACATGTTCAGCAAAAAGAATACATTAAAATTCATTACTTAAAAATTTAGATGATAAGAAATCCATATGCTTGGCGCCTTGACACACCACTGATGTAAAATGGAGATACAGAAATGAAAACAAAAACAGCTTTGATCAATAAAAGACTCATGCTGAATGTTTAAAAGTGAAAACTACTGTGAATAATTAGACAGAATCACATTACACTTGTTAGATAGGAAAGTGAAAAAAATGTATTTCTGGATCCACCACAGATTATGGTACGAACTAGATTGTTTGTATTTCATATTAAAACTTGAATTATAATTGTACACGATTCGTGGAAACTCATGTAATATTGATGATTGACTACTGACTGAATGTTGTGAACCTCATGTTCAAAGCATTATTTTTTAATGGCACAAACACAACACACATTTAAACGCAAATTATCGTGAAATCATTTTTACAGCATGATCCTAGTTAAAGCCTAAAACATAAATCATACAGGATGCTATCTCGTGCGACACAATACATACATGAATGGTTACAGATTAACAACAAAATAGTATGGAACACTCACATTTTCAACTTGACACTGGATCCGAACACGGCTTGATTCGAGGGTGTTCTTAGATCAATAGCTCTGTAGTTCAAGCGGGTATCTTGACCAACACGAACAAGCTTTTCTCCAGCCTTCAATCATAGGAATTAGGAATAGTCAAATTTAAATAATTTTAACATGAATCTAAAATTCATAGATAGAAAGCTAAGCACCAAAATTGAGTGCTTCCTTGAACAGAATGCAGAGGAAATAGGATGTGCATGAGGCATACCAGTTCAGCCTTCTCAAAATCTGCCTCGCTCCGAGCCGCATCTTCAAGGTTAATTGGAAGGGTCGGGATAGCCCTATTGATGCAATAGATCTTCCTCACTTGAATCTCAACCTATAGATTACATCCAAAGCGGCCACAGAGACAAACCATTCATTAGTTGAATATAGACAGTCATGGAATCGAAACAAACCATGTTTGCAGAAGCATGCAGTAGATTGAAGCATGGATTAGGGCTACATCAGCGAACCTTTACTGACAGCAATTCAACAAGCATATGTAAGTCATCCCATGTTAATTCATCGGCCTAGCTACTTCGAAAAAAATCATCATCCTAAAGACATCAGGAAATACACTACTAAGATGTATGGGATCAGTTGGTACTGGTTTTACTTCTCGTGAATCGTGATGATGAGAAACTATCATATTTGCGTGCACCCATGGATGAATTCCAAATCAGGAGATAAGTCAGACGAACCTGCTGTGTGGTGGCCTTGAGGGGCTCCTTGGGGAGGGAGACGACGCCCTCAACGTCGACGATGGACTCCTTGCTGAGTGCGGTGGTGAAGCGCACCATCTGCGTGCTGACGCCGGCGTCGGCGCTGGCGACGAGCACGCACTGCACGGTGCTCATGCTCTGGCGGAGCACGACGAACGCCATCTTCTTGCTGACCGGGCGGATAGCCTGCGCGGCCCCGCGGATAAGCACGGAGCGGCCCGCAGCAGAGGCGTCGAGGTCGCCGATTTGGGACCACACGCGGCCAGAGATGGCCTTCGATTGGATCTCCTCGACGGGAACATCGCCGTAGTTGGCCGCGAAAGGGTCCTCGGCGTCGGCCGCCGGCTGCTGCTGCTGCTGGCGCTGCGCCGCCTTGTCGGCCTTCTCCGCCTTCCTGGCGTCCTTCTTCTGCTGCTTCTTGCTGAGGGTGGCGGCGGAGAGGTCAGCAGCGAGTTCCTCTGCGGCGGCGGCAGAGGGGGCGGGTGGTGGCTCCGACGACATCGTGGCAACGATGAGAAGCGAGCAAACGCTGAGTGGTCTGGTCGCCGGCGGCGGCTATCGTGCGTGAGGTCAGCTGGAACAGAAAGAGACTAGGTAAGTTAACGTGGGCTCGATGGGCCAGGGAATAGAAGCCCAGCTATGGCCTTTCCTTCTTCTTCTTCTTTTTTTCCTTTTCTTTATTTATAAACCGTATACATGATAAAATAGATGTGAAAAAAAAAAAACGACTTATAATTTAGAGCGAGTACTCCATACGTTTCAAAATACTTGCAATTCTAACACAGTGTCACGGTTTAATATCCCAAGTTTGATTAATTATATATAAAAAAACTATCACTATTTATGCTATCAAATAAATCTTATTAGATTCATTACGAAATGTAGTTTTTAATAAATTAATTTGGAGTCATAAATATGAAGAGTACTTGATAGAAATTTGGTCAAACATAGGCCACTTTTGATGACACGGAACCCATAGTTGCAAATATTGTGGGACGGAGGGAATATAACATTACTAGTGTTTAAACCATTTATCTAAGAAGTAAAGGATTGCGAACGGACTTCGGTCCGGATGGCTAGCTCCCGAGGATGGGAAGCTCCCGGTCGGGGTTCGACCCCGAGCCGCGGCCCCCGTAAACAGGATTTGTGTACCTTAATTGGTGAATTACGGTTGGCGGTGTGTGGAAAAAAAAAATCCCTCATCCGTCCCACGTCCAAAGCACGTGTCTATGGCTCGGCTCATCTCACGTAGCTGTGATGCCGCTGTGTATGGGGTGGGGTAGGGGTTCGAAATTTTCTCGATCTGCGTGAGAAGATCATCTTCTTAAAGCAAAAAATGCTTCGGGCTAGTCTTAGTCCCCGGGTTGAGTTTTTTTAAAAAAAAAAAAAAAGGATTTGGACGTAGTCATGTCTATTGCATGGATTCAGCGCACAAACGCGTTGTTGGCCGATGTGAAGGAGAATTAGGCCTTGTTTAGATGGCTAAAATTTCTAACATTTTTCTCACTTTCTATCCATCACATCACATTAAATACACTAAAAACATATGTTTCGAATATTAAATGTAGGTAAAAAAATAACTAATTACACAGTTTAGATGTACATTGCGAGATCGATTCTTTTGAGCCTAGTTACTCCATGGTAGGATGATATTTACCACTAATAAACGAAACGTCTTCACGATTATACGATGTGACATTCGGTTATAATTTTTAGCCATCTAAACAAGGCCTTAGTTTTCAGTGATCGAACAGGGATTGCCGATGTGACAGACCTGCTGTTGTTTGTGCTGTTCCGATCGATGTGACAGACCTGCTGAGGGTGTTTAGTTGCTCCAACAAGAACCCAAAAGTGCTACGCTTACTGTCACATCGAATCTCTTAACGTATTTTTGGAGCATTAAATGTAGGTAAATAAAAACTAATTGCATAGTTTGGCTGAAAAGTGCGAGACGAATCTTTTAAGCCTAGTTAGTCTATGGTTAGACACTAATTATCAAATACAAACGAAAAGTGCTTCAAGAAGCCCAACCCAAAATATTTCACCAACTAAACACCCCCTGAACAAATGATTCCCAAGCGGAGAAAATACTGTATGCTGAACAAATGATTGTGTTTAGATCCCAAAATTTGGGTGCAAAATTCTTGTAGCCGCCACGTCCGCATTAATCGTAGCAGACGTTTCGTTTGTTAGTGGTAAATATTATCCTACCATGGCGTAACTAGGCTCAAAAAATCGCCTCGCAATGTAGATCTAAACTGTGCAATTAGTTTTTTTTAATTACCTAAATTTTATAGTGGCCGCAAAAGCGTTTTTTGGGTGCATTCAATGTTTCAATGCGATGAGAATTTTGAAAACTTTTGATTTTTGGTTGATGTGACTAGGAACTAAACACACCCGCTGTTCAGAGATCGAACAGTGGACAAACGCGCTGTTGTTTGTGTTGTTCCGATGTGACAGACCTGCTGAACAAATGATTGCCGAGCAGACAAGAAAATGACCAGCTCTAGTATTGGACAGAAAACAATTTATATAATTGCTCAGTTGTTAGTCGTTTTCGATTTTCATGCCACAACTTTAACCCGTTTTATATAAAATACGTGCAATATCTATATCTTCAAATAAATTTGTTAAAAAACTAGGTTTATCTTTACAATGATACTAATTATGTATGATAAATATTAATATTTTTAATATATAATTTATTTAAGTTATTTCTCGCAGCGACAAACATTTTGGAACGGGGGAGTACGTCCGGCCAAAAGCACAAACAATTTCTTTTTGATATGAGAAAAAAGAGCAATCATTGGATTATCTAATAAACAACAGTACGGACTATTACACGCCTGAATTTCAATCAAATAAAAAATGTTCACACACTGAAATAAATTCTGATGAAATAAAAAAAATTGCTACATAGCTAATATAAATCTGGATGCCGGTTCCATAGATGCTCGATGAGATCTTCTTTCAACTGCACATGTGTGTCGCTATCTCGGATCCTTCTATGTGCATCCATATATTCGTCAAGTGTATGAGTGGCCTGGCCTCGAGCAGGACAGTTCTTCCACACCCAGTGCATACAATCAATACTCCCTAACATTCCGTAAAAATCCTTCTTTCTCACCAAGCGCCCGATAAACGTGTTGTATCTCGCCTCATTCGGATATCTTACGTACTCATCTTGAAAAATATCAACAACTGCAGCCACAAAATGACGTAGGCTCTCAATTGTTGTCCTTTCAGCAATGCGAACGTACTCATCTGTAGCATCAGCTGGTACCCCATAAGTGAGATCGTGCGCTTCAACAGCATTCATTATTCGTAAGAATAGTTGCCCTAGACATCCTATACCTGAAGGAGAAAAAAAAAAAGAAATTTAAACACACTTGTAAAAAAATGCGCATAATAGAACGAATCCAAAGTCAAAAGAATATCAACCTACGACGAAAGTTGCATGGCCATACGCTGGATTATGCGCTAAATAATCTTGGTACATCCTATCATGGCCGGCTTGACTATCCCGATAAATCATTCTAAGCCCCACGACTGGACTGACCCACCATGACTTCTTCTGACATTGGAAAAAATTTGCACAAATTGAGCACCTGAGAATACCAACAAATCGTCGTCGTCATCTGACGATTCATCCAAAACTCTCTTTGAACGGGATCTCTTGAACGACATGACATCTCTTGAACTGCAGTGATCAAGGAGATGGGCAATCAAGGAAACGAACTAGGGCCGGGAGCAATAGGAGATGGGCAATCAAGGAAGAGAAACTAGGGCTGGACGGAATGAGGTCAATCTTGCTAATCTTGCTACGCACCTGAATACCGAGCTGTGGTGGCAGCGGCGGCAGAACGATGGGGTCGAGAGAACCACCAGGCGCCGCGGTACCTGCCTCCGCGTGATGAAATGAGTACGACCAGGTGACGGAAAAAAACATCGGTAGTTAAGATTGGGCCGACCAGATGGGATTTGCCAACTCTAATTTGGCAAACCATTGGAGAAACGCTATAATTCAGCTTGGCAAAAAAATTGAAGACTTGGCAAAACCCAAACTTTTGCCAAGTGATTTTTGCCAAACCACTGCAGTTGCTCTTAGAGCAGTATGCAGCACCTATGAAGGTGAGGGGATATCAATTGTCCTCCTTTTTTTTTTTTCATGGCATTGTATCGAACACCTAAAAGGTGGACACAGAGGGCAGAGAAAACAATATGTTTGTTTGGTCGTTGACACAATTCTCCTTTTTAGAGGCAAGTCATCGTGTGACTCATGTATACTATCCTACTAGCTAGGCAAATCATTGAGAACGTTGCGTGAATCATCCATGATTCAACTTGCAGCAAAATCCTATATCCAAGAGTGAACTGGATTAACGTATCCGACGAGTTTCATCCCAGGTTTAAAAAACCATAGGATTGCTCTGAAGTAGTCGAAGGATGGCAGGAGCTTGCATTGTCCATGAGTGAGGAATACGGTGTGTAGAAGACGGAGCTGGGCTTACCATTTTTACTGATGATACGGCTAGCATGGCAAGCGGCAGCGGAGTCTTCGATCTTGATGGGTCGCCCCACCGCCACGGGATGAGACACCGGAGGCATCGGCCGCGACACCGGGTTAGCGTTGGCGGCGTAGGCGGGAGGTCGTGTGGCGACGCTGCGTGAGGCCGGAAGTCCCGAATGTGCGGTCGGCGCGTCGGGCCGTGGCGGTGACACGCCGTGGGGCCCGGTCGCGCTGAGGGCGGGGTAGCACGGGAAGACGACTTCCAGTCTGCGGCGTGGATGGGAATCATGGGATGGAGGTTTGGACCGGTGGCATCGCCGAGCCAGAGGGTTGTGGCGACGGAGAGGAAACAATGCAGGGGAGGGACCGGAAGGGGCCGGTGTTTCTAGAATGCGGACAGATGGACGGCTATGGCGAGGGGCAGAGAGGTCGGGTTGTCAAGGTTTGGTAATGTGCTGAGTATAAGAATCTTAGTCTGGTGACCCAACGGTGGGTTGCACGAAAATAGTAGGATAGTATAGATAGGGCAGACATCCTCCAATGTTGGAAATATTATTGTCACTACTCAATTAAATGATTTTTAAAACTTTTAAGACATTTTCTTTGACCGGTTGTCATGACCTATTTTTATTATAATAATAATAATTTGAATAAAATGAGTAGTGAACTAAGATAAGTAAGAAGAGTCATTTATTTTGGGATGGTATGGGTATCGCAAAGAATTATCCCATCCATCGAAAAGTGCCATCCATAGATTTTCTTTTCCCCGGTATCTCGGATTTCTACCTTCCCTAGACTAGATTCTTCCATACCTTTTTTTATCCCCCGTGCATTTTGCATTCACTGCCACCTGGTTATGATGCCATGCAACTACTACGTCTTCTCTCACTGTGAAAATTGGGATCTGCAGGATGGCCGGGATGAACGTCAACAGGCCAAAATTAGTTTAAACAACCTACTCCTACTTATTATTTGAATTCTACGGGTGTGTTTAGTTTCCCACCACCAACCCAAAAAGTGCTATAGTTTCCTGTCACATCAAATCTCTTAACGCATGCATGGAGCATTAAATGTAGATAAATAAAAAAAATAACTAGCAGGAGGCCCCACGCTTCGCGCGGGCTCATTGAAACAGGAGGTTTTTTAAGAGAAGGCTGTCCATATTTGAAAAAATAGGAGTGGGGAAGCAAGTCTTTGAATTACAGAAGCATATAGGATATGTGGAATTCGCATTGCCGAAGCAAAGAAACATTTATTAAATACAATGGTATTCACTTTTATCTTGAATTTGTCCGATAGCACACGATGGAGCACATGGCAGGCGTAAATGCAGCACAGGCATACTGGGAAGAGAGGAAAAAGGACAGCCACAGCTGCTTACCTCCTTTTGCACTTATGCTCCAATTTCTGATGAAAGGAAAATGGAGTTGTGGTAATCCGTGTACGTTTATGCTCCGGTGAGTGCACATAGCAATTTCTCCCATCACTGACGCATGGTGCAGAGCCATGGGCGCTGCCTGTTTACTGTTTTACAGTCTTGGTCTATAGGCTGTAAGCCGATCTGGTGGATCTCTCGTTCTCTCCGTTTATTCTTGTGAGCCGGGTTCATGGAAGGATAGAAGGGGAAAGGTGTCCAGCCATTGGCTCACGTGAGGCTGCTGTTTAGTTTGCTCGTCGTTCGTCGTTCTCATGCACTCGCGCGGTCAACGAACACGGAGCAGAGAGAGAAGGCAAAGGAAGGGGAGGAGAACAGGGAGAGTAAGAGCAGCGCGGGTAGTGTCCTATGGCGAGGAGCTTGGCTCCAGCGGGGCCTGGGCCTCGCTCGGCGCGTTCGCCGTCGGCAGGCAGCAGCGAGGCCTGTGGCGCTCGCGCTCCTGCGCTCCACAGGGACAGAGAGGAGCCGGGGCTTCCTGCGCGTGCCGCTCGCTCGGAGCGGGAGTTGGAGCTGGAGGCGGGGCTGTGGGTTGTCCGGCAGAGGCCTGCAGGGCCCGTGCTCCTTCGACCACAGGAGGCTGCTCGTCCTTGGCCTCGCGCGTCGCAAGCCTGGCGGCCGCGTCCGCGCGGGGACGACCGGGGTCGCGGCGAGGATCAGTTGAGCCGGGCCGGGCGGCCAGGCCATGGCTGCGCCGGAGGCGCATCGCGTGCTGCGCGCCGGGACCGGCGCTGGGCTGAGCGTCCGCGCGCAAGGCGCCTTTGCTGTTGGGTGCGCCCTTCAGGGGCGGTATCGCCTGCGCGACCTTCTGGGCCGGCGGCACCCGCGCGGGCGGCTCCTCCTCGACGGCAACGAGGGGCGCGGGCACCGGCGACGGCCATGGTGGCGCAGACCCGTCCCCGGCGCGGCGGCTCGGTGGTGCAGCCCAGACAGGACGGAGGGCGCGGACCCGGCGGTGCGCCTCCGCGCAGAAGTTCTCCTGGGCGGGAGCTTGACGGCGGCGGCCGCCGTCCCGGGCTGCTCCTCCCCAGGCGAGCTGTGCGGTTTGTGCGGCTCGCACGCGACAGGCGAGCGCGGCGGCCCGCGCGCGGAAGGCGATCGCGACGTCCGACGTGTGGTCGCGGTGGCCGGTGCAGCGCGCGTGGCGACTCGCACGGCGGGTGAGCGCGGGAGCCCACGGAGGTACGCGAGCGGCGGCAGGCGAGTTGTGTGGCTCGCGCGCGGCAGGCGAGCGCGGCAGCCCGCGTGTGCTCGCGGCGGCCGATAGGTGCTCCGCCCTCGTCCGCGGGCGAGGCGTCATCGTCCGCGCCTCGACGGCGACGACCGCCATCTGCGCGGGGCTGGGGCTGAGGTCAGGGCCGGTGCTGATATATAGCAGGCGTGGGGTCATCTTCCATGCGCGTGGATAGAAGCCTCGCATGCCTCTAGCGGAGCCTAGAAGCATCGTGAGGATAGCTGCACTGGGCCGTTGATAAGCTATCGGACGGCATGTGGTGCATCACTGTAGTTTAACAGTAGATCTGTGAGAGGAAAGCACTGTAGATGGGATACTCAGGTTTAAAGTAGATAGTTTTAACAGTAGATCTGTGAGAGGAAAGCACTGTAGATGGGATCCTCAGGTTTAAAGTAGATAGTAGGATAGCTGCACTGGGCCGTTGATAAGCTATCGGACGGCATGTGGTGCATCACTGTAGTTTAACAAAGAGATCTGTGAGAGGAAAGCACTGTAGATGGGATCCCTCGGGTTTAAAGTAGATAGTAGGATTACACGGTTTAGTTGAAAAGTGCGAGGCGAATCTTTTGAGCCTAGTTAGTCTATGGTTGGATAATAATTACCAAATACAAACGAAAAGTGTTACAAAGATCCAAACCCAAAATATTTCACCAACTAAACACCATTCGAATTCGAATGAATACGCGAAATGCATGATTCGCTCGAATGAATACGCGAAAATGCGGATTTTTTTCAAAATTTTGCCCTTTTTAAAACAAATTTCAAATGTATCCCTACTTTGAAACAATTTACGCCGTATCCCTTTTTGTCGCGCCAATTCCGGTGGCGTGATTTTTTTACATGTCGCGCCACCGCGATGTGGCGCGACGGCATCCACATCCGGTGGCGGTCGACGTTGGCCGGGGCCGCCACGTCGGCCAAAGGATGCGGCGCGCGGAGCTGGGATGCTATAGTGCTACAAGTTCTATTCCGGTTTGGAAAAAAATGTCACATGAGACATCAGAAGCACTTTTCGTTTGTTTGTGAAATTATTGTCCTACCATGACCTAACTAGGCTCAAAAGATTCGGCTCATCCTCGTACATCAAAATTATATAATTATTTTTTTATTTACTTACATTTAGTATTCCATGCATGAGATAAAAAGATTTGATATGATAGGTCAATAGTGAATTTTGGAGAGAGAATTGGGAAACTATACAGGGGATGGGTAGGAATCGCGTGCATGCATGCATGCATAGGGTGTGTCCACTTTATGAAAAGTGAATCCCAAAATTGTTACAGCAATCGCATTCAAATCAAATCTTTTAACACATAAATAAAGTATTAAATATAGTTAAACACAAAAACTAATTGTGCAGTTTGATTGAAAAGTGCAAAAACGAATCTTTTGAGCCTATTTAGTCTATGATTAGACAATAATTAACAAATACAAACGAAAAGTGCTACAAAGAAATTTAACCTAAAATATTTGCGCGACAGTAGTGTGTGACAAAGGGAGAGAGTATTTGCGCGACAGTAGTGTGTGACAGAGGGACACAGTGCGACATCATCATGCATGCGCCCATCCCCTCGTTTTAGTTTCCCAATTCTCTCTCCAAAATTCACTATTGACCTATCATATCAAATCTTTTGTCTCATGCATGGAATACTAAATGTAAGTAGATAAAAAAAATAATTATATAATTTTGATGTACAGGATGAGCCGAATCTTTTGAGCCTATTTAGGTCATGGTAGCACAATAATTTCACAAACAAACGAAAAGTCTTCAAAGTGTCTCATGTGACATTTTTTCCCAAACCGAATAGAACTTGTAGCACTATAGCATCCCAGCTCCCGTCGCGCCGCATGCATTGGCGCGACGTGGCGGGCCCGGCCCCCGCCGCCAAGACGCCACCGTGGATGCCGCCGGAATCGCCGCCATGCGCGGGCGCGACATATAAAAATCACGCCACCGGACCGGGCGCGACAAAAAAGGATATCGGCGTAAATTGTTTCAAAGTAGGGATACATTTAAAATTTGTTTTAAAAAAGGGCAAAATTTTGAAAAAATCACGAAATGCATGATTCGTTCGATTACGATTACCCGGGAAACTAAAAAAAAATCCCACTTGACCCCGTGATTCTCGTTGACACCGTCCGCAGAGATGGGTGGGTCCCGCTGTCCCTCCCGGCCGACCCCATCCACCAGTCTCACGGCAGTCCAGAATAAGTATCCCCGCCACCCACCCACCCACAGCGAACCGTCGTCCCCGTCCCCACGACCGATGACAGGCGGGACCCACCCTTATCTTACCCCCACATGGCATTGAGCAGGCCATTCTACCTGGGCCCACCGGGCGCCGCTCGCGCGTGGGCGTGGCCACTCCTCCATTTCTCCCCTTTTCTCTTCTCTCTTTGCCTTACCGTGGCGTCTCTTCCCCACGACTGAAAAAATTCTGAAACCCCCTCCCCTCCCTCCCTCTCGCGCGAGGAGACGCCACCCAAGACGGAGAGGAGAAGAACAATAGGCCCAGGGGGAAGCAGCCGCGGCCACCGGCGCGATGAAGCCGTCTTCGGCGTCGAAGAAGAAGGGAAAGAAGAAGAAGAAGTCCTCGCCGCCGGCCGCCGCCGCGCCGGCGCCGGCGGAGGGGGGCTGCGGATTCGGAGGCCTGCTCCCGGCTGCCCGAAACCCTAACCCTAGCAGCCGCCGCCGCCACCGCGGTTTCGGAGACGGAGTCCAGCAGCAGCAGCGGCGAGGCCTCGACGTGCGCGTCGTCGGCCTGCTTCACCGCGAGCTCGTCGGGGACGGCGGGGTCCTCGTCCTCCTTCTCTGCCTTCTCCTCGTCGGCGTCCACCGCCTCGTCGTCCGCCGCCGGCGAGGAGCGCCGGGACCTCACGTGGCTGCTCGACGCGTTCGCCAGTGCCACCATCGACCAGATCGACTCCGCCTACCGCGAGGCCGGCGGGGACCCCTTCGTGGCCGCTGGTATCCTCGGCTCCACGCAGGACACGCAGCCGCCGCAGCCACCACAGCCGGCGCCGCAGCCCCCGCCGCCACCGGATCTTCTCTCGCCGCGCAGTGGATCTGGTGGAAGGAAGGCTGGTCGGAGGCCCAAGCGGGTTGCGGTGGCCGCTACGGGAATGGTTGCGGACGTTATTGGCAAGGAATACACGCGACCCGCGACTACTCCTGTAAGCGTGCCAAATGACTGGAAGGCTCGGGATGTTGGGGAGAGGGATGGCGGCTCTGCTGGTGCCCGCAAGTACAGCGTCGAAGAGGCAGAGCAGTTCCTGTGCTCCATGCTCGGGGATAATTCCGAGCTTGGCATGGGTGTTGTCAGAGACGTCCTCGGTGAGACATTTTTCACTTGCTTGCTGCTATATACTTGTCTATCTATTCAGAATGCTGCATTTTGATCATTCCGTGCCATGCCACCAGTTCCACGACTCAACTGAATTTTGCACCTTTAATTTGTAAACCCGATGCCCTTAGATGTAGCGAGTGTTCAAAAGATGTTTTTTTTATTGACTTGCATATATAGAGGTTCTATTAGGAGCGAAACATGAAAAAAGATCCTTTACATCAAATCTACAGTGTTTTTCAACAAAAATCTTGTCAAAAGAATAATCTTATGGCGCATTGTTGGTCAAACATGAACTTTGAAGCCATTATTACATGGGAAAATTACAAAAGGGCGATGATGGCATTTGAACTCTTGGTCTGCTAGTATATTTTTTTCAGTGCTGTGCGCTTTCCCGTGACCATTGAAAATGAAAAGGAGCAGTATACTGTCTAATTAATTCATGATGTGTGGCAAATTGATTGGACGATGCCACTTACAGTGCCGATGTATCAAGGACAAGGTAACGATGATGGCTTTGGGCAAGAGGTCCTTTGATGAGGAACACTTGCAGGATTGGATTTTCAGTTAACCATTTGAAAGGACTTGCAAGGCTCAGAGAAAGTAGAGTGTGGCAGAGTTCCAGTTGCACCAGTTAAGTGGATCGACGGTTTGCTGCTATGGAAAGATGTATTTCAGCCTTCTTAGATGTGGCTACATTGGGATGTGGAATGGAATGTTGCTTTTACTCTTTTTTTTTTTTTTTTTTTGGGGGGTGGGGTGTTGGCTATCTTTACTATGGGGAAAACTAGACAACATTTTGGTCAACTGAAAGATTCAATTTTTTTTCTAGAGTTGCTCTATCTGGTGTCCACTTATTACATCTCGTTTTTGCCAAACAACTGCGCTTTTTACTTGTTTTACAAGTTGCGAATTCTGTTGTGTGTGTAGTGATTGGGTGAATTGATGTTTTAATTCTGGAACGGGCTGTACTTTTTTCAGTACTAATTTTTTTTTACTTTTTTGGCATATGTTTTGTGTTTTCAACTAAACTGATCAGCTATCTATTTTAGTGCATTGAAATTAGCTTCTTAATATTTGTTTTATTTCTACAACTTGCACACCATTTGATATTTTCATCTTGTCCATTTGCAGATCAGTATGGGTATGATGTGGAGAAGGTAAACATTTATTTTGTTGGTTGCATCTCCCAGGGGCTACTCACTGGGTTTATTCCTCTCTTTTTTTTTCGAATTTCAACAAAACCCCACCTATTGGTTTGAGTAGAAACTGGCCTGTTCTCCATGTTAACCATGCTTTATTTTTGCATTTAAATTAACCAGTACAGGTCACTTTCAGGCCTGATAACACCTTGTTCTGGCGTTAGCCCTTGTTTCTACAGGTGTATAATATGTAGTACAAACACTCCTGTGGGATAGCGTCCTTGATATACTAGTCTTGTGCATATGTGTCTGTCACGGGCCAGTGGCTGTTATTCAGGACACTCTTGAACTATTGATTGATGTGCCTGATGCTGTTGATGTTAGTTGTAGTATTTGCCTATTTAGTGCACCGCTATTATTTTTGACTGTCGTGTTTTTTTATAAGAGCTTCTACCATCTATCAGTCTAGTATAACAACTACAGTGTGTATAACTACTACAGTCTAGTAATCTAGTAATTGGTTTAGCATCAATTACTAAACATATAACAACTACGGTGTGTATCAGTGTGATGGAAATTCTTTGGTTGTCTAGTCAGCTCAACATTATTTTAACTGTTCACATCAAAACTGATCTTTCGCATTTAGAGCCAAAATTAGGATCTGAAAATGTTTCTTTATCTTGTTCACTTGACTTTTTGGGATCACATTCATGGTTTTATTGATTTTTCTTTGATCCTCTTCTCATTCTTTTGAGGATTCCCTATATAATTCTTTGTGCTTAAGGAAGAAATTACAGTTACTTATCAAACCACTGAGAAGTTTTCATTTTGTCTTGCATGTTCCTTCTCATTGCCAGGAACAAGTCGCTGCTTTGTGTTCTGAGTGGATGCTATTCTGTTGGTTTGTACAGTTGTGCTAATCAAGTGCTTTCAGGCTTTGGATGCATTGCTTGATATATCTGGTGTATCTTCCGTTGAAAACATGGAAACAAATTATCAAAATGCTGGAAGGAATGACACCCACCATCTAGATATGTTTCCTGGAAATGGACTATCAGTGGACAATTTGACTGCAGGGAATAGAAGAAGTCTTCTCCAGGTGTTTGCCTTGCACAGTTTTAGTTTAATGAATGCTAGAGATTATTCATATGCATTGATACTTTGTATGGATGCAATTGAAATTTGTCTTTATTAAGTGCTGTTTGTATTGGAAATATGTGAGTTCACTAGAAATGTTATTTTTCTAAAAAATGAATTTGTACGGTATGATATATTTATTACTCCATCGGTTACTATGATATTTCTGAATGTGTGTACTGAAACGTTGTCCAGAAACAATGGGAGCATACTGCTAGAGAGAGCCGGTAACCCTAGTTCATCAGAAATGTTTTTCCCTATCATTGAGGTTTTGGAATGATGATTAACACAATCAGAAAAAATGTCCAAAAATCTCTGTTTTGTTTTCATTTTGATGATTTCTGAAACAAGAAGATAACATGTTTATTTAGGCTGTCAGCATAGTTGATGTAATTTGTAATACATACATGCAGATTTGTCATATATATATTAGCTTTAATTTAATGTGATTTTGAAGCTCTTTGCTAAATGTTATTAGTTATTTTTGGTGGTTTTTCTGGTCTCTAGTTTGTTTCAAACCATGACAGTTGTAGCTGGTAGCAATTAGCAGGAAAGGAAATAAAACATTTGTAGCTATCTCATTCTCGTTTATTGTGGGTAGGCTTTTGTTCCAAGCTGATGAAAATACTAACTTAATTAGGAATGATGTCCTATTAGGTTTTGCTAGTTACCTCGAATGGATTTTTGTGCTCCTGATTCCTGTTTGTGTTCTATTCTATGTTTGCTATACTTGCCTTATGAAATTATTTTTATCATATTCTAATTTTTAATTAATTCTACTCAGTTGACAGATGAGATATCCAACACTAGGCTCCAGTCTGAATTAGGACATGAGTTTTTGTGGGGTGAACCTCCTCAGATCAGGTGAGCCAACTCAGCTAAATAATTTGGCCAAATGTTCAGTTTACTAACATATTGTGCTCAGTAAATTTTGTTTGGCATCACTAGTATATATTGTTTACTTATAGATGTAGCATGATGAAAGAAACATTTACAGAAATGATGTTTTTCTAGGGACCCTTTCTTTTTTAGTTTTGTTTAAATTTGCTTTTATCCGATCAGCTGTTGCATGCCAGCATTCTTAATGGTCTATAAAGATCAACTAGTAGGAGGATCTAATTTCCAGAAACCTTAGAAGGAGTTGCTTTTAAATGGGGATTGCATTGGTGATTAGAATATTGTAGTGATTATAAAGGATGCCAAATTGAGGAAGTATCTTCTGAACCCTCCCACCAATTTGGTAAGGGTCTGGGCCTTTGGGAGCATGCAACTGTCCTGTAATTTCTCCCATTTGGCCTGGGCTGATTCACAACCACTACTTTCTACTCCAACTGTTCTGAAGTGTAAGTCGTTTTGGGTTTTTCTAGGTACCTAGCTTTTGCTACGCATATGCATTACGTCTAAGATACATAGTGAAAGCTTTGTGTTTAGAGAAGTCAAATGCCTTACGATTTGCAACGGAGTGAGTAGTTTGCACTAGCCCCAGGCTGCAAAACATTGTGATCACCTTTTCCCTCCTCTCAGTCCGTTGTCATTTCTCTGTTTTGGCTGTTATCACCACTCCAAAGTCCCAAGCTAGTTGGGGTAGGCTAGAGATGAAACCCATATGAAAGAAGTATGTAATTGGCTGCTGTTTATCACAAACTTGATATTTTGTTCTATAGCTACGCTGGAGGCTGTTAAGGAGGCACCACGTTCATCAACATTGCCTTCAAGATCAACTGTAGTGAAAGCTGGTCCACAACAAGTCCTGGATTCACTGTTTAAAATTCCTGAAACACGCACATACGAGCCAAGTTCTATGGACTGGAAAAAGGTAGTAAAGAAACTGCAAACGTTCAATTATACCGCCACAGCAAACAATCAAGAAAGGCCTAAGAATGGTATGTAACATTTGTATAATTAGCCTTATCTATTTGGATTCAGTTCCCTGTTGGTTATCTTTATGACCCATGTTATATGTGCAAGTAAAGTTCACATTAAAATAGAGTGCTGACCTGTGGCTAAAATATTCCATTTCCTTTCTGCTCCTTGGGACCTGGCCTAATCACTCCTACTGAAACAAACTTATGATTGCGTACACAATTTTTCTCTTCTTATTTTAGGTAATAAGTGTCCTTATATTGAAACAATTTTTGATAGATCTATTTGCAGTTACATGTATTCTTCTTGGCCACCCATTGGCTATTACCTTTTTTATTGTTGATGCAACTATCATTGCTTTATGTTAAGGTGATGGCTATCGTGAGTTCCGTGGTGTTGCTGCAAGGCATTATGATAAAATGAAAGAATACTATCAGAAAGTATGTTTTTGGCCCAAGTTTTCTCTAGCCAATTTGATCATAGAAGCTCTCTCTGTCTCTTTTTGATATTTCTTATTGTCTCCTCATTTTTCCCTGACAGGCTGCCCTGGCATATTCAAAGGGTGACAAGTCATATGCTTCTTACCTTGCTGAGGAGGTGAGGATTTGAGCTGTGATATGGAAAGGCTAAGTTATCTATGGCACTGTTAAAAAACAGAAAAATCAAACTCTTGAATCTTGATCCTCCATGTTAATGGAAGACGGGGGTGCTCTAGCTGATGTGCTAATGCTGTATTCTTACAGAAGGAAAAGCTAGCACATCATAATGCTCCTGTTAGCAGTAACCCTATCATCTGCAGCAGTACATACTTGGTGTATGCAGGATGGTCCTAATTCCTAAAAGATCTACTGATGCTGTATTCCTACAAAACAAAATATAGTATAATGGACACTTTCTCCCAAGTATGTCGCCTAAAGCCCTCCACAGTGTGTGCCTTGAGTGGTGCCTAGTTTGGAGAGAGGGTTGGGGAGTCACTCCTCCACACTGGAGCTGAGCGATGCCTGTGCCAGATTTTTGTGAGTGGTGAACCTAGAAGCACCGGTGCTTCAAGAATAGAAAAAGGAAAAGGCCCACATAAAGTACAAGTGAGTAAGAAGAGTGTGAGAGGTTCTGACGAGGCACAGTAGTTTGCTCAGCTTTTTTGATCGATGGAGCACCACTTCACACTGCAGCCTAGCAAGAGTGATGCCAATTTTCTGTCTGTGGGGCCCAGATTTTTTTTTTTCATCGCTACACACTGCTGAAGGCCTAATGCCTATGGCTTAAAAAAAGAACTTGCGAAGTACAGAAAATTTCTATTTCGGTGTCAACTTCCAAGTTATAGTTTTTGTTCACGCTGGAATCCTCCTTCCAGAACTAAGTCCATCATCAAACATATCAAAAGTAACAATTATCTGCACTTAGGGCGGTTGAATTTCAGTCACCCCTCAAGTCAGGAGTTAATACTGCTTGTGCGTTATAATTAATTCCAATAATTTATTTTCTCTTTATTTTAGGGGAAGCATTATCGTGAACTGGGTCGCATCGAAGACGAGAAGGCCAGCAGGAATATATTTGAAGCCAGGTAATAGTCGCTCATTCAAATACTTTTTTGGTAATTTTATTCTGACTTCTGAGATCTAATCTCCTGTTTGTAGAAATAAGCATATAACGAATACGGTAACCATCGACTTGCATGGCCAACATCTGCAACAAGCTATGAACCTTCTCAAAATTCACATGATGGTTTGTATTTGCATGCCATGTGAGTACCACACAAGATTCGATACTCTGCCAATGCTTTAGTTCATGCTACACAGCTATCTGTGTTTGTCTAATGCTTTATTGTGTCTTTTTCTGTTTTTTTATGCCTTTGTTCTTTAAACAGCTGTCTTACTGAGGGTAATTACTGGTTGTGGTTCAGAAGGTACAGGGAAGGGTAAAATAAAGCGCTCGGTAAGAAAGTGCCTGTTTGAGTAGTACTTCTGTTTATTCTCGTGTGCTGTTCCCATTGTAATTCTCAAACATTGCATATGTTTATTCTCATGTGCTGTTTCCATTGTAATTCTCAAACATTGCATATGTTAAAATATAATGATATTCCTGAAATCGTTTGTTGTAAATCATATTCTAATTCATATCCAAGGCTTGCACTCTCAAGGCGCTGTCAGGCATTTTATAACAGTTGGTTTCTTGGCACACATCACTTTCTTAGGCTATTAGGTTGGCAACACTACACAATTGTGCCGACGATTCTTTTGCCAGAGTAGTGCAACACTACATAGGTTTACAGACTTTTGGCACAAGAGCTGCTCTATTATTTGCAATTTGTATGCTGTGATTATATGTCTCAGTATAGTTGGATTTTACCGTGAATGTCTAAACAATGTTCTTGTTGCAATTGATAGTTAAACTTTTGTAATGTAAATGGTGACAGGTTATAGAGCTTGCAGAGAAGGAACATATTGAGTGGCGTGAAGAGAACTCTGGAACCATAGCCCTTCGACTGGGTGGGCCAAGAGAGTATCAGTTCCTTGAGCATGAAAGCGATTCTGACTAACTGGGGAAGCCTTTTGAGGAGACTTCAACATAGATTAACTTCTGATCTAATCTATGTATCCCCGTATTTATCTGTATTTAAGTGTTATAATTATGGATGCCTAGGCTTGTGATGTAGGCTGTAGTTCTGACTTCTGACACAGAAGTTCGGTATTGTAGTTGAAGTAAATTATGGTGTAATGTTGATCCCAGGCTGCTAACTGTGTAATGTAGTCTGAAGCTCTGTACACCCGTCGAGTCTAGTAGTTGTTATGATGTGCTTCTGCGGACAATGTAACACAGAAGCATCAAACTGTAAAACTATCGCGATGTTTATGTTGAAGAATATCATGGCATGACTGATTGCCAACTCATGTTGTACAATATAAGCTTTCGCGGGAAGCATGCAGTAATCCCTTCGTTTTTTTTAATTATTAATAGCATAATTAATCCCTTCGGATGACCAATGTTGGCTTGTACCGACTGGAACTCATGGTCTGTATTCGAATACTCGCACATCCAAATAAAGATATAATTAACAACATAAATGTTATTTTTATATAAATATTGTTTAGAACGTTAAATTCTAAAAATTGCGGAAATGAGTCTTGTATTTATTATTGGGACGATGGAAGTAGTATATTTAGGCCAGGTTTGGACGTAGATATTGGAGTCCTGAATTAGGTTTGCTGAATTTTGTTGTTTAGATGTCCTTGATATTGATATCCGGAATTGGAACTCCAATACCTCGGTATTGGACTATAACTAAAAACCGGGCTCCTCCAATTCAAGGCCTCACCCCGATGTTGGGTGGAATTGGGACCTGACGCCTCCTCTCCGCTCCCGACCCGATGCCTCCCTCTCCGCTCTCGGGTGAGGCGCTAATCCTGCTAGCAAGGCACACGCTCCGCACGCGCCGTGCCTTTCTCCGCTCGGACGATCGCGGCGTGGGGGATCGGGATTTGCCCACCATGGGCACCGCCGGACTCCTCTCCATGGCCTTCTACGTCGAGCTCCTCCCCCCGCCATGGCCGCCGCCAAGAGGACCAAATCCGCCCCGCCATGGGCGCCTCCGCCCGACCTCCTTCCCGCCATGCCCGCCGCTAGGAGGGACCAGATCCGTCTCTCCATAGTCGCCCGGACTCCTCCGGGCCATGGCCGCCATAGACCTTCACCAGAGCTCCTCCCTAGTCATGGCCGGTGCTGACCTCCGCCCGAGCTCCTCCCTGCTATGGTTGCCACCGAGCTCCACCCGGCCATGGCCGACACTGGGCTCCTCCCCGCCATGGGTCGACGCCCAAGCTATGCCCAGCTCCACGCATGAGAGAGAGAGAGAGGATAGGATTTTCAATTCCACATGCTTTTGCATCCAAACAGAAATGGATTTGAGCTACTTCCTAGGATTCCGAAGGCCAATTCAATGACCATCCAAACAACAGTATTCAAATTGGGACGATTTCAATAGCAAGGCTGTTTTGGTATTGAAGCCAATTCAATTCCAGCTTCCCCAATGTCTACATCCAAACAGACCCCTATATATATATATATATATATATATATTTGATCAAACATGATACTAGCTCTTTAGGAAATGAGACTTCCATTTCTGTTGGGCATACTGTCCCCCCCCCCCCACACACACACACACACACACACACACACACAAAAACTTGATGTTCTAGTATTCTCAAACAAATAGTGGGAAAGAGATTTTTACTTTAGTGCGCCTATTTTCTTACAGGAGATCTACTACACATATAAAATAAACCCCACTAAGTATTTCTCTCAACATGCAAGACATCCACATCAACATCCACTCAACAATCCACTACAAATTGCATTTATATCCAACTAGCATATGTAATTCGATAGTTTTTCTTCATCCACTAACATGTATTTAGTTATCCACAAAAATAATATAAGATAGTTTCATTCATATAGCTACAAACAAAAATAGTCTAATTTCTTTTTAAATTATTTATAATCCCCATAGTAACGCCAAGGGTATTCATCTAGTTTCTTTTAAAAGAGATGTCTTTTTTTTTTTTTTTGACAACAGGGATGTTAGGATTAAGTTTTTCAATTAAAGTGCGTTGCAGGACTTTATGTAGAGAAAGTTCATGTTAAATACCTAGAACATCATGTTCTTTGGACACTTTTTGAATCACTAAACGTAAGATTTTTTTGGGCACCTATGGATTATTTGATAGTAGGTCTTTCGTTTTGTATTTGAGTACGTGACATTGAGGCGTTTATTTGTAGTGAAAATGCTACCCATACCTTGTATTTGAAATATTGTCTTATTTGAATTTGACTTTAGATCTTTAGCGACATTTCCACAAAGCATATGTTAACGACGCTTTGCTTGTCCTGATAATCCCAATGCCCCTCTAATGAGTCTTCGATGATCTTGATATACAAGACGGCAAACCTTATGCATTCATTTTTTCTAACTCGCTCCTCATTGTTTTCCGGAACTGAAAAATGCCCAAAAAGGACAGTGCCAATTTAGCATAAAGTACAACATGAACGAAAACAAAAATCTGTATGACTGTTCATTGAAAAGTTGGCATAGCTTCATTTTAAAAAATATATGTAACATCATTTCTCACCGGGAGGATATAACAAAATAAAAAAAGCCAAGAATCCTCAACGTCAAGGTACGAATCAAACCAAGCTAAATATGAACATTAATATAATGAATTACTCCATGAATTTAGTAAAAACAAGTCCAACTAAGTACTACCTCCATTCTTAAATGATGACGTCGCTAGTAAGTCAGTTCAGTAGTTCAGGTAGGCGTTAACACCAAAAAGGTCAGGTATTGCTTGATTACATTTTTTTTTTTTTTTTTGAAAAGAGGGATTACCCTCTGCTTTTTAAGAAAACATACCAAGCATACAATAAACACTGGGGATACCAGTTCACAATCAGAAATAAAAGTGCAGTTTCAGCCTATTACAGGATGTTCTACTTCAGATTTCAACGCTGTCGGTCCATAGAGACATCACTAGGCTAGAAGTTCTTCATCCACTCCAAGGTCGTCCTCTGGAATTCCTCCATGAACGCCTGATCTTTCTCCTTAAGCAACCCATTTCTGCAGATAGGATAACACAAGGTAGATAACATCAGTGGGTGACTTTGGGAACCGGTGCTCTATCGACATCTTGTTCCTCGTCATCCATAATGCACAGGCAAAACCTGTGAAAGCATACATGATCAACCTCTTGGGCAACGGCCCTCTGCTAAAAAAGCCAGCCTTAAGACAAAGCTTTTAGGGATGTATGAAACTGCTCCCGCTGAAACACTTCCCCTAAGATGTTCCAGCACATATTAGCAAGGTTACATGAAACAAAACATGATCAATAGACTCCCAGATCTCACACAAACAACATTTGCCATCCCCTTCCAACCCCACTTCAACAGACTACAGCCCACCTGTAGCTTGTTCTTAAACACTTGCGATAAGAAAAACTTAATTTTCAAGGGCAGTTTGCATTTCCAGATGATTCCTGCTATTCTGCTTGAAAAGCCTCTGCTGGACAAGAACCCGTACAATGATTTGGTAGTGAACACACCCTTTTTGTCCAGAGCCCAAGTCACAGTATCCACAGCATTAGCATCTATTGTAGTTTGCCAAAGCATGCTAAGTAGTTTCTCCCAGTTTTCAAATTCACACACAGATAGAGCTCTCTTGAAGGCTACATACAGTCTTACCCATCCCAACAGTCCTCTACCAAGTAAAGACTCTAGCCATCTTATACAAATCTTCAAAGGCAATCATAAGAGGTACATTTAACAGCCAACGGTCTTGAGAGAATAGACAGTTACTCCCATTCCCTATTTTGAAAATAGTCCCTTGATTACATGAGCTCAAAAGATGTGTTTCTCAAAATAAAAAATACTGCTGCCTGCTCCTGCTAGACGGAGCTTGTTAACAAAGGGCAGCACGAACAAAATCAAATCCAACTGTGAAACATGCAAAAGAAAATATTATCCCCCAAGTTTTTACTGAAGCGAATACATAACTGGCAGGCATCCAATTGCATTATAATCTGACATGTGACCCATAGCATGCATTATCAAACAAATGGAGGCTGCCAACACCAAAGCAACAGCAAACACAGAGGCAAAACGGTGGATGTTGTGCTTCATTCATGGCTGGGATGTGCAGCCATACGATTCATGTACCATAAACCTTTTGAGTTTTGATTATTGTTGCATGACTATAATCACTTTTTCCTCTTAACAACTGGTGGCAACGAATTTTAGCATCAGGCAAGATCACCCACCAGAAACTACTGTTTTGAGGCACAGTTTATAATGCCATTCACTATCAATTTTTTGCAATTATATTGGTGCCCAAGCTTTGCCATAGATTTTGCAGCAATTGCGAAGGGGATGACGTTTAACCCTATGGTTTGCCAAAATTTGGTAGCAAACCAAACAATCTGCATATAGTAGGAATGCATACTTTCTGATTGGGTAAGTGGGCATCCAACCAAACAAGACTAACTCATACATCTTTACCAAGGGACATCTGTTTTAAATTAAGACAAGAGTCATGCTTACTAGGAAACAAAAAAATACTTTGCGAACACATGGTTGATTTAGGTCACATGTGTTTAGTTTTGTGATTGAGTGATTGTCAACAAATCCAACATTTTCCTTCTATTTTCTTTTATCTTTTATGCTTCGGCTATGTTCACCGCAGCACACGGGAGTGTGTCGAAGAAGACGTATCTCTTGGTTCGTGTTGTGCGGGTGTGGAGCTCGGAGATGGTAGGCGACGGTGAGGTGAAGGGGCCAAGGAGGGGCGTGCCGGGCCGACGGACCGCGGAGAGGTGAAGGACGGACGTGAGGCTTGGACCGGGGACCGGATCGCCGGGTGGCTAGCCATGGTGGTGACATCCGGGACATCGGCGAATGCAAGAGGGCGTGGTGGGACCGTGTCGATCGGGTCAAGGCGGCGTCGTGCGGGCGGGGGGAGCTCGGATGACTTGACGACTCGGGCGGTCAAGACGGCGATGACACGCGTGTCGAGAAGGTTTGGTGGTTTGCCCTCAAAACCATCGGGCGCGGTTTGGTGGTTTGGGCCTCAAAACCATCGGCGGGTTTCGCGGGTTTTGGGCCTCAAAACCCGAGACGTTCCGTGGACGGAAGGGACGGCACGCGGCGGCATCGGGGGAGGTTGCGCGTGGATGCAAGGCTACCGATGAGGAGGCGCGGTGGCCGTCGGATCAAAAATATCTTCGAGTCGGCCAAAAATAGCCCAGGGTTAGTGGTTTTTGGCTCATATGTATCGAAGAAAGAAAATAGGGATAAGAAATAAGGGACCATAAGTAGTGGATGGCAGCCATCCTCCCCTTTTTGCTCTTCCATTTTTTTTTTTTATTTTTTCCCAATTTTAGGGTTCTTGTTTAGAGGTCCAAGAACATCAAATCGTGGTGACTTTTAATGGTGATTTTCGGCGGGGAAGGGGAGCCCCAATCCTCCCCTGTCGTCTCCGGGCGTTTTGGATCAATCTCTTGCTCCTTGTTGTGATTTTTGTTGAAAGATTTGGATCTTGTGCTTGGATCTTGTGTTCTGTATTTTTGTGCAGGCAACAGAACAGCAGCAGCTCGGCCACGCTCGGCTCTCCCAGGCGCACACGCTCTTCACCGTACCCTGCTACGGCGAGTCATCGGAGGAGGCAGGGGCTCGCGTGGGAGCAGCGGCCCCGACCGTGTTCCTGTTCGGCACCAGCAGCAAGCCGGAGGGCGGCCTCGTGCACAGCCACGAGCGGTGCCAGCTCGAGCGGTTCCCTGGCCGCGAGCAGGCGCCAGGACAGAGGCAGGCGGGCTCCTTGCTGGTCCAGCAACACAGGCAGTAAGCCACCGTTTTTCTCGTGCAGATCAGCGACCAACAATCACCATCGTCTAGCAGGTGCTCGACCGTGGGTCTGACAGCTTGGAGCAGCTTCTCGTCAGGTTCAGTTCGTCGATTTCAGCACCACGTGAGCAGACCCACCAGGTGCTTCTTCGATTTGTTTCTGGTTCAGTATAGATCCGGCCCTGTTTTCTCTCTTTCCGTGCGCAGTTCCAGGAACACAAGCAGTGCATCCCCTGCTTGCGTGCTTCAGGCCATCTTGTTCCTTGTGTGTGCTACAGATTGGAGTTCAAGTTGATGTACCTGAGCATCAGGTAGTGCTAGCACGTGTGCTATTTTTATTTGGTCAGAAGCTCTTTGGCTTGTTTCCGTGAGTTTCCAAAAGCAATCCTTGTTTAATCTTTTTGGATTTTTATTAGTTCACTTTGTTTTGTATGGACTACTAGTACTCACAAATGGAAATGGTTTGTTGTCAGTTCGGTCTTTCTTGCTGCGTGCTTCTCTGAATCGATCTGAGCAGCAATCGTGTCTTTGTCTGTGATCTGCTTGGCTGCTTGACCATCTGGTCTGATCAGCTGCCGAACAGCAGCAGGCGCTGTGCGCCCAGTTCATTGCCCAGCTGAGCTCTAATTTTCGTGTCGTGTTGTTTCCTTTGCGACTGATTCATTTGAGCTCCGAATTACGATCCGTCTGTTGCGTTCGATTCATTGAGACTTTCACTTCGCGTTTGATATTTTGCTACCAGTTCGCATATGTATCATTCGTATCTTTGTGAGATCGCTTTTTGAGGTTGGGGGTTGAGCCGATGACCCGAAATTGAAAAGGAAAATTGAGGCTCCCATTCACCCCCTCCTGTCGCCCGTTCGGTCCTTCAAGTACACCGTAGATTTATGTCTTATAACAATTAATAACATGTCATAAAAATTATCTGTCAAACTTGTGTATCAATTATCATGCAAGAAATATGAAATGTGCATCTACCTCAGAAACATTGCAAGTAATTTTCAACAATAAAATGGCATCAGAAAGCAATAAATCAGGACCAAAAGCATTCCCTTGACATTTCAGATGCATCTTTTAAACTGTTAATTCAACCATCACAAAAGGTGATAATCATAACTAACCTGCTCCAGTCAAATGAGGATCCTGTTTCATCAGCTGCCAGTTTCTTTGCAAGAACTTGCTCTGATAATGTATACCTGCACCATTTGCATAACAGAGGTAACATAATCAGAAGTTAAATACATAGTTTTCTTTTTGTGTAATCCTTAAGAAATTGTAAAAGCCTCCACGATCAGTGCAGATGGAACAACTGCTGCAAACTTGAATTAATTGGTCGTGGAGTCAAACTGTCCTTTGGGCAGGAGATGGGCTTTGGTCTAAGATTAAAATTTGCACAGCATACCAGTGGCCAAAGCGTGTAGGGAACATGGCTAGCAGCATAGCAATGATGCTAGGCAAGCTTCAACAGCACCTAAAAGGTGGTTATCCATCGGTCCAAATGTCACTATCACACCTTCAGATAGAGCTTCAGCCAAACTTTGAAAATGTGCTCCAATAAAAAAAACCAAGGAAGATTTTTTTTTTTACGTGTCATTCAACAAGCGGAAAAAAGGCTGATTTATCCATGCCACTTTCATTTTGGAAGGAAAGAGTCGGTGGCATCAGAAATTAACATTTAAGTTAAGGGAGCATGGGCTATAACTTGAAAGGAAGGGTTTTGTTCCTTTATACTAGATTACCTGGGCTCAGCCTTGGGTGATTGAAGCTACCGTGACCATATAAAGGAACAAAACACTGATAGAACGGAAATATCATTTGGTTTCCTCCTATCTTCTCTCCCTGCAAAATTTCACTTTTTGTCATCCCTTTTCTGCTCATCCGTGAGCAGTTTCTTCTTGATTCCCATTTTGATTAACCTCTAATAGAGTCCAAAATATCAAGTACTTGTGCTAGTTGTGATCCAGAAGTAAAATGATAGAAAACACAAGTTTAAAAATTTGTCTGCCTATACAACAGGCGCTAACCTCCTGCAAGAATCGTCTAGCCAACCTTATCTTCACCAAGGTACTAGGCGTCTAGCATCTCACCTTGAACACCGTCGGCTCAATCAGCTGGAACAACAGGCAATCACCATCACCCACCTTGTGGCCTTTGACAAACCCACTAAACCTGGAAAAGTGGGGACGTCCCACACCATGGTATTTCGCCTCAAACTTCTTGTCCTGCTCATCAACTACTGAGATCATCTGGTCCCGCTTCGGCGAATGCTTCCTACAGAAATCCAGCGGGAGCCACTGCCCCATCTCACTTATCAGCACCCAATGCCAACAGGATGGACGATACTACAACCGACAACATCGAGGTGTGTGAACTGATGCACGGATTACCATGAGGGCCGCCTTGATAGTGGTAAAGTATTTGCTCATGGGCTTCACGAAGGTGGGGTGGCAGGGGCGTAGCTTGGCCTCCAGCTGCTTGGCCATGGCCATGGCCATGGTGTCAACTCCTGACTCCTGGCTCAATGGATCAGAAACGTTACATGTTAGTTGATATGCCCTCCATCCCAAATTATAAGTTATTCCAAGAATTTAGAGAGTTTGCTTTTCAAGTTTGACCAAATTTATATAATATGATACTAATGTTTATGATACCAAGTACCATTAGCTCATAGTGTACTTGCATTAATCTTTGTTTTCTTCTGTAATTTTGGTCAAACTTAATTAAGATGGTTTAACTCTCGATATTCTTGAAATCACTTATAATTTGGAAAGGAGGGAGTAGATGACAACTCTAGGATTAGATGGATCGAAAAACATTAGAAAAAATGGATGGAGCAACATTGGAGAACAAGCAGCATGCATTCCCATTATTCAGAACGTACCTCGCGGTAATTGGGCTGCTCGGGGAGGTTGGCCACGCTGCTGGACCGTCGTGTTGAGGCGCCCACGGCGGCACTGGCGGTAGGGCCCCGTGCCTTCCGCTTCAGTCGGACTGTGGGGGCATGAGGGCGGAGTTGAGGCGGTGCAGCCCCAGCTCCTCTAGCTTCCGCTTGTTCTCCTCCACCCGTTGTCGTCGACGCGCCTCGTACGCTGTCGCGTCCGCCATCCCCCTCCCCCTTCTCGATCTCGTTCGCTTCACTCGCCGCGTTCACCTGTGTCAACTGATGCACTGACTATCACACCCAATTTTTAAAGGAGAACCAAGTTCGTCACATGTGTGATGAGGAAGTCCACACATAAAACACAGAATGAAGTAATATAAAAAAAACAATGTATAAAGCGAAAACATATTTATTTTAACACTTAGAACTATCAGAGTAACGTGGAACGGTAGCTATGACTTCACTTCAGGCTCCAACTGAAACAAGGACAGTTGACTGGGGGCCATCGACCTACCAATTAGGCAGAGATTCACTACGACTAAGAAGGTGATGCATTGTCGGCGGCGGCGTGGCCATTGCCGGCGACTAGCGCCCGGGGCGCTAGGGGCTCAAGCGCTCAAGAAGCACGGGACGGACGAGGGAGACTTTGCGAACTCGATTACGGGGTTTAGGGCAGTGGTGGTCAGGGACGGCGGATTGCCGTGCGTGGCGGCCGGCGGGGTTGTGGGGTACGGCCGGATGAGGAGATCGCACGGGCGGTTCGGTTCGACGTCGCGAACCGGACGGATGCACTCGCATTGCCTAACCGGTCGAGGAACGGCGGCGGACGTGGCGGCGGGTGACGACGAAAGCGGACCGGAGCAAGGGAGGGAGATAGAGGGGCGAGAGGGGCACGCATCGGGCGGCTTCCTCACTCTGCCGCGAAGCTCGAGGCGGTGACCTTGTCTCCCGGAGACGCGACGAGGAAGGAGATCGACGCGTCGCCGGCGCTTCCGGCAATAGCGATAGGAGGCCTTACATGGTGAAGGCAAGGGAAAAGGGCCGCCGGTTGGAGGGTCGCAGCCATGCCGGCCGCGCTCGCCAGCGGCGGGGGCGAGTGGAGGAAAGAGGAGCGAGAGGGCGGAGGGATGCGCGGTGCGAGGATCTTGACCGGGGATTACGGGAGGAGCTCGGCTCGGCCGCCGCCTCGCTGGCCGGAATGAGATCCTCTCAAGTCTCAAGTCGGGGCAGCGATCCTCTGAAGTCATGAGATCCTATTTAACGGAATATATAGGTTATACTTAAACTTAAATAGGTTATTAATTTCACTTAAATTAATAACCTATTTAACGGAAAATATATAACCTATATATTAATTAACCTATTTGTTGGAAGTTCAAACGTAAATTAATATACTTAACTTAAATTTCACTTATGAAATGGAAATACTGAACCTAATAATGAAAATGCTACTAAGCAAATATACTGAATTTTCAAAATGTCATCACTAGAGTAAGCAAGGCTGATAACAAACTTTTAGTGGTACATTGTTCATCTACTTTGCTTCATGGTAGCTAATTGTGTAGGCATGTCACTATACAAGGGTAGCAAGGAACATGTGCGCACAGATCTAATTAGGCCAGCCCCATCGCTCCACGTGGTTGGGTGCCCTAGCTTCCACGTCGACGCACAACATCTATGTTATCATCGATGGTGGCTTGTAGAGCAGCAGTGGCGCCCGTAGAAGACACTACTACCTGGACTGACAAAAGCCTAAAGCACCTGCTAACCACGCGTTGGGATAGAAACCGTACTAGTTGCCTCGTCTCAGCAAACAGTAAAAGGTATGGTAAACGTTATCGACAAAAAGATTCCTCCTATGCTGCTCGCGTAGGAAGATTGATGTCCAGGTTGTTCCCTTGCTTGTGTGGATTGCTGGGGTATACACCGGTGTCAGGCCGCATTAGTCGTGCCCTTAGAGCATTTCTCTTGAGATGAGGTGAAAAAGCCTGAACACATAGGTATGAGATGTCGTCACTAGATCAATCGAGAGAAAATAAAAATAAAAATAAAAATAGCAAGAAAGCAAAGCTGCTAAGAAAACACTCTACTCCTTTGACAATAGATGCCTTGAAACCCAAACTAAAACTGAAAATTAAATAAAACTAGAGTAAACTAATAACTACACTGATAACAACACTGATCAAGAAACAAAATTAATTTCTTCTAATTGTCAAGATCACATAACCTAACTTATAACATAATATTGACCCTAGGAGAGATTAATACTTTCCTAAAAAGGCAGAAGCAAAAGCAAAGGGCAATGTACACACAAAAAGTGAAGCACAACAAATACCTAACCTTTTGCTAATTTTTTTTTAGTGGACAACTCTAACCAAAACAGATAAAAAAAAAAAGAGAAATATTACAAATAACTCGAACAGATTTACAATAAACTGAACTCCTCAAGCATACATGCAACGTCTAAAGCTCATGTACCTGAAAAGGTTCTGAACTTGAAACAATAACTTGTTACTTCAACCAAACTTTGCATTTAGGAAGAGATCTATTTCATACTAAAATTTTACGCCTTGAGAACCGGAAGGTGAAATTTTCTATTGAGACCAATAAATTTCCAACTTACAAGAATTGTAACGATCAGAATAGAAAAAACTCAAAAGAAATGGTTTCAAGTTTCACACAAATTATAATAAAACCGTCACTGGAGCCGGTTTTGGCCAAAGGTCACTTCTTCTTTTTGAGCAAAACCTGTGACATTTTGCATTTGCAAGCCCAAATAAACGGGCGTTTGGGACTCGGACGTCGCTGACATTTGGGCCTTCCATCAAGTTCCCCATCTCCTCCTGGCTTTTTCTCCAGTCCCCGCTTCGCTCCCAAAAGAAAAAGAATTATGGCGGCCGCCTTTGCCGTTCTTCGCGCCGCCCTCCGCCGGGGCCGTCCGGCAGCCACGGCGCTACTGCACCACCGTCCCAACCCCTCACCTCGGAGCCTCCCGCCGCCGCCTCCTCTCGGTAAGGCCAGTCTCTCCCCTAGGGACGAGGCTAACCCCTAAACCCGCCTACGACCTCACCATCCGGGCCCCTTACCGCAGGACGAGCGCTTCCTCGCCTCCCACGGGTTGGTTTCTGCGTCGGCTTCGGATACTCCACCGCCACCGAGGAATCTGTGCTTGCCACGAGGCCAAAGGGCAAGGCCAGGAAGAACCCCATGAAGCAGTCACGCTTTGACTTCACCAAGGTGGACGCCGCGCTTCTCCCCACCGTCATCCTCGTCGGCCGCCCCAACGTCGGCAAGTCAGCCCTCTTCAACAGGTGAGAGGCGTCTCGGGAATGCATCCGTTGTTGGCTCTCGCATGTAGTTTCTGTGCAGCTCTAAGGTGCGGCATTTCCACGAACACCTTTGGGGCCTCTCGCCGCACCCCCTAGCGCAAGCAATCATTTCGTATGGGGCGCATTTCGTCATGTAGATTCTGTCAACTGAGCTGGCACACATATATATCTCGAATCAACAGCATTGTATGCATAGATGCTTAGATATAGCTACCAGCTCCTCAGTCTTATGCACATGATTCCATTGATGTTGCTACTATGAAATTATTCCCTCTTGAAATTTTATTGAGTGGATTTTCTGTCTTATTATGTTGCATGTTCTAGCAATGCTCGATTATATTTATAATTTTTCATTTGAACTGTTTTGGCGTTTGCATTAGATTTATACGGAGGAGGGAGGCATTGGTGTACAATACCCCTGGGGACCATGTCACTCGTGACATTCGTGAAGGAGTTGCCAAGCTTGGAGATCTCCGTTTCCGCGTCCTTGACTCAGCTGGACTTGAGACTGCAGCAACATCTGGGAGCATTCTTGCTCGGACAGCAGACATGACAGGGAATGTATTGGCTAGGTCTCAGTTTGCCATTTTCTTGATTGATGTGAGGTGAGTGGGATAATTCTTGTTCTCATCATGGAATCAGTTGAAAATGTGGTTACTTGTTGCCTAGTAAAATTGAAACTCTCTTTAAAGGGATGGTCTACAGCCGCTGGATCTTGAGGTTGGGCAATGGCTGCGTAAGCATGCATCTGGGATTCATACACTTGTTGCGATGAACAAGTCTGAGTCACTTGATGAACATGGACTTCTGACTGCTGCTGCTGGAGAAGCACACAAGTTGGGGTTTGGTGATCCCGTTGCAATATCCGCAGAGACAGGCCTGGGGATGGCAGAACTTTATGAGATACTCAGGCCATTGTTTGAGGAATACATGTTTCAGCTTCCAAACAGTAAGCCTGTAGTAATATATGCAATGGTTTGGTACATTTGTCGTTTGTTTCCATCTTTAGTGACCAAGTATTAATTTCTTGACCAAGCATCTTTGTGTTCGTCTATTGTTGTACTTATTGAAGAAACTAATACACTATTTTACCACTGTGAGCCTGTGAGGCATTAGTATAAGCAGATATTAGATATTGATTAGGTATCAAGGTGACCTAAACAAACATAATAGCTTCATCTGCTATATTGGTCTCCATTTTAGTTCCACTGAAGTCAATGCATTGAGTAAAAACAATTACAGCATTCGAGATCGATCTGCTTCTAGTTTAAGGAACCCATTTTAGTGAGGCGTCTTTAGGAATTTCAGCAGTATTATTTGTCCTTAGATAATGCTATAGCTTCTCTAGCAATAAGAGATTTATGAATCTACACCATTGGTGCTATACTCATATTGAGAAGAACCATGCTTGAACCTACGAACTGACTATTCAATATTGACATGTAATAGATGACCTCAATCAAGATGATCCTATCTCAGAGGTTGAAACTGAGGCCCATGAAGGTGATGAGAGCAAGTTACCTTTGCAGTTGGCTATTGTGGGACGCCCTAATGTTGGGAAGTCCACCCTTTTAAATACTTTGTTGCAAGAACAGAGAGTTCTTGTTGGTCCAGAGGCAGGCCTGACAAGGGACTCGATTCGGGCTCAGTTTCAATTTGATAATCGAACTGTGTATTTAGTAAGTTAACTGTTCTCTGTTAGTTTACGTCACCTTTTGCAACACCATATATTATATGGCTACATTTTTGTGGTTATATTGTGAACATTAGTTGTGATATTTGTTGTAACACTCGCACCTTCGATTATTTTTTTAATTTTGTCCATATTAATAATTTGTAACAATTTTGTACTACCTATGGTAAAAAATACTTGAATGGATATTTGTCAAAGTGTCTCATATTTGTGACCGGAGGTAGTAATAATTAAGTCTTGACTGTACTTGTTTCCTGTTGTGTATATTGTGCTTTTTCACCTCTTATATTGACTGTCTAAGTTTTGGGCTTCGGAATGCTAGAAACTAGCATGATCCCCCGCGCAAATGCGCGGGCTAGGAAGGACTATTGCATGGTATTTGTATACATCAATAAATCAATGAAAAATATGTTGTAGAGGGAAGCCTGAAATATAACATCAGGTGGCATGTACACAATTAGTGATATATGAGCACACTCCGTTATCAGTGAGGCTATAATTTGATATACACAAAGCTTACTGCAATAAAAGAAATGGTACCTAGATATAAAAGAAAGAAAGAAATGAAGCTACAGGTTTTTGGTTAGGGGGCTTTAGCTCAGGCTGAGAATGTAGTCCGTCTGTAGAGTGGCTCCATGAACTGAAGTTGCCTACAGTATGTACAGATCATCATTGTAATGTTTAAATTAGGAGGTGGCAAAATCAATGTTCAGAAGGTATTGATGAATTACCTTTATCCTATCCTGCTGCCGAGCAGATCAACTGAAGTGTGTCATGCACCATGCAGATCTTTTTCCTTGGAGCCTATACCTTCGAATTTTGGTTAGAAGTTTTGGAACATGTAATCCAATTTCTGCAGGCTGTCATAGCAGAAAAACGTGGGAGACAATATGTATTGCAATGTAAAATACTGTTGTCCAAAAGAAACCCACCCGACAGTTGCAAATTTTTCGCTTGTTTTACATAGGTAAATGATTGGTTTTATACAGGATGAAAGTAGTCCATGGGTAGTAGAAGGATCAGTAGTAGGTTGATAACGCTATTTATAAATGACCGAGAGGCCTGATATTGTCCTGGTGCACACAAAGCACATAAAGCTATAGAGATAAAGGCTCTGAATTGATGGAAAATTAGCTAGTAACGCCTTTTGGGCATTTCATCGAGCATATGAAACGCACCAAACACTAAGAGCAAATGAAACAGCAGATGGGGTCGTCATGTTGCTGGGAGATGTAGGAGAAGCCATTGAAGACACGGAGCATTGAAGAGCAAAAGAGAGGGAATGGAAGCGTACATGCTGGATCCGAGCTCCGGTGTCCTCCATGCCGACTGGAGAAGTGCTCGCTCATCGTGGCAATGCCCAGAAGTGCGGCGCTCGTGCAGTTGCCGTCGGAGCAGGAGCGATGGTGGGCCAGCACCGGATGGATCAGTCTTTTTTTTTTCACGGCGGCGTTGATGTGGACGGGCGGCGGCGTCAGCGGCGGCGGCTGGCAGAGGTGCTGACAGCTTGTTCAAAGGGAGGGGTTTTTGGTTGGGGGAGGGGAAGATGCGGAGGGCGCCGTCGCGGTGGACGTGAACCTAGCGAAGGGGATGGGTATGTCAGGGAGGAGCTGCGGTTTGGTCGTGACTCATGGAGAAGTTTCGCGATGGATGGCGCGGTACTGTTCTATGAACAGTGTTTACTTTATAACTGGACCAATGGGGTTGCTCCTTTGGTATACAAGAATAAGAGTATATATAGATTTGTTTTGGCTCATCTCTGCCTCTTATTTGTATAAACTGTTGAGCGAAAAAGACTTGTCTACTACTGAGATAATTAGCAACACAGGAAGTTGACTGGGAAATAATTACATAGGCTCAACAACCGAGGCCACCAAATATGAGGATCTTATATGTCTATAAAACTGGCAGCTTAGCCAAACTGAATCATATAAAATTTTCATTCTGTTACTTGAGCATCCTAAACTTGCCCAAAACTTATGATGCTTGTTACAGTGTAGGAGTTCATAGCATGGTGTTCATGCAAGCTTTTTCTGTGTAGCTTGTGGTCTAATCATCTTATTCATTTTCATTTACGTAATGCAGGTGGATACTGCAGGTTGGATGGAAAGATCAGGGAAGGAAAAAGGGCCAGCATCTTTGAGTGTTGTGCAGTCTAGAAAGAACCTAATGAGGGCCCACATTGTTGCTCTTGTGCTGGATGCTGAAAAGGTACTTACTGTGATTTTGATATCCAGAGCCAGTGACTTACAGGGCGTGTTAATAGTTCTGTGATCTACATATCTACATGGCACTAGACTTGCTGGATACTGGTTTAAGCATGTGTTATCTCGATGTTCTGGTGCCAGGACCATGTTAAATCATTGAGCATTAAGACCAACCCCATGAGTGCTTTCAGTATGCTGGGCTGATATTACCAATGTCTTCATGCATTTTAGATTTCATTTGAATTATAATGTACACTCCCATGATAAAGCTCTATGGATATGCAGATTGCTAAGTCCAAAAGTAGTATGAATCATCCAGAAGTCGTGATAGCACGTCAAGCAATAGAAGAGGGCCGTGGACTCGTTGTGGTTGTGAATAAAATGGATCTCCTTAGAGATAACGAAACGCTGTTTAACAAGGTTATGGACGCTGTTCCTAGTGAAATTCAGACAGTCATTCCTCAGGTAATTGTTATATTTTGTTAGTTCATAATATACTGGTTTTCAGCCTTGAAGACATGAATAACAATCACAGTTAAGGGCTACCAATAAGTAATAACTCTCCAAATCAACTGCACAGAACTGTTAGATGGTAATATGAATGTTCAGTTATTCTCTGCGTGAATACAGGCTGATCATATGGGTTTCCTCTCAAAACTGTAAATTATTTGTCTATTGTTAACATTTTCTTTAATAGTTGATGAGGCGGCATTCTTTGATTAACTATTCACTCTGGGTTATCGTGCACACAATTTTATTTTTACTGTTGATTCAGTTTTATTTGGTAATCAGCACAGATTCAGGTGCTTTGCTATGTTTACTGATGGGGCAATGAATTTGTCATGTTCCTCAATTGAAAAAAAACCGCTTGAGTTCTTTTTGATTTGGAGTTTGTTAATAACCGGAGATGCTGTCTAACTAAGACCCACCCAAATATTTTTCTTTAGCTGAAAAGAATTAACAGCCACATTACGGAATATGTTAGTTTGTTTCATCATATTCTTATGGAGTGCCAGATTGCAAAATGTTGATTGCCTCCTTCCTTTTGGCAGGTGACAGGAATACCAGTTGTTTTCGTGTCAGCACTGGAAGGGAGGGGGCGGATTGCTGTGATGCGGCAGGTTATAGATACCTATGGGAAGTGGTGTTTAAGATTGTCAACATCACGACTCAATCGTTGGTTGCGTAAGGTAAATATCCTGCTTGCAGAAATTTTATTTGGTTGTTTGCTTGCGTGTGTGTTCTGTAGGAACACTCATTTAAGATGGATAGATATAGAACTATCACATATCTTAACAATTCAATTTAGATTGTGTAGATCCAGATGAGTTACCTATATCACAAGAAAGTGGGATCTGTATCAGTCAAAAGTGGAATGGTTTAGCAGATGCTTTGAAAAATTAGTGGTTGACTTGGTATTTTCCAGTATCCTTTTTAAGATGACTTCTTACTTTGTACATTCCCATGCCTGCCACTCTGTTTGTTTTGACTGCATGATGTTCAAAGTTACTGACTACTCTGTCCAGCCATGCCATTCTGGCATTTATATCGATGATTACCTCTAATGCCTTGTGATTCTGCCCTAGGTTATGAGCAGACATTCCTGGAAAGATTCAGCTACTCAGCCAAAAGTCAAGTACTTCACTCAAGTGAAGGCGCGACCACCAACATTTGTTGCTTTTTGAGTGGGAAGACTCAGCTTTCTGATACAGATACTAGGTTCTTGACAAAGTCCCTCAAGGAGGATTTCAACATCGGGGAATACCGATCCGGATCGTACAACGTTCTATTCCAAGAAAAGCTTCTGCAAAGAGCAACACAAAGAAAACTGGGCCTAAGATTGTCAGGATGAAAACAGACAAACGAACAACCGCATCTGACCCCTCTCTTTCATAGAGGGTGAACGCTTCAGTATCAGCCTAGCCTGCAGAACGGAAGTCATGTCTCTGTGTTTGAGCTATACACTTCTTGTGTGGTTTCAGGTGCTGATGAGACAGAAACTACTGGGTTCCAGTCTAGACATTCAGAAACGGAAACGTTTGTTTGGACTCGGGAAGTGGTACAAACACGTGAGCTAGCAGTTGGGCTGCCTGCATGTTCAAAAGGAAGAATGACTGTAAGAAACAAGTCAAGCAATCCGACTCCTGAAGGAAAACATAACTTCTTCCGAACAAATAGGATCAAACAACCTTGGTTTAAATGTTTCAAAGGACGTTACCACCATGCAACATTTGGGGTTGTCGAGCGTAAGTTAGTCAAGATTAGGACAAGGGATGTTTTTTCGTGCATCCCTCACTTCTTTTTGTACAGAAATATTATTATTATTAGAGAATGATCTCTGATGGTAGTGTCAGAGGCTTACTCACATCATCATCATCATCATCATCATCAGACAACAGCTGCAAGCCTACACGGCACGGGGAGCCCTTTATTATTTTTCTTTTCTCTGAAGGCAACTCCTGTGTGTACTGTAGGGAAATTGCTTATGATCGATCCTTAGTTCTTCTATCATTTTCCTTAACAACAACAAAGGATGTTGCTATGAGCTTTCTAGAAAAAGGTAGAGAAAAGTTTCGCAGTTGCGAATAGTTTCACCTGCAGTTTTGTGCATTGTTCGTTGGCAATCATTGGATCGGATATTCAGGTGTTTGTTTCATCCACAAGCAAAGCAAAACCCTGCGGTATACGCACACGAGAGAGAAAGGGTGGTGGGTGGCATCGGATAAAGCGTGCGCGGTGGAGCACTGCCGGCGTGGCCCGTCCGCCCGAAATCCCTTCAGTACGGAACGCACCCGGGCCCGGGCACAGGGTCCGAAGCCCAGATCCCCACCCACCCTAACAAAAAGGCAAGTCCCCACCACCGGCCACCAAGCAGAAGCGTTCACCATCATGCCGCGCTCCTCCTCCTCTTCGTCGTCGTCGAACCCCTTCCACTCCCTCGCCTCCGCCTTCCCCTTTCTCTCCTCCCCATCCCCACCCGCCTCCGCCTCGCCCTCGCCCTCGCCCGCCGCTCCCCACCTCGCCGTCCCGCTCCTCCTTCCCGTCTCCTCGGCTTCGGCCTCCAATGAGTCCCGCCGCGGGCCGCAGCCGTTGCCGGGCGCTCGGATGGCCGGCGCGGCCGCGGCCGGGGCCGGTGGGGGTAATAGGGCCGGCGGTGGCGGGGGACCAGCGTTCGTGGGCCAGGTGTTCACCATGCTTGACCCATCAGGGAACGGGCTCATGGCTGTTACCACACGCCTCGAGCTCCCGCGCTTCCTCACCAACAGGTAATTGCCGCCCCTAATTGGTGCCCTGCGTGCGCTCTGCAGTGTTGATTTCAACTCTGCGCCTCTGCTCCGCCCCATGGATACGGCGATTGCTGCATACCCGTAATACTAAGGCTCCACCGGATGCTTGTTATGCTCTCAACAATACGCGCGAATACGTTAGCCTGTATGTGGATCTGTGTTGTGTGCACGCTGCAAATTACACGTAGGGCGTATTTGTTGCATACATAATCCGGGCCAAAGTTCCAAACCAATTCGACTCTTGTCATGTGAGGTAAACACACGCATCATGGCAATTTTGTGATCTCGATGCAATATGTTAATCCACCCCGCAATGTGGGGAACTGGGAATGTCACTATTTCTACAACGTGTCTCAGTACGCTGATCAGTGAAGGACTTAGTGCTATGTAACAGTAGTTTTCTTCTGTAGATTTTAAGCATTTTGTGTGTATTATATGTAACTGATTCAAGGAATTTGTCTAGACTGAATAAATGTAGCATTGGTTTCATGGGTTGACCTGCAATTTGTTACTTGGTCATGAAAAAATCGTCACGGTTCGCTGCAACATATAATTATATATATCATAGCTGAGCTAATGTTTTAGCCGCTTCGCCTGATCCTGCTAATTGGCATTTTGAAATTTAATCTTGTTTCAGGACACCTATGTGGTTCAAAAAGATGTTATCACCACTGAAGAAGAGTGAAAATAGTCCAGTATTTAGGTTTTTTATGGATCTGAATGATGCAGGTAATGCTGTTTCTAAATGTTTCTTGTTCTTCTCTGCTTGATGCTTGGACCTTAGCAGTTATTTAAAGCCTATTCAAACCAGAGCATAGGAATGGTATCCCCAACTCATATTATTTCAGTTCTCTTACTTTCTCGATTGAACTGAACTCTGTTTTTTATGTAGCGGATTTAGATTAACATAGGGATTCTAGGCTAACGTTTTTCTTCTTTTGCAAAAGAAGGTTGAATATTCACGTGATTCAGCTTTTATGTGGGCATGACTAGCAGTTGCACCTTTCCCTTAAGTCCACCCTAGGGAACTGCTTTAAGTGAGGGGTAATAAAAGTTGATTAAAGCCAACTCTCAGCTCTGGGATTTCTAGGTTAGTAGGTATCCTCTGTCCTGAACCCAAACCTGAGTGTAAGCATCCTTATATTTCGGGATTGTGACCAACTCTGGCACAATAAAAAGGTCCAAAGTTGCTTATTGGCCTATTGGGGAGGTAGGAGGTTAAAAAAACATCCACTTTGTTTCCTAGTCCTCTGGATGTAATTTACACTTTCTTTTGGTGGTGGTAGGTTGCAATATCTAGTACCAAGAAAGGATGCTTTATTTCTAAGCAGGATTTACTCATAATGTCATCTAAAAGCACTTGATTTCTCAGCACTACCTTTTCTATAACAATGTTCTGCAAATGTAGTTATCTCCAGCTTATTTAGTTTGTCTGAATGGATGTTCAGCTAATAATTTGGTTTATTATTTGATTATTTCCAGTATCCTATGTAAAGCGACTAAATGTGCCAAGTGGCATGGTGGGTGCTTGTCGCCTTGATGTAGCATATGAACATTTTAAGGTTAGTTGCGGTCCTTCTTCAAGGAAAATAACTTTGGACTAAATATCTTATAATTTGGAATGGAGGGAGTATATAATTTGAATAATTGTTGGTCAAATTTGTAAAGTTTGACTTTTGCATGAAATCATGAATATGATTACCATTCTGGGATGGATGGAGTGACACCAGCCATTTAGTTCGCAATATTTGTTATGTATGATTTGCACTCCATGTATTTCTTTCTAACATTTAATTTTTGTGCAGGAAAAGCCTCACATGTTCCAGTTTATTCCAAATGAAAAGCAGGTCTGTGCTAAAATTTCTCAGGCTACCTATATCTTAAGCATGCTGTTAGAGATTATATTGTTTCCCTTTCAGGTCCAGGCTGCCAATAAGCTATTGAAGTCACTTCCACAAAGGGGCAGAAGGAAAAAACTTGATGGCGTTCCTGTTTTTAGTGCACAAAACTTGAATATTGCAGTGGCAACAAATGATGGAATTAGATGGTATGGATCTTCCTGATGCTTCTTTGATTATTTCTGTAAATACTCTATATCATCTGTTAATGTTTTTATACTGGCATATCAAAGATGTGGTTATCCTCATAAAAAAAGATGTGTGGTTATCTTTTGTTGTCTTTTATGCATGCGTGTATGATATATATTTCCTATGATTTTCACTCAGCATGAGAAGACATTATTTTGACATTGACAAGTCTAATAACTTTCATCCTTAAATTTATTTTCTGTTCATGTTTTAAAAAATTTATTTTTCTATAATTTTCACCTTGCCAGATTTATGTTTCCATTTCTTCTTTATTTTTATTCAATTGTACTGATTTTCGTTTTTGTGCAACTTTGTCACTGAAAAATGTGAAGAAGACGATTATGACATGTCCTCGTATGGTCCACCAATCGATATGTCCTCATGGACTATTCTGTGTTGTGCTATATATCGTTTGTGTTATAGATAATTCTGTTTGGCACAAGGAAAACCTGAACATATATGTTGATGCCTTAAATATGTCAGCACAGGCCTGATATGATTCTTTATGCCCATCATGTCAGGTACACACCATACTTTTTGATAAAAACTTGTTGGACAATATTCTTGAAGCTTCAATGGATCAACATTTCCATTCAATAATGCAAAATCGCCATACGCAACGTAGAAGGGATATTGTCGATGACAGTTTAACATCAGAAATAATTGAAGAAAGTGCTGAAAGCTTGCTTGAGCCTCCAGAGGTACTATCACCATTTATTTTTTGCACATAAGATGTCTTGAATTTGTTGTTTAGAGCAATATATCTTAATCCAATTTCTGGCTCATAGTATGAGGTACTTTTGATTTTTAGGTACAAGAATTGATGAATGAGATTGGTCCAGCTGGTATACCATTAAATGTTGTAACGAAAGCTGCAGAGATTCAGTTTCTTGATGTTGTTGATAAAGTTCTTCTAGGAAATAAGTGGTTGAGAAAAGCTTCTGGTATACAACCAAAGTTCCCTTATGTTGTTGATTCATTTGAAGAAAGGTGCCGACACAATTGCTTATCTCTTATTTCAGTTTTTCATATAATTGTTAGTTGGATGTGTAGGAAGATTAACTTACTAAATCGATTTAAAGAGCCTTATGAAATAGTACTTGTTTTTCTTAGTTGTGCATGCCCTGTTTACTGCTAGAATTATTTTTTCATACATGAAATAACTTTTGTCACAAGGGAAACATTTTCCTGATAATATCGTTTTTTTGGTTGTGTTTTTAGCCTTGTAGTTTGTAATTAATTTTTCTCATGAGTGGGTTATGGACATAGGTATTGTTGGCGTCGATAATAATATATGCTAAGCTAGCTGTTTGATTGATATTTGTTTATTTTAACCTTTCATTTGCTCTCCATTTTGAACCATCTACGAATAATGGCACTAGTTGCTCAAAAAAATGGCGCTAAGCGTTGATTCATATTTATTTACGCCCCCCTCGTTTGATCATCATCTATGTTTATATTCTGGCTCACATTTTTCATTTTTCAGGACTGCTGTTTCGATTGCTAATATTGCTACTACTAGCAGTTTAACTGCTTCAAATGAGGATAACTGTTGCCAGAATAATCAACAAACTGAACCTTCCGAGCCAAGTGCTGACAATAGCAGCTACAGAAATCACAATAACGAAGATCATAATCACTTTCCATTTAGCAATCTGCTTCCAAATATATGGCCAGGGCATGACAGAAAGTTCAAAGCACAAGAAAGTGACAATAAGTTTAGCAGGTTTGTCAATACTGCTTGGATGTGTCCTATGCATTCAGATGAATATCTTATTATCTTGATAGTTTCCTATCAAACTTTGTAGTGAGCCAAATATGTCAATAATATAGAACGTAAAGAAACTTTTAACATCATATATCTTATTATCTTGATAGTTTCCTATCAAACTTGGTAGTGAGCCAAATATGTCAATATAAAGCCTTAAAAAGTTTTAAAATTGTATTCCTTTCAGTTAGCTGCTCCACTTATCTGGTTATATATAAGGACTTTTTATTAGCATATTTTGAAGTCATTTCTTTTTGGTACCAGATATGATGCCGATGTGAAGAGTAATTTACAATCAAACCCTCTTCTTCCCAAAATCACCATGGTTGGCATCTCAATGGGTGATGGTGCGCAGATGAGCAAAGCCAACTTAAAGAAGACAATGGAAGATTTGACAAAAGAATTGGAGCAAACGAGTGAAGAAAATATGTTCAGTGATGAGAAAGACCCACTTTTTGTTGCCAACGTTGGAGATTACTCAAGAATAACAAAGATTAGCTCTGCATGAGGCTCATTGACCAACAGGCGATAGCAGGGGTGTTCTGTACATACTGAACTTCTAACGAAGTCTACAGTCCATGATGTTGATCTTAGGGGTTCTGACTTTAGGAGGCTATCCAACGTCAACAATTGAGTATGACCTGTACCGGTGATACAAGCCAATTTAAAATTTTGGATATGATTTGAAAAAGGATGTCTGTAAATAGAAAAGTTGTTTGTAGTATATGCACCATGCAGCTAGTTGTTGATTTGCAGCAACATATGTTCGGAAGGTATTTGTTTAGGAGAAGGTACTCCATTGTGGATGGATAGTTTAATTTTGTCTGGCACATACATATTTGTAAATCACATTTTATATAACTTTATTTATACAGCTTGTCAAGGATCAATGCGGCCTAGTGTAAGCTAGGTCTGCACTTTATTATTTTGTTCATTTAACATATGAGTCATATGACAAACATTCACAGCTACTATGTGCATCTTTGAGTAGCGAAACGCGAAACTGATACTGTGATAGTTCCATAGCTTCTCTTACCTTTTTTTTATCGAAAAAATTAGTTCCATAGCTTTTTTGTACCCAGAACATCCTTTCTTCCCAGATTCAAAAAAAAAAAAAGTCTTTCCTTAATTGAGAGGCAAAACTTCTGTCAAAGAGTCTTGTTTAGTTCATAAAAATGAACCCAAAAAGTACACATGCACATAGCGTTAAATATAGGTAAACAAAAACTAATTAGATAGTTGTAGCGTTAAATATAGGTAAACAAAAAAAACTAATTAGATAGTTTGGTTTTAAAGTGCGATCTTTTTAAGCCTAGTTAAAATATGGTGGGACAATAATTATCGAATATAAACGAAAAGTGTTATAGTAGCCGAACTTAAAATATTTCATCAACTAAACACCCCGTTTTGCTAAAAAAAACTTCTGTCAAGGTCTTTTTTTCAGAAAAAAAAAAAAAGGGTCAGCCCAATAGAAAAGTAGTCTGGACTTCTGATTCGACGGGCCAGGACGATGGATTAAAAGCGGACCATTTTTCCCAGCCCAGTAGATTCGCAGTCGTGCTCGTGTCTTATCGGACGATCGCTGGACGGATCCCGGCCGCTGGAAATCTGCGCAAGCCCCGAGGGTTTTTCCTTTCTTGTATTGCGGCGGGGTTTTCTTCCGCGACCGCGAGCTCGCGGCGGATCCAGCGACCGATCGATCCGTCACCCTCAGTTTCTCATCCCTCGGGGCATCAGGATATCGGCGATCGGAGGAAGGCGCCATGAAAGCTGCGGAGGAAGGCGCCATGAAAGCTGCCGAGGATGCCACGCGCTGCCCTGAGATCCCCCGGTGGTGCCCTCGCTGCGCCGGGCCACTCTCCAAGGACATGGTGAACCCACGCCCCCAGATCGCCTCCTCCATCTTGCCCATGATGCTGTTGCTAGCGGTTTTTAATTCTCTGCCTGCTAATTTGGGCGGTTGACCGTGCTAACGATTTTCTGGCTGTCTTTATTATGGCCCAACTCAGTTCCAGTTGTGCGAGTAGTTGCTGCTTCGATGCGCCTATATTCGTGAGCCTAGTTAGTTTGCACAAGTTGAAACTGACAGCTTCGCAGGGGATTTATTGTGTTATGGAGTTGGAGGAAGAACTTATATGCAAGTATATTATGTTTTTGTTACGCTTGACCTGCTTTTGCTGCATCTAGTGGTTGATTCTCAACATCTGAATATCCAGCCTGAGGACAGTGCCAGTGGTCTCCTGTTTTTTATTTATATGAAAATATAAAAATCCACTTACTTTGATTTTGGCAATTCAATTTTTTTGTGCCCAGATGTTTGTAAATGAGAGTAGCCATTTTGTGCAAATTGACATCCACACCTCAACATAGGGATTTGTTTACAAACTGCTGGAAGAAGTATTCAATTTCTGAAAGTAATTAACACAGCTCAACTGATCCTTGGTTTTGTTATTTCTTCAAGGAAATGAGGAGCTGGACGGTATCTCCATTGGTTCGAGATAGCTTCTCCTATGTCAGTTCCCTCTCCAGCTTGGCTGATGTTCTGTAAGATATTAGGACTTTGATGTGGCTGTTAGTATTAATAAATACACATATGTTTCCATTCCATCTCGTGGCAGATTGGTTCGGCTCTTGGGGGTATAGCAGGAGCGTTTTATGGTTTCAACCATGGTATGTTCTCTTCTGTAATAATCTGTAACAAATTGCATTGTTTGAGCACTAGTTGATATGTGCATGCCAGATTATTAGATTGTCTATACCATTTATTTTGCTCTGCCTTGTGACTAATGAATGGATTGTAATTAAATTAGTTTGGGATGCACTTACTGCATATGTGTATGTGATTGTGATTCGTGAGTGATGTTACTAGTTGGCTTAGTAACACTTGCCACTCATAATTTTACTGAATCTCATTAGTATACGATTTACTGAGGCATGAATATATTCTTCTTTTATGCTATAAAAAACTTTTATGCTGTGCTTGGTTTGGGATTATCTTTGCATGTGTAAACAGTACTTTGCATTCTGATTGCACAATGTTTATTCCTCATACATACCTGAGGATGTCAAAGATCATCTTATCGGTTCACGTTATATTTGCTCGCTTTATTTACATTGAGTTGATTTTTGCTTTGTATATATTTTTTTGATAAATGGGCATAGGATGAAATTGGTTAACCTTTTTGTTTTTTAATTAGTTTTGTCCTGTTAATTCTGCTGTGCAATGATAATTATTTTTCCATAAGATCTGATTTCTGTGTTTCTAATGCAGTTATGCCTGTTGTTCGACGCCACATTAAGGGCCCAATGTGGATGCACTTTTTTGTTGGTGTAAGATATACCTTTATAATCCATACATTAACAGTTTCTTGTGGACCTGCTCAGCATTTCAAGGACATTTCTTTTTAACTTCATGGCCATCACTGTGACAATCTTCAGTTGTAAAATTCATTCTATACCAGATATCAAGACCTAATTTGTTCTAATGTTCTAAGCACACCATTCGTGACTTCATCTTTTCACAGTGCTGAATAACCAATCGGACCCTGTGTTCTATTTAACAATTCCATCAAATTAGATAATGTTTATGAATGTGTCCATGTTGTGAGTTCTTGTGTATCCATAGCTGCACCAAGTTAAGAGGGCAGAAATTATGAGCACTGTCTTTTTGGTCAAGAAGAATAGAAAGTTGATCACATGATGATCTGGTGCAAAGAAGTATTAATCTGATGCTCCTATTTGTTTTTTTTTCCTTATATGCAGACACCACCAGTTATTGTGTTCTCTTCTGCATGTGCTGGATTATTAGGTTTGTCAGTCTTCTCTGTACTTCTTTTTGTCTGTTTAGCTATTTTGTGTGCTTATTTTGCTGTCCAAAATTTTGATTTTTTTATTAAAATGCTCGATACAATAATTTTTTTTTTTTTTTTAGAAATTTTATGTTTTGGATTTGTTCCATTTGTCGGCTCCATTTGATGGTGATATTGTTCACTACTGATAAATTACTCACATAAGTTTTAATATATCATACAAATTTCATTCATATTTGCTTTTCGCGATGCTCCAGTTTCCATCCTTGATAAGTTACCTTGTGGCAAATCGTTACATTTTCTATTTCCATCCATGAACTTAATTGGATATAAAGCATTCAAAATTAGAACAGTAGCAGAAGAATCTTAGCAGTTTAATTTTTTCCTTTCAAAAGGGTTGTCCTGATTGACCTGCATTGGGCTTTGAACTCTAGATTTTGTGATGTAGGACTTTGAGCATTAGTGCTAAACTATACATAACCCATTCTTTTACTGGTTATTTTGGGCATGGACTTGGTTCAATTATACGTACATGCATGACTCATCTCGCCTCTCCTACAAGTTCAATCATATATGCTAAATTGCTTATGCTTGATTGCTCTACAAAGTGTGGGGATGGCGAGTTTGCAATTTGCTAATGCTTAATCCATGATAAGCAACACTGCAGCAGTGGCACCTGCTTAGGATTGTTCACGAGACACTAGACTATTGTAACATAAGTTTTTGCATATCCTTGATCATAACTGCCCCCCTCTTTTTTCTTGCTGAATTATATGAATCTTCAACACATAAAGGACATATCTGCCATGTTCATTATTGATGTGGGGCTGTTGGTAACGCATGCCACAATCAGAAATTGCATACTATTTGATGTTTCTCATGGTTTGCATACATCATTTATTTTATAAATAGATAGTCAGAATGGAGTAAAAAGATGCATGGTAGGCAAGTATTAATCTCACCTCACGTTTCTTCTGTTTAATATGACTATTCCATGAAATCATTTTCAACACATTCAATGCAGGACATGATCTTCTATTATTACTGAAATTACTTTTATTGATTTGTAGGTGGTACAATACCAGCCACCGCGCAATTGGTTTCATCATCCTATCATGTTGTCTCATCGCGCTACTTTGCCCGCTCTTCTTCGCATGCAGCAACACATGGACCCCCCTCTGCATCTGACAACATGCACAAGACAAGAAGCTCCTCACCTTTGTAAGTCATTGGTTCAACAGTTCCTCTACATAACTCGCCTGCCTAGAGAAAATATCCTCTTAACTATGCAAGACTCATCTCATCCTACTCTATGAAACATGATTTTTTTATCAACCTGGTAATGGTCTGAGATCCAGACCAAACCCACACCCATTGGCTAATCTTGGATAAATTGTTGCCGGGGTCAATACATACTCATGACCAAACTTATAAGAATCTAAATTCGTCATAATGTAGCCATAAATACTAATAGAGCCAATAATATATTGCAAAAACTAAGCATTCATAGAGATCAAATTAGAAATGACGCCATGAGAGAAAATAAACTCTTTATAGTAACAATAGTGCCATAGTGGTCACCTCTTATAACTTCAATCTACGGGTGCATAAAAAAATTATCCATATTTTGAAAAGGGAACTATGATACCATCATTTGGAATTGCATTAAAAAAATTCTTGCTCCACAAAGGTAATACACAATCATTCATAAATCCGATAGGATTTTGTAGATCTTTCTTACAATTATTCCCTATTGAAAACCCCCTTTCCACTGATGCAGTGGCAATCGAAAGAACTTGCACAAATTTGAGGAGTTGCCTTTTTTTTTTTTTTGAGGTGTTGGGGGGGTAGGTGTGTAACTTAGGCCCCTGAACTTTGAAAACACATTTCTGGCCCCCTAATCTTGTTAAATGATACACTGGTGGTTCTCTGACGTGGAACTGGTACCTTGCATCCGCCCGTGGCTGTGGCTCACTTGAGTGCTGACTGTGTGTGGCAATTTTGCATATAACACCTCTAGGACATGACATATTCTCCTGCTTGCTTCTCTCCTAATCGATTGCCTCTCTCAGGAGCCACACCATCACCGCAGGGGCCGCACCAGCGCCGCCGCCGCCCGGCTCATTTTCCTGTGCCTTCCCCCCCAGGTCGTCCGCATGCTGCCTGACTCCAGTGCTTCTTCCTCGAATCTGGGCGGGGCCACAGTTCCCCTAATTATCTGTCCGGAATGCAAAGAGAGGAGGGTGGTGAAGCATACATCTAAACAGCCATGGAGTTTCGGGGAAGTGTTTTACTGTTGCTCTGCCCATAAGGTGAGTTCGATCTTGCCCTAGCTGAAATGGTTTTCCTGGTTCACCCCTGGATCTGAAGTTCTTTTGTGTTTGTAGAAAGATGGTTCGGGTTGCCCCTATTTCAGATGGGAAGAAGAATATGTTGCATTGATTAAGAAGGTTCAGAAGGAAGGCAAGCTAGTGGTGGAAGGTGGGAAATCAACCTGTTGACCAACAATCTGTATGGTGTGTCTATGTATTCTACTTGTTCTGTGCTATTTGTAATATTGAACAAGTGAATGGAATTTATCAGTATGGTGTTGTGACATGAATGAATGAACAACGATCCTGTTATTGAACAAGAATTGATGATTGAGATTTGCCCAGCTGGTATCCTTAAATGCTGTAACGAAAGTTGCAGAGATTCTGTTTCTCCGTGTTGTTGATAAAGTTCTAGGAAATAAGTGGTTGAGAAAAGCTTCTGGTATACAACCAAAGTTCCCTTGTGTTGTTGATTCATTTGAAGAAAGGTACAGACACAATTGCTCCTCTCTTGTTTCAGTTTTTCATATAATTGTTTGTTGGATGTGTAGGTACTAGGTAGATTAACTTACTAAATTGACTTAAAGAGCCTTATGAAATACTTGTATTTTCTTAGTTGTGCATGCCCTGTTACTGCTAGAATTTTTTTTTTCTTATACATGAAATAACTTTTGTCATAAGGGAAACACTTGATAATATCGATTTTTGGTCGTGTGTTTAAACTTTCGTTTGCTCCCCATTTTGAACCATCTATCAATAATGGCACTAAGTTTTAATTTATAATTATTTATTCCCCTTTCATTTGCCCACCATTGTGAACTATCTATATCTATGTTTATATTTTGTTCACGTTTTTTTCAGGACTTCTGTTTCGATTGCTAATATTGCTACTACCAGCAGTTTAACTACTTCAAGATCATAATAGTTAATATTTAGGAACCTGCTTCCAAACATATGGCTAAGGAGGCGAATCAGGTGGCTCATAATTTAGTTAGAAGAGCTCGACATTGTACTTGGGTCAATTCGCACACAATTTAGCTTTTTATTCTATACTCGTTGATGAGCGATGTAACTATCTTGAATGAATATAGTTTGTTGTATTGCTTAAAAATGGTTTAGCAAGTTTGTTTGATCAATACTGCTTGGCGTCATGCACAAATGCATGCACTTTGTATTAGCATATTTTGAAGTCATCTCTGCTTGGTACCAGATATGATGCCGACGTGAAGAGTAATTTACAAGCAATCCCTCTTCTTCCCAAAATCACCATGGTTGGCATCTCAATGGGTGATGGTGCACAGATCAGCAAATCCAACTTAAAGAAGACAATGGAAGACTTCACAAAGAATTGGAGCAAACGAGTAGTGCCAACGTTGGATAGCAAAGATTAGTTCTGCATGAGACTCATTGTCCAATAGGCGACAGCAGGGGTATTTTGTACATACTGAACTTCTAACGAAGTCAAGTCCATGATATTGATCTTAGAGGGCTCTACTGATATAATGATGCAGATTGGAGGTCATCAGATTATATAAACATTCGATTCTCAACAGTTATAACTTTAGGAGGATATCCTGTGTGTGCAATTGGAGGTCATCAGATCATATGAACATTCGATTGTCGACAGTTCTAACTTTAAGAGGCTATCTAACGTCAACAGTTCAATATGATCAGTACTGAATGGTACAAGCAAATTTAAAATTTCAGATATGATTTTTCAAAAGAATGTAAATACAAAAGTCGCAGCACCATGCAGCAAGGTGTTGAAGATTCGAAGCAATATATGTTCAGAAGAGCTTTCTCAAAAAAAAAAAAAAAAAAAAAAAGAAGGTTCTCCTTTTTTTTTAAGAAGACACTCCATTGTGATTTTTTTTTTTAGGAGAAGGCACTCCATTGTGGATGGATAGTTTGATTTTCTTTTGGTACATACATATCTGTAATTCACATTTTATATATAACTTTACAGCATGTTAAGGATCAAGGCGTTCTGGTCTTAGCTAGACCTCAAATGTTGTAAAATATATAAGGCTGCAAATTATTATTTTGTTCGTTTGACATAACAAAAGATGATCCAACATCATGTGTCAAAACTCGAAAGTGATATTGTGATAGTTCCATAGCTTTCTTCCATTCAGAACATCCAACTCATGTTTATTAAGGATAATTCCCGTTGTCCAGTCAACGACATCAGGATTCCTAGTTTCAGTTTACACCTGCAGTCTGGCAAGATTGCACCAGTACAGGACACCTTTATGCTAGATATTTTGCCCTGATATTCTCTAGTATCTGTTGAAAACAACAGACATTAGATCAACTATTTTCTTTTGGTTTTCCACCTTTCTCACTGTTTTCAGCAGCGGCGGCTGCAGCATCTGCAGCGTCACTCAAACCCATCTTCTGTAGTGCATTTGCAAAGCCATCAACATCTGAGGGAGTTATCTTATACGGTGTGTGGCTTGGACCAGGGAAAGTATGAGTTTCTACTTCTTTCTTATACTCTGACAACGCCTTGTTGATGACATCACCCACATTACCAAATTGTTTACAAAATTTTGGTGTGACCTGCGGGAGAGCAGAAGTACGCTGAGGTTAATAAACTCGATGAGTTTTCCCTTTTTTTCTTTGAGCAACTAGAATAGGTGACAAAGAAAATTTGTTTAGCAACCCCACTTCAACCTTACTGTATTATTTTTTTGCATGCATACAGAGGAGTACATAAACACTTGCCTTGGCATGATGTGGGTGTTGTAGCATCCCTAACAGGTCATGGTATACCAAGACCTGCATTAGAATAAGGGCATATCAGGCTTCATGAACAAATATGTTATGCATATGCAGATGTCGTAAACGACTGATATAGAAGTGGTAAGTGACTTTGCAGCATATTATATTCAATGAGTTCACTTGATGAAAGCGACTAAATAATTAGACGAGTTCACTTGACGAAGTGACTAAATAATTAGACATGATGATGATGATGGCATGTAGCCATGTACGTACAATTGAATATGAATATGAAGAAAATCAACATCATGTATCTGTGAGCAAAGCAATTTCTAGTTCTCTACTCATTACAAAGTACGTACGTACTAAAGAACAAACGAACCTGCCCACTACAGAATGGTCCAGCCCCAATGCCAATGGTTGGGATTTTCAATGCTGACGTTGCAGCGGCTGCCACTGGAGCAGGCACACACTCCAACACAACCGAGAAGCATCCAGCCTCCTGCAAGGCAAGTGCTGTCTCCACAACCTACACAAGCAGAATAGCATAGATCGAGACTCTACCAAAGGTGTAGTAGCAACAAATATAGCCAAACCACAAGCAATGAGGAGCAGCACACCTTTACAGCACTATCAACCGTCTTCCCTTGAGGCCTAAATCCACCAAGCACACTAATAGCCTGCGGTGTGAGGCCAACATGCCCCATGACAGCAATTCCAGCCTCCACAATAGCCTTAGCTGCAGAGATCCTTGATGGCGCACCCCCTTCCAGCTTGATTGCATCCATTCCACCTTCCTTGAGAACCCTCACAGCTGAATCAACAGCCTATAATAAGAAGATGAAAAATACTACTCTCAGTATTCCTCATACATGTGCATTTATGCGTGCACATTAATAACACTGAACATGATGATCTTACGTTTTCTTTTTAGAATTTCGAGTGGTGCTTTTGCAGCATTATTTGGTTAAGCAAAAAAAAAAAAAAAAAAAAAAAAATGGTTGTTGCTGAACATCTAATATTGAATTGAATTAAAAAAAATCAATCAAATGGAGAGAGCTACAGTTAGCGAAGCATCACATTTCTGCAGTGACAGAATGTAAATCACGGTACAGCCTTCGACGAACGCGATAGCCAAGTGCTGTCTGCATCGGAATATCTGGTCCAGAATGGGGGAAGAGAGCAGCGGCCTTGGCGTACCTGCGCGGCGGAGGACTCATAGCAGCCGAACGGGAGATCTCCGACGAGGAGCGGCCTTGTCGCTCCCCGTGCCACGGCACGGCAGTGCTCGAGCATGATGTCGAGCGTGATGGGGAGCGTAGTGTCGTGGCCGTGGACGACCATGGCGGCGGAGTCCCCGACAAGGCAGACGTCGATGCCCGCGGAGTCGACGTGTACCGCCGAGGGGTAGTCATAGGCGGTGACGACGGTGATGGGCTCCCCGCGGCGGTGCTTCCCGCGGAGTGTGGTCACCGTCACGCGCCGCGCCGCCGCCGAATCCTGCGGGCGTGGCCCACCGTAGACGGTGGACTCCGGCACGTTGCTCATGAGACGCCGCCGCGCCGCCACCTGCCGTGCGAGGAGGGAGAGGGACGGCCGCATCGTGTTGCTGCGAAGCGGCGGGCGGCGGCGCGCGCCGCGCACGGGGGAGGTGGAGGGAGAGTGGTTGGTGGGAGGGAGCGCGACGCGGACGGGAGTGTTTGGAATTTGGAAGGTGTTTTTTTTTTTTTTTAAGCAAATTTGGAAGGTGTTTGGTTGCGCATGTCATGTGTTTCTCATTCAACAAAATTTTGACGCGTTTCTGGAAAGCAATCTGGAAACTGAAAGGTAAAAACATTTTTGTCTGGCATATGGCGCATAATAGTCATCCTTTGAGGAGAAATTTGGTGCAGCGTGGAATGAGAATTCAAATCAGATGCTCATTTTGTGACTCAACAGATGAAGAAGGTGGACAGACATGTGGAGGAATCTGAACCGGGAGAGCTTCAGACCGAGTTGGCGACTACTTTGTACTACATGAACATTATCACTACTTTGTGGTATATCTGGCAGGAGAGAAATATAACTAGAGAAGAAGGTCGAAGACGACGAGCAGATTTCCTTGTTCGGTGTATCCAATCATATGCAGAAGAAAACACTGAAGTTGTGATTGACAATAGTTTGACGGGTAACAGTATCTGTCGAAGAAAGGACAACAGTCACGTGGTCGTTTTCTCCAACTCTCCTTTCACAAAGTTGTGATACGACTTTCCTTGTTCGGTGTATCCGATCATATGCAGAAGGAAACACTACGGTTGTGATGCGGCTGCAGTGGGTGTTCTAATTGTGGAGATAAAGTCTCTAGTGTCTGTTTGTTTTATTAGATTTGAGTGTTCTTTTAAGAGTAGAGATTGTAACAAATAAGATTTTATACAAGGCAACAATCAAGATGTGAAGATAAGATGTTTATACAAGGCAACAAATAAGATATACCGATGTTTTTTTTGGTGTCTAAGGTTTATAAATGGTGACAATTATCTCTACTAGCATTCCTTCTTTTTAAAAAGGAAAATGTATTGATCGGCATTACACCTGTCCTTTTACAAACAAGATCCCTAAGAAAAGGAAAAATTATATAGAAGTACAAAACTCTTGTTCATCTTCCCGAAGCCTTGAGAGATCTATTCGTTACCGCCCCAGACGTACGGAGGAGGGGGCTTACTTCTAGGCGAATCAATCGAAGACAATTTGCCTCCCGGGCGCATCGGCCAACTCCGTACCCACGGCGCGTCCTCGATTCCATCGCCGGTAACCCGAGTAAAGCTCGATTTTCACCAAAGATCATCTTCCTCGAGATTAACGAGGGTCAACGACATCATCAAATGAAGAAGACGGCGATCTTGCCGCCCCTCGACTCTGGGCCAGTCTCCCCGACCTCTCTGTTGACATCGGAGAAAATCGCCATCGGAGAACGGAAGAAGCTAGGAGAATTTATTCCATTTGCGCCGCCGTCGCTTCCGCATCGCCCGTCGCCGGGAAAAAGCAAACCGCGAGAGGAGCCACCCTTCTCCGGCACAACCCAACTCCACCACCAAACATCGACGAGCAAACCCTAGACCTAAGTGGACTCGATTAAGATCCTACAAAAACAGGAGATATGTTGAAGAGGCGGACCCCCGCTCCTCGTCATCACCGGCAGCGGGCGGAGGCGAGGAAAGGGGCCGCACACGGTGGCGGCGGCGTCGCCCGCTCGGCGCTCCTTTTCTTTTTTCACGAGAGCCGTAGGCGGCGGCTATTCTAATCACTTCCGTAGCATTCCTTCTTTGTTGTGTGGCCCAGATTTACACACCAAGTACTATATATTATCATATTTGTCATCTGCACGATAGCTTGTGCTGTCTCAAAGCATTATTCCCGATCACCGAATAAGTCATCTCCAGTACACAATTTCCAATGTTTGGCTAGATTTATAGAAACAAACACATAAATATTTATGACACCACTTGATTATACATTGTAACAATTTGTTCCATGATGTATCCCATGATACTAATTTTTTGTGCTATTTTCAATAACTTCAATCAAACTTAATTTTTTTACTATTAAACAACTTTAAGAATTGATTTATTCAATAGCGGTGGAAATATATATGTTTTAAGTTCCCCCATTAGACTGCAGCACCCACACTGCTCAAGACGCCGTTATTGATGGTATCCCCTCCTGTGGCTTTCCATCACCTACTATTTTCTTTGTTTTCCCGGCAGCAGCGGCGGCGGCTGCTGCAGCCCCATCGAAGCCGATGTTTCGCAGCGCATCCGCGAAGACATCGACGTCCACGGAAGATATCTTGTACGGCGTGTGCTCAGCGTCCGGGAAAGCCCGAGCCTCCACTTGTTGCCTGTACTCGGCGAGGGCCTTGCCGACGACGGCGCCGACGTCGCCAAACTGCTTGCAGAACTTTGGTGTGACCTTGGAGTGGTCTGGGCTCTGGAACATCCCTAGCAAGTCATGGTACACTAGAACCTGCATGCAATCAACAATGGCATGCATGGTGAACAGAGAAGAACAGTCATGCATGTGTGAAAGTGGATGATGGCACGCGCCTACGGCGTGCTCTTGAAAAAAAAAAGTGGATGATGGCAACTAGTAGTAACTAGGTTGACCTTACCTGGCCACTGCACAAGGGGCCCAGCCCCGATGCCGATGGTTGGGATCCGCAGCGCCGCAGTGGCGGCGGCTGCCACTGGAGCGGGCACGCACTCGAGGACGACAGCGAAGCAGCCGGCGTCCTGCAGCGCGAGCGCCGCCTCCACGACCTTGAGCGCCGTCGACCGTCTTCCCCTGCGCCCGGAATCCGCCGAGCACGCTGATGGCCTGCGGAGTGAGGCCGACGTGGCCCATCACGGCTATCCCGGCGTCCACGATCGCCCGCGCCGCGCTCACCCTCGACGCCGTGCCTCCTTCCATCTTCACCGCGTCCACTCCGCCTTCTTTCATCAGCCTCACCGCCGATTCCACGGCCTGTGCGGGCGAGGACTCGTAGGACCCGAACGGGAGGTCGCCGACGATGAGAGGCCGCGGCGCGCCGCGCACGACGGCGCGGCAGTGCTGGAACATGAGGTCGAGGGACATTGGGAGGGTGTTGTCGTGGCCGTGCGCGACCATCGCGGCGGAGTCGCCCACGAGGATGAGGTCCACCCCGCGGAGTCCACGTGGACCGCCGACGAGTAGTCGTACGCCGTCACCATGCTGATCGGCTCCCCGCGCCGGTGCTTCCCGCGAAGCGTCGCCAGCGTCACACGCCGCGCCGCCGCCGCCGGCTGATCCTGCTTGTTTGCGGCGGATGAGCCGCCCCCGTACACGCCTCCGGGGCGCTGCTCAGCAGGCGCCACGAGCCCAGGTGCCGGAACGTCTGCAGACGCACTGCCCCGGTGCGGCCGGCGGCTGCCACCCTGGCCTGCGCGTGTGCCGCCGGTTGGCGGTGAGTGAGTGGTGGTGCAAGGGCGGCGTGTTCCATGGCGCCCGCACTGGCCTACCGATCGGATTGCACAAGAGCTAGCTCACGTTCAATCAGTAGCTTAGTTAGCTTGCTTTATGACCGATCGAGCTAGCTGCTGGGAGTGCAGCTGCTGGACGGCATGCACGTGATATATATAGGAGCGGGAGTGGTGGTGCTGGGATTGCGCATGGGCTGTGCATTGGTGCCACGCATGCACTCACGTGGTACTGTCCGCGCCACTGCAATAATGGTGCTAACTAGGGTTTATGTTCTTCATTCATGCATTCCATTGGTAGCGCAAAAGGACAGCAGTAGTGCTCAAGTTTTTTTTTTTATGAATATAAAATTATGCAGGCGTGAGAAATGCAGAGTGTGACTTCAGCGCAAATCACATCACATTATGAATAACTAGAATAAGCTAATGCAACTCGTGTAATTGATTTCTTCCATGGCGTACGGTGTGTCTCTTATTACCAAACAAATCATTGAGCCCATTGCTCATGATGGCGATCCTCATCAGCTCCTCCAGAACCAACAATGCATGCTATGCGTCGCAAGCGAGTAGTATTCGCTCTCAGTAGTAAACCGCCGCCGTTTTTCTTCCTTCCACCCGGATCCCGATCCCCAACTCTTGGTCCTCAACCTCACCCCTGCCGCTGCCCCCCCTGCCCGTCCTCGCCGGCGATTTCGCCGGTGACGAGGGTAGGGGTCAGGCCGTCTCCCTCCTAGCTACTTCCCCTGCCCTTCTCCTCCCCTTTCCCCTCCACCCCTTCTTGTATTTTACCTACTGCAATAAATCCACACCTATGGAAGCTTTGAGGGGATGCATGTCGATGGAGCAAGCCATGGTACGGCTCCATCTGGTCTTCAAGCTTTTCATGCAATGTTTCTTTTTTCTTTTTGTTCTATTCCACCTCCTTAGAGCAAGCAGATCTTGTTCACCCCGGAGCAACTTCAACAACTGCTAACCTGACGATCTCGTCTCCACCGGGGATTCGACACCGAGCCTCAACACCGGCGATGAGATTTCTACGCATACTTCAGTCACTCGGTGTGCATTCCATATCTGGCTCAGTAGTCCCTCCTTCAATCGATGCATGGCGTATGGATTCCATCCAATTTGTCCTCGTCTTGGCGACACATCAGCTTTTCCCGACGAGTTCGTCGTCATCTCTGCAGTAGTATACTCTATTGTATTTCGGTCGGTGGACCTAGTTGTATCTGATGTTCTCTGAAGATTTATATTGCCTGCTTAATCTATAAAGTTGTTAGTTGTAAAAAAAAATGCCTGCAATGCAAGCAACCAATTACCCCCAATTCCAATCATTCACAACTGATACGCTACAACCATCACTAGTAGGCTTCATTCTACCACCATCTTGAAAAATTGCTTTTGCTTTTTCACTCAGCTCACCAGTTGTTGTACTTAAACAAAAACAATTGGAATTGGAATATATGGCGTGAGCATGCACATAGTTCGAAGCACCCAAATCCACTGAATAATTGGAAGAAGAAAAAAAACGGTCGCTCATAGGTCCTGATCCGACCACAGTTGCATCCATCAAACGGGTTCTAAATTGTACTCCCTCCGCCCCACCGAGTTTGTCACCCTGAATTCCGTGCCATTTTTTTATATGCTTCGTCTTATTCAATTTTTTTGCACAAATATAATTTATTTTTGTTACGACTTATTTTATCAATAAAGATACTTGAATATTGATTAATTTATTTTATGATTTGTGTAAATTTTTTTGAATAAGACGGACGGTCAAACATGAAGTTTAAAAGTCAAAAACAACAAACTCCATGGGACGAGGGGGAGTAGTTCACTTTTGACTTTTCTAGATACATTAATTTTGCTATGCACCTAGCTATACACTTTGTGTCTAAATGCGTGGTAAAAGAAATGAATTTAGAAAAGCTAAAATGAACTATAATTTTAAAATTATGCAAGCGTGAGAAATGCAGAGTGTGACTTCAGTGCAAATCACATCACATCATGAATAAGCTAATGCAACTCGTTTAATTGATTTCTTCCATGGCGTACGGTGTGTCTCTTATTAACGTGCAAGCAAATCATTGAGCCGATTCAGTGCTCATGACGGCGATCCTCATCAGCTCCTCCAGAACCAACAATGCACGCAATGCGGCTCTCGCTCTCGCAAGCGAGTAGTATTCGCTCTCAGTAGTAAACCGCCGCCGTTCTTCTTCCTTCCACCCAGATCCCGATCCCCAACTCTCGGTCCTCAACCTCACCCCCCCCGCCGCCCCCTGCCCGTCCTTGCCGGCGATTTCACCGGTGACCAGAGTGGGGGTCGGGCCGTCTCCCTCCTACTTCCCCTGCCCTCCTCCTCCCCTTTCCCCTCCACCCCTTCTTGTATTTTACCTACTGCAATAAATCCACATCCATGAAAGCTTTTGAGGGGATGCATGTTCGATGGAGCAAGCCATGGTAGGGCTCCATCTGGTCTTCAAGCTTTCCATGCAGTGTTTCTTTTTTCTTTTTTCTTTTTGTTTTGTTCTACCTCCTTAGAGCAAGCAGATCTTGTCCATCCCAGAGCAACTTCAACTACTGCTAACCTGACGATCTCGTCTCCACCGGGGATTTGACACCGAGCCTTATCCAATACAACCGGCGACGAGATTTCTATGCATACTTCGGTCGCTCGGTGTGCATTCCATCTATGGCTCAGTCGTCCCTCCTTCAACCGACGCATGGCGCGGTCGTTCCATCCAGTTGTCCTCGCCTTTGGCGACACATTAGCTTACCACGCCGGCGAGTTCGTCGTCGTCTATGCAGTATACTCTATTGTATTTGATTCGGTGGACCTAGGTTCTCTGAAGATGCGTATTGTAATGCAATCAAGGCCCATCAAACGGGGGAAAACGACAAACAAATTACCCTCTCTGTTTCAAATTGGAGTTCACTTTAACTTTTCTAGATACATTAATTTTATTATACACCTAGCTATATATACTATGTCTAGATGTGTGATAAAAAGAAATAAATCTAGAAAAACCAAAATCTATACCTATTAATAAAGCGAAGAAATTTCCGTCGTCCACCCTCCAGACCACAGGATCATCCTCAGCCATCGGATTAACATCAATGGTTTAGATCGACTGAAAGCCAAAACTTCTGCCGTATTTTTTTTCCGGCCTCTCCTTCCTTTCTTTCGCCTCTCCTCCCGCCATAAAGTCAATATATATGTGTATATACATGCAAGGCGTGAGAGATAAAGACACACGGTACAAGTGCAGCATGCATGTCGTGAGAGATAAAGATAGAATTTATTTTTCTATATCCGCCTGTATAGATTCCGTATGTATAGGAATATGTTTCTTGTCTAGGACCGTGTCCATACAATACCAATTATAGATTCCGTATAGGAATAAGTTTTCTTATCCAAACGACAAAATTTCAGGCATAATTTTTTTTTTCCTTCCACTATTTCTTCTGCCACATCTGTTATCCAGACGTAGGGACCTTTTTTCTAATCCGGTGTCAAAAGCAACCACCGAATCCATTACGGACAAAAGGCAATGGACCAAAACGTGACTAAACCTGTAGATCAGGAAATCAGGCAATCCAAATCGAATACAAGTAGGTTAAAAAAAAGAGATGCTAAAAGATGGTAGATGTAAAATGGATGCTCCAGATTAGATCGTACTTCATCTTCTTGCTCTCACCACCCTCTCGTTCCTGCACCATCGGCTCGCCCGCTCGCTCCACCGCCACCACCCACCACCCTGCTGCGGGCGCTAGGTGGCTGGCGCACCACTGGCCTAGATTGTCTGGCCGCGTGTCCAATGACACTAGGCGCATGTGTTGTCATGGACATCGTGCTCGGTGCAGCTTGACTGTGCGGCCGTACTGATCATGCCGTCGACAATGTGATAAAACGTTCTCCGTTTGCAACGCCGCGGGCATATTTTTCTAGTAAACTATAATTTGGAACTGAGCAAGTATGAGACCTGGAAAAACCTCTCGGCCATGCCCGATGCCCAGGCTCGGCCGCGCGCGCGCTGCAGCTCCGCCGCCCGATGCCCCCGTCGATGGCAGCGCGGGCACGCGTGCCTCCGCAGTCCGCACCCAAGGGCCGAGCATGCATGGTGCGCTCGGCGCTCGTCGTCGTCGGCTGAAGCCCAGCTAGCAGTCCGGCCGCCCGCCAACCATTTGCACCGGCGACCTACCGGCAATCAAATCAAGAGGACCCACTGCACGCCGTCTAAAATTAAATATGAAATGATGGATCCGGTACACCGTGAACCTGAGATCAGGTGGTTGGTGAAATATATGGGGCCCCGGTGAATCCTTTATATAATCTGCAGGTGGGCAGGCCTGGTAGCCAAGTCGTCGTGTCGCCGTCGACGTCAGGCACTGTGGCACGACTATGATATGCGACGTGCTCCGGCGAGGTGTCTTGCTTGGGAGTTGGAAGCGAGGGAGAGGCCTAGCAGAGCTTGCTATGCTCGTGACGACGGGAGAGAATTTTAACAGGCCTCTGGAGAGAGCAAACAAATCATTGAGCCGATTCAGTGCTCGTGACGACGATCCTCATCAGCTCCTCGAGAACCAACCATGCATGCAATGCAAGCAACCAATTACCCCCAATTCCAATCATTCACAATTGATACGCTACAACAATCACTAGCAGGCTTCGTTCTACCACCATCTTGTAAATTGCTTTTGCTTTTCAACCAATTCGCCGGAAAGCTCACCATCTCTTGGACGAGTTGCTTGTCGCCCTTCCTCGAATATGCTCCCGGCCGGGTTCAAACTGTTCATCGCCGGAAAGCTCACCAATACTAGAACCACTGGTAGTATTTATTTTTACTGAAACAACATCGACTTACATATTTTGGAATGGAGTGAGCTGCACAAGTGGATCATCAAAACACCCAAATCCACTGAATAATTACAAGAAGGGGGGGAAAAAACGTCGCTCATAATTAAGTCCTAATCATCCGGTCACAGTTGCATCCATCAAACTGGGGAAAATGACTAATAAATTATGAGACCTCGAAACCTCTCGACCATGCCCGAAGCCCGTCGTCGAAGAGGCCCGACGCGCTCTCCGCCCGAGGTGCTAGTGGGGACGTGGTGAACCATGGCCCTGTCGCCCGATGGCACGCGGCGCCGCAGCGTGCCTCCGCATCCAGTCTCCCGCAAAGGCGTGTCCATGGTGCGCTTGGCCGGGGGGGCTCGCCGTCGGCAGAAGCCCAGCTAGCATGCAGTCCGGCCTCCAACCATTCTGTGCATGGCGTCGGCGTCGGCGGGGATACTACCGGGCAATCAAATGAAAAGGAGAGGACCCACCGCGTCGTGTAAAATATGATGCTGATCGGGTACAGACTACTATAGATGTCCAACGGGCCGGCCGGTACCGCCCGCGGCGGCCGTGCGGACCGTCTTGGGCCGGCCCTTCTACGGGCCCCGCTGCGGGCTTCTGGGCTGTGCGGGCCGTGCCAAATCGGGCTCGGGCTGCGCCCTCGACCCTTGGCCCGGTCCGTAGGCCATCGGGCGGCCCATGGGCCCGCGGGCGGGGCCGGGCCCGGCCCGTCTTGTAACAAAACCCCCAAACATGTCAAAAAAATACTGATTCAAGTTCAAGTTCTCAGTTCTCACTTCTCGGTTCTCGGCATATATTCAAGACAGCTATCTGTGCTAACAGATTGATGATTGATCACATTTTCAGTAAACACAGATTGACAACAGATTTAGAAACTTCAACAGAAATATGAACTTGTGCAATGCTGCCTCATTAAAAACCTTTCTAGGTAAACCCCACCCTTGTGGGAGAAACCTAGAAAGGAAAAAAAGTACGACAAGCTCATATTTACATTGTTCATATATTATAGTTCATAGATCACATCACAGATTCACGGTTGTATTACAATAGCCATCATTTGGCGGGCAAGTGAAATGATGAAAATGGAAAGAGCAAAATTAAAATAACGCCTCTCGGCTCAGCGACTCTCAGCTCTCTCGGGTTTGCCGGCAACATAAGGAAAACAGCATCCGGAATACGTGCATGACAAAAGAACATGTTAGATCACAGCTCATAAACAAATATAACATAAGTGGCGGTTCGGTTTCACAATGGAACTGTACCTCTTAGGCTGTAGCATTGATTCATCTCAGCTAGGTGCCGCCACCTCTTCCTCTGCCGGTGCCGCCACCTCTCCCTCTCGCTTGTCTTGTCTTGCCGGTGGCGCCAACCGATCCTCTCCCACTCCATTGCCGGTTACGGTATCTTCTTCTTCAGGAATTTCTTCACCAATCTCCAGGGTCTTGAAGTGCTCAACCGGTTCTTTGTCCACACAGCGGTATGTTGCGCCTTTCTCTTCGCTTGGTCCCAGTCTTTGATGCATGTCGGCATCTCGACATGCTTTCGGGTAGAAAGCGGCGCCGCCCGTTCTTCTAGTATTCTACTGTCAAGCTAAAACAAGATTCGGAGGACCACGGTAGAAACGAGGAACGACCATGATATCACGAGCCATAATAGACGGTATGGGATAGGATTGTTTGTGATCACGCCACCAAAGAAGTATGTCAAAGTTGGGGTCACCCCATGGCCGCGGTCCTTTGTCGGGGTAAGGCTGTAAGCTCATTTACGACACCGGATGAAGTAGATGTAGTAGAGGAGGAACTGTCAAAGATCCTCCCCCACTGATACGAGAACCAGGGACAGGAACCACAGGCCTCTGAGCCCTTCTTGTATCTGCATTAGATCCAAACTTCTCCTGATACTTGCCAAACAATCTGGTGAGCTCATCTTTCACATCACCATAACATAAAAAAGCGTCGGATCGGTTGCCTTACCAAGTAGATCTAAGGTTATGAAGAAGCCTTTCATCTTACCTCTAGGATCAAGAATGGTTGCAAAACAATAAAGCAAAGGAATCTTATCCCAATATTTAAGGAATTTCATTTTCATAGGCCTTGCAACATTTTTTAAAATGTTCATTATTCTCGACTTTTTTCAAATGTTCAAAGCAATGTCAATCAATTGATGCAAAGCAAGTGGAGCAGTAGGATAGTATACACACCGGAAAAGAATAACAGTTGACTCATAAAAGACTTTCAAAAAATTAAACATATGTTCAGCAACATACCAATGATTCACGATCAACAACTTCGGAACCATAATTAGAGTTAATGAACACGATAAACACTTCTTTGTATGGTAATAAATGCTCAAGCATCAAGTAAGTAGAGTTCCATCTAACATCCATGTCCAAGCCAAATTTCCTAGGTGTCATACCTCTAGCAATACAGAAATCTTTGAATCTAGCAATCCTAGTATTAGAAGAATTTAAAAATTAATTGCGATTCTCACATCATCAAGCCAATCTTTGCGGTTGCCAAGCCATCTTTCACAATAAGATTCATCACATGAGTATACGTGCTGATGCACAAGGAAATACTTAACTTTATTAGGATTATCACTAGTAGGTGTAGGATAGGAACCCGGATAACCAAACAAAATCGGACCCAAGATATCATAAGCCTTAGAATTAGCACTAGCATTGTCAAGAGTCACGACAAAGACTTTGTCGGTCAATTCAAACTCATCAACCACATTAGCTATAGAATCGGCAATGTTTTCACCCGATATGGTTGCAATCAATCGACCTAAAACCAACTACTTTTTTTTTCAAATCTCCCATTCTTTATTAACATAATGGCAAACAACGAAATGTAGTCTTCCTTAGCATTACCGGACCGGATGTCGGATGTCAAAGAAACAGATGATGCGGCCAGGGCAACACATCTTTCATAAGCATGTCACGTTGTTCACCATACAACTTAGCCATATCTCTAGTAAATAAATGCGCTTTAGAAACTTCTTTAAGCGAGAGGGTTATGAGCATTCTTAATATAATCAATCCAAGCTTTGTGGCACCTATGCCTAAAGGAAGGTCGACCCTAGCAATCAAAGCGGCACAATTCAATGCGAGCAACCATAGGATCATACTTCCAATTAGCTAAACCATTAGCATTCAAAGCTAGCCTAGGACGAACCATATCGAATGGTTCTTCAAGCGCATACATTTTCTCATGTGGCGTCTTAAATGACCCGGTACCATTAGCGGTATAGCAAAGTACCTAGAAGAACGGTGTTTCTGAGATAGGCTGCAATCACGAGCGGCCGTTGGCCCCTCACCATCCTTTACCTCATCAAAGTACTCCCACACATCAGATTTGTTCTTACAGTTGTGTTGGGGTGACCTCATCGTCGTCGTCGTCCTCGCCATCGACATCAGCGTCGGCAGCGGGAATCTTAGAACAAAGCGGCACCATCCTCCGCGTAGGTCGTACGTCGTTCGACCTCAGTCATCGTCAGAACACCGGTCGGGTCATGGACATCGCCGTCGGCGTCGCCGGACGCCCGATCAACGGCGGACCGTTTGCGAGTCCGCGACCGCGGCCCGCGACCGCGACCGCCCGAGCATCCCACCCGACCGTCCCTCGGCGCCGCAGGAGTGGCGAGGCCGCCCCCCGGCCGCGTGTCCGCTCGGCGGAGGAGGAGGGACTCGGTCGGGCACCCCAGCTCAACTGCCGGCGGGGATGGGCGATGCGGAATCACCGAGTCACGGGGAGAGGCAGAGAAAGGTGAGCTTCGACGGGGGAGGAGGAAGAAAATAGAGCTTGAGCTGCGACTCACATGGCGGCGGAAGAGGGGGGGGGAGGGGGGGAGGCGAGAGGAGTAAGGAGTAAAGGAAAAAGTCGGGGCTTGCCTGCCGGCGAGGCAGGATCCGCGCCGCGGGGACCGACGGCAGATCCCGCCCGGCGGGACGGCGAGACAGCCGAATCCGGCGCGGGCGGGAGACGGCGGGGCGACGGGGCGGCGGATCGCCGGCGGGGCGGCCCGCCCGGCGAAGAACGCCGAATCCGCCCGGCGGGGCGAATCCGCCCGGCGGTCTGGCCCGGCTTCCGGCAAGCGAGGGCCGATCATTCTGGCCGGCGGGGTCGAGATCCGGTGGCCCCGGCGGCCGAGAGGAGGGCGGGCGGGATGGGGATCGGGGGGAGGGGCTCGGGAGGGCGGCTCGGGAGAGGAGGGAATGGATTAGGCGCCCCCCCTCTAACCCTAATCCATTCCCTCCTCTCCCCCGCGAGCCGCGAGCCGGGACGTTCCCTCCTCCCCCGCCTCGAACCCTAATCCCCATCCTCGCCCGCCTCCGCTCACAACTGCCGCCGGGGCCATCGGATCGTCCCCGACGTCTCGCCGGGCGTGGCCGACGTCCTCGCCGTCCTCGCCGTCGCCTCGCCGTCGGAGCGCTTTGTACTTCGCCGGCGGATCTGAAGCCGTCCCTCGCCGGGCGGATTCGCTCTCGCCGCCCCTCGCCGTCCTCGCCGGGCGGATCTGCCGCCTCGCCGCCTCCCGTCCCGCCCGTCCTCGTCGGATCTGCTGTCCTCGCCGTCCTCGCGGCGGATTCGCTGTCCTCGCCTGGCCCGCGTCGGCGGATCCGCCTCTCCGCCGGCAAGCCGGTGACTTTTTTTTCCTTTACTCCTTACTCCTCTCTACTCCCCTCTCCCTCCTCCCCTCGTTTCTTTCCGTCGCCATGTGAGTCGCGGTTCAAGCTCTATTTTTCTTCCTCCCTCCCCCGTCGAAGCTCACCTTCTCTCTTCTCTGTGACCTCTATTACCGGCACTCCGTCCGTCCGCGCAGGTTGAGTTGGGTGCCTGACGCCGAGTCCTCCTCCTCCGCTGAGGGACATGGCCAGCGGCCTACTCCCCAAGCGGGCGTCGAGGGGCGGTGCCGGTGATGCCGGGCGTGGCCGTGGCGTGGGTCGTGGCCGTGGACTTCGCAACGCGGGTCCGGGCGCCGGTTGATCGGCGTCCGGCGACGTCGACGGCGATGTCCATGACCCGGACCGGTGCTCGGACGATGACCTGGAGGTCGAGAACGACGACGACCTACGTGAGGATGGTGCTGCTTTGTTCGGCATTCCCGTCGTCGACGTTGATGTCGATGGCGAGGACGACGACGATGAGGTCACCCCAACACAATCTGGTAAGAACAAATCTGATGTGTGGGAGTACTTTGATGAGGTAAAGGATGGTGAGGGGCCAACGGCCGTTCGCATTGCAGCTATCTGTAAACACTGTTCTTCTAGGTACTCTGCTATACCTGCTAATGGTACTGGTCATTTAAGACGTCACATGAGAAAATGTATGCGCTTGAAGAACCATTCGATATGGTTCAGATCTAGGCTAGCTTTGAATGCTAATGGTTTAGCTAATTGGAAGTATGATCCTATGGTTGCTCGCATTGAATTGTGCCGCTTGATTGCTAGGCTGGACCTTCCTTTAGGCATAGGTGCCACACAGGCTTGGATTGATTATATTAAGAATGCTCATAACCCTCTGTTTAAAGAAGTTTCTAGGCAGACGACGACTAGAGATATGGCTAAGTTGTATGGTGAACAACGTGACATGCTTATGAAAGATGTGTTGCCTTTTTTGCATCATCTGTTTTCTTTGACATCCGACATCCGGTCCGGTAATGCTAAGGAAGACTACATTTCTGTTGTTTGCCATTATGTTAATAAAGAATGGGAGATTGAAAAAAGTAGTTGGTTTTAGGTGATTGATTGCAACCATACTGGTGAAAACATTGCCGATTCTATAGCTAATGTGGTTGATGAGTTTGAATTGACCGATAAAGTCTTTGCTGTGACTCTTGACAATGCTAGTGCTAATTCTAAGGCTTATGATATCTTGGGTCCAGTTTTGTTTGGTTATCTGGGTTCCTATCCTACACCTACTAGTGATAATCCTAATAAAGTTAAGTATTTCCTTGTGCATCAGCGCTGTGCTACTCATGTGATGAATCTTATTGTGAAAGATGGCTTGGCAGTCTGCAAAGATTGGCTTGATGATGTGAGAACTGCAATTAATTTTTTAAATTCTTCTAATACTAGGATTGCTAGATTCAAAGATTTCTGTATTGCTAGAGGTATGACACCTAGGAAATTTGGCTTGGACATGGATGTTAGATGGAACTCTACTTACTTGATGCTTGAGCATTTATTACCATACAAAGAAGTGTTTACTGTGTTCATTAACTCTAATTATGGTTCTGAGTTGTTGACTGTGAATCATTGGTATGTTGCTGAACATATGTTTAATTTTTTGAAAGTCTTTTATGAGTCAACTCATATTCTTTTCCGTGTATACTATCCTATCAAGCTCCACTTGCTTTGCATCAATTGATTGACATTGCTGAACATTTGAAAAAAGCTGAGAATAATGAACATTTTAAAAATGTTGCAAGGCCTATGAAAATGAAATTCCTTAAATATTGGGATAAGATTCCTTTGCTTTATTGTTTTGCAACCATTCTTGATCCTAGAGGTAAGATGAAAGGCTTCTTCATAACCTTAGATCTACTTGGTAAGGCAACTGGATCTGATTACAGTTTATGTTATGGTGATGTGAAAGATGAGCTCACCAGATTGTTTGGCAAGTATCAGGAGAAGTTTGGATCTAATGCAGATACAAGAAGGGCTCGTGAGGCCCTGTGGTTCCCTGCCCCCGGTTCTCGTAACAGGTGGGGGAGGATCTTTGACGCTTCCTCCTCTACTACATCTACTTCATCCGGTGCTGTAAATGAGCTTACAAATTACCCGACAAGGACCCTGCGCCATGGGGTGACCCCAACTTTGACATACTTCTTTGGTGGCGTGATCACAAACAATCCTATCCCATACTGTCTATTATGGCTCGTGATATCATGGCTGTTCCTGTTTCTACTGTGTCCTCCGAATCTTGTTTTAGCTTGACAGGTAGAATACTAGAAGAACGGCGTCGTCGCCTTCTACCTGAGCATGTCGAGATGCTGACATGCATCAAAGACTGGGACCAAGCGAAGAGAAAGGCGCAACATACCGCTAGGACAAAGAACCGGTTGAGCACTTCAAGACCCCCGAGATTGGTGAAGAAATTCCCCAAGAAGAAGATACCGTAACCGGCAAATGGAGTGGGAGAGGATCGGTTGGCGCCACCGGCAAAGACCAAGTACAAGCAGAGGGAGAGGTGGCGGCACCGGCAGAGGAAGAGGTGGCGGCACCTAGCCGAGATGAATCAATGCTACAGCCTAAGAGGTACAGTTCCCATTGTGAAACCGAACCGCCACTTATGTTATATTTGTTTATGAGCTGTGATCTAACATGTTCTTTTGTCATGCACAGTATTCCAGATGTCGTTTTCCTTATGTTGCCGGGCAAACCCGAGAGCCGAGAGTCGCTGAGCTGAGAGGCAGCTACTTTTAATTTTGCTCTTTCCATTTTCATCATTTCACTTGCCCGCCAAATGATGGCTATTGTAATACAACCGTGAATCTGTGATGTGATCTATGAACTATAATATATGAACAATGTAAATATGAGCTTGTTTGTATTTTTTTCCTTTCTAGGGTTTCTCCCACAAGGGTGGGTTTACCTAGAAAGGTTTTTAATGAGGCAAAGATTGCACAAGTTCATATTTCTGCTTGAAGTTTCTAAATCTGTTGTCAACTGCGGTTTACTGAAAATGTGATCAATCATCAATCTGTTAGCACGTATAGCTGTCTTGAATATATGCCGAGAACTGAGAAGTGAGAACCGAGAACTTGAACTTGAATCAGTATTTTTTTTTTTTGACATGTTTGGGGGTTTTGTTACAGCACGGGCTGGCCCGCCCGCGCCCGTGGGCCTATGGGCCGGCCCGATGGCCTACGGACCGGGCCAAGGGCTGAGGGCGCAGCCCGAGCCCGCATTTGGCACGCCCGCATAGCCCGTAGCCCGCGCAGTGGTCCGTAGCGGGGCCGGCCCGGCACGGTCCGTACGGGCCGCTGGCGTACCGGCCGCCCGTTGGACATCTATAACAGACTGTACCGTATAGTAGAGCATGGGCTGAGGTGGTTGCCTGGTTGGTGATATATGGGCTAGGTGAATCGGATCGGTTGCTAGTATTTTATACGGTGTTGTGGCGCTGATGAAAATCTATCGGACGCCCCCATCCTCTGCCGCTCCTATCTCGACGTGCGTCCCACCCTACCCTAGTAGCGCACCCACGATACACCAGGCCTTCGTCCATGTCCGCGAGATCGTGGGGCCTAAAGAAAGGGGGAAGGTGCTGCGTCGGGTCTGCGTCGTGTTAGGTTGGGGTTGAGAGTTGCAACATTAAATTGAAACTTGCACTCGTGAAAAGTAACCATTGCAACATCTTAGGGGTGTTTAGTTTTTTTTTTTTTTTTTTTTGAAATATATTGGGTTGTGTTACTGTAGCATTTCGTTTGTGTTTAGTAATTATTGTTCAACCATAGAATAACTAACCTCAAAAGATTCGTCTCAAACTTTTCAGCCAAACTATGCAATTAGTCATTTTGTTTACCTACGTTTAATACTCCATATATGGGTTAAGAGATTTATGTGACAGAGAACTGTAGCAACCTTTTGGATTGTGCATGGGAATTAAACGATTCATGGAACATCCAGAAAAACATGTGTAACATCTCAAAACAACAATTGTAACATATAAAAAACAATTACAACATCAGAAAAAGACGTGCTGCAACATTTCACAAATCGATTGTTTCAAACATTCTTTTTTGCGGACAAAGAAGAAGTATATATTAGATTATGCACTTTGGAATACATTAAGTATATCCAGATCCTTGTCCAAATTGTACTCACACTTTGAATGACAACAAATCTCAACTCCAAACCTATATGACGGTTCATATAGATGACCGCACAGGCAAACTCTCGACAAACAGCCTGAGAACACGCTTGGCGAACGGCCTGAGAACGGATGCCCAACACTCCTGTAGGTGGAATTGAGGAACTTCTTCTTTCTGATGTCTTCCTTCTTTTTGCCACCGAGAATAAAGAAGACCGATCTGAAAACTATTCTCCCTAGTCCTCCATCGTGGGCGATCGACCACGACAAAAACGAAGAAGAGACCGGAGAAAATTAATCCATGGCAACGACATCATCTCCGCCTCAATGTTGCTGCCGGAAATATGTCGTCATGTCGTGGAAGTTGTTGACGTTGATGTCGCCCTCATCTTCATCGGAGCCATCATGGAGAAGACAGGTCCAACTTGTCTCTTCGCCGTCGCCGGGGAGGAGCAGGAGGAGATAGATCCCCAACACCAAGAAACTTGGCATGGATAAATCCTAAACCTAGACTCAATCTGAGAGAAAACTTATTAAAACGATGGATCCCCACTCTCTCCGACGTCCGGCTAGCGGAGGAGGGAGAGAGGGGACCAACGGTGGTGGAAACGAGAGGAGAGGTGGCGGCTCCCATCCCCTAGGGCTTTTTCTTCTGGTTTGTGAACTTATCGAAGACGGGTTGGGTTGTTGAACTTATCGAAGACGGGGTTGGGTTGTTTCAAACATTCAAAGAACACATGTCGCAACATCTCAAAACAACCACAGAAACATCTATAAATACGGGCGGTGCTCCATGGATCCATGTGGGTGGCACCAGCACCAGCGACATGCGCGCCACCGCCACCAGCTCCATCAGCGCGGTCTCAGCTTCGGCAAGGCGGGTGGTGCACATGACGGGCGGAGCGACCAGACTGCTGCGCGAGACTACTCCCTCCTGTCCCCATGGAGTTCGCCGTTTTTGACTTTTTTAAACTTCACGTTTGACCATCCGTCTTATTCAAAATATTTACGCAAATCATAAAATAAATTAATCAATATTCAAGTATCTTCGTTGATAAAATAAGTCATAACAAAATAAATTATATTTGTGCAAAAAATTTGAATAAGACGAAGCATCGAATAAGATGACACGGAATCCAGGATGACAAACTCAGTGGGACGGAGGGAGTACGAGGTAGCAGAAACCAGCACCTGCGCGAGACTACACCTGCGCGAGACTACGAGGTAGCAAGTGCCCGATTTGCTCTCTGTTCTTTGCTCTGTTCCAGAACGTGCACATCATTGCTCTGTTTCAGAACGTGCACATCATTCTACAGTCGCCGGCGCATCCGTTGTGGGCTGGTTTGGACAAATTTCATAACTAATACTCTCTCCGTTCAACTAATACTCTCCAAAAATTGTAGTTTATTTTAGCTTTTCTAGATTCATTTGATTTATTATGTATCTAGATATAGTGTATATAACTAGGTGCATAAAGAAAAATCAATGTATCTGTAAAAGCCAAAGTGAACTACAATTGGAACGGAGGAGTATAACCATATTTATTTAGTAATGTTAGTATTTTTAGTAAATTTGAAATTATTTGACACTTTGGAAGTGAGAAATCATTTTTGAAAAGAATAATTATGTTCTCTTTCATGACGGAATGAGTAGTTGGCAGTGACACTCGCCTTTTTCTTATTTATTTATTTGTTCGTCTGAAAACTTGCATATAGCAGTAGTACACACATCATTTTAGGTATTTCTACTCAGCAGCACTGCAGAAAGTACGTAGCAACGCCACCTCGTGACAGGCCAGCATGCAGATAACTGGAGTCGTGAGCAGTCGCTGAGCAGCAGATCGACGGATCGCGCTCAGAAGATGCTGGAGAGGGTGGGGAGCTTGAGTTCGCCGGACTTGGTGAGCGGCAGGGGTGAGGTTGCCAACGACGGGGAGGTCGACGGTGAGTCCAACACGCATCTCGTAGTCGATGTCCCAGTCGCTGCCGGGCGTCCCTGACGAGGCTGACGAGGAAGTCGTAGGGCACCTTGACGGGCACGTCGAGGTTCGTGGTGGCGCCGCCGCCGGTGAGGACCCCGGGTCCGGCACCGTCCCGACGCCACCTCACGCCCCGCGCTCCGCAGCGAGTAGCTCATCTCGCACACGGGGATGGCGTGCGAGTACGGGTTGCGCACGTCCACGCGCCCCGCCAGCGTGGCGCCGTCGCGGCCCACGTGACCCACCGACACGTCGGCTAGCTCCGCCTCTGGCTTCTGGATGTTCACCAGCTTGTCGGCGACGAACCCCTTCGCCTTGTCCACCAGCTGCGCCATTGTCTATTATCGATCTTCTTCCCTGTATATAGAGAGAGGGAGGTACTTGGCTGGCCTGCCGCCGCGCAGCACGATTGCGCCGGCGAGTGCGCTCTTGCTCGTGGTTCTTCTTCGCTAGGTGATGTGTGTGTACTCTAGCTGGTTGCAAGTGATCGATCGGTCGTCGGCGTGGAGGTGGAGGACGATGCCGTGAAGCGACCATTGAAATAGGTGCGCCGGCGGTAACAGGCGAACGACACGTCGGGGGTCTGCGTGTTAGGGTGCGTGGCACCACGCGATGAGTCTCCGGAAAAGGAACACTAGAAAATCATAAATTTAGCATGATTTCGTGGCGTCCTGCTAGTCGTTTCGGAACCCAAGCTGTCACGGTACATGGCGATTCTACGTAGCTTGCCATCATTTTAAGATGTGACGACATATTATATCCTCTCATGAGATCTGAATCGGACGCTGCAGAACACACCGTACGACCTTTTCGGTGATGATAAGACGATACATTACACGCACCGACCATTTCAGGTCAAAGATGGCCAACACTGATCGAATGACACGCAAGAGAAGAATTAGCTCGGATCCTACGGACCAAATTCTATGACTCAATGCACAAAATTTCCCTGCATCTTTATATTAGAGTAAAAAAGTTCGATACATAGGCCCGTTTCAGGTAAGCATCCTAGAAGATATACAGATTGCAATCATGTACCGGACCATCCTAGCATAGGGATATCCTCTTCGATCTCACTGTTCACTTTCACCGATGCACTTGCTGTTACATGTTGTCACGAGCTATACAAGAGCCGCACAAACATGGTTCCATAATGATCACAAATGGGTTTGAGTCAGATCTTCACGACTTCACTCCATCTTGAAACAATAGGGAGTAAGCCATGAATTATGACTCCTTCAGCTCTGATTCTCTTTATTGCTATAGTGCCAAGTGCAAGAGAGTGTTCCACATACACGCAACTGGGGAACGGCCGCGCCACCTTGTTATGGACAGGGAGGTGGATACAGGGCCACACGGTGAAATATATTGCACCTGCGCTTCTAGACCATGTCAGCCGAACGTGCATATCTAACACCACCGTGGCGAATGGACTCCAGGACCATGCATGGATAGGACAGATCACAGGAGGGATAACTGTGCCAGTCACCTACGAATACTTCGCCCTGTGGAACCTCGTCAGCCAGGTGCAGCTGTCGGACGCCAAGGGTCGACTCATCTGGCGATGGACCACGTCGAGAACCTACTCCTCATCATCAGCATACAGGGCACTCCACATGGCCTCCCACCCAAATCTCGGGATGCACCAGGATCTGGAAGACTTGGGCGCCGCCGTGTAAAGATCTTCCTCCGGCTGGAAGTGCGGAGGCGACACACCGACGGCGGACGGGAGGCAAATGACACGGTCTACAGTGCAAACGATAACTGCTTCCTCTGCGATCAGGAGCCGGAAACCATTGACCACATCATCGCCTCCTGCTCGTACTCTAGGCAGGTGTGGTGGACCATCCTCGCGGTGCTCGGCGTTGACTCGTCGCGCGTGGGGCATGCATCAATGCTGGAATGGTGGGGAAAATGGAGAGTCCAATGGCATGGCGACAAGCGGAAGGGTGCCGACACCATGTTCGCCTCGGTAGTTTGGGAGATATGGAAACAAAGGAACGTAAGGTGCTTCCGCAACGAAACCTCCACCACCACCCAACTACTAGCCACCATCAAGCTCACCGTTGACCTTTGGATCAAAGCCGGTGCGTGCAACCTACGTTGTCTCATTCGCGAGGAGTCCGCTACAGTCTATTAGGGAGGCCAATACTTATTATACAATTTCTTTGCCCCCCAAATTGTAACACGCCTGTAAAACAATCTTTTTAATGAAAAAGATATGCGAATCTTATGCGTATTCGAGAAAAAAGAGAGTGTTTGAACAGTTTTTTTGACCGTGCCTAGGAACATATGTCATTTACAAGATGATGAGTTTAATTACCAAAGAGGAGAAGTACCAAAAACGTAAAAAAGAGAACTGAAAGAAGCCGAGGGTTACAATAAACTTAGAAGCAAGCTCAACTGCAGGAAACCGGGCAACGCTCAGAGAAAGACCACCTGTGCTCTCTAACCACCCGACGTCACGCTCGGCCATGCACAAACCAAAAGACGACTTGAAATCCTCTAGGCTAGGCGTCTCAGCCCATGATGGGAGAGTTGAGTATTCAAAGCTGAAATGGATCGTAGAGTAGCGTGCCGACCTGCATAAGTGACCACCAGATCCAACACAAAAAAAGATGCCTGTAAAGTGTAAACCATAGGGGAAATTTAGAAAGTCGTAGGAGAGAAGATGACTAGGCCTTGACGATGGTGACAGTGAATCAATTGGGTTGGTTGTTTAACATGTGGAGTAGATCTGCATCGCGGCGCAGAAACTAAACTAGTGGCTCCAAGATCCCGTGGCAACATCGATCCCATCCCATCCAGCTCCCAGCCAAACCGACCTGCCTGATGAGAACGATCGAAAACAATACGGCAATCAAGTGCCACTTCCCCTTTACTACTACTACTACTACTCATATTTTGCCCAAAACATATATAATTATATCCAAAACTATCAGATAGATGGTTGTATGACCTCAAACATATTAATCATGGTGACAATAAAACCGCACCGCACATTTTGTGTGTTTTCTCATGCCATGTTAAATTTCGAACGTGGAAATTAGATTCACAGGCCTTTGAATATGAGTTTTTTTAGCACAGAATTTTAAATAAATAAATATGAGTGGTTCCCGATCCTTTCCCCAATGATAAAGTAAGTAAAGCCCATAAACACCCAAGCCCGGCCCGGCCCATCGGCGGGATTAGGGTCATCGTCCTCCTCTCCTCTTCCTCTTCACGACCCTCCCCTCCACGCCGCACCGCCTCGCTACCTCCAGCCTCGAGTCGCGGTGGCCACGGTCCACGGGCGAGCCGCTCGGCCGGCGCTCTAGCCACCGCGCGTGGACGCGCTGCCGCCGCCCCCGCCCGGCTCGGCCTTGGGATCCGCGCGCGCGCCGCTTTGTCCGCTCAGGGCACGGCAGTAGACCGCAGGTCTGTCTGTCTCTGACCCCGGTCTTCCCGCCTGCTCCGGTCCAGGGCGCCGCGGCCCGGTACCCGTCCTCCGAATCCCGTCGTGGTCAGCTGCCCTGCCGCCTGGTGTGGCACCGTGACTGCGGAGACGCCAACGATGCTGCCAACCGGGGAACCTCCCTCTGGATCCGTGCCCTTACGCCAGGGCCACTTTCTCCTGGAGCCGGAGCCTCCGCCGGTAACTGCTGCCAACGCCAACACCTCTAACGCAGGTACGTGTTGTGACGGAGACTTACTTGTGCGGTCAGTGCGGCTAATGCAGATTAGGCTCGTTTTCCTTGTTCCCCTTACACGGCTTTGAAATCGGGAAATTAAAGAATTACATGGTTGACTCTTGCTCATTCGTGAAGATGTATGATTGTTTGTGTTTCAACGGGCTTGTCTAGGATACCCGATGGAACAGTGCAGTTGGGCTTGCGCACTACTTAGCGAATGCGAATTAAGCTCGTTTTTCTTACTGCCTGTGACATGGCTGTGAAATCAGGAAATAAAATTTGCATCTTGCTAATTCCTGACGACATATGATTATTCGTAGTTCAACAGTGCCAGGGCTTATAGGCGACAGCAAACGGAGACCTGTTTTTGTTAACTGAAAATATGGAGAATTAGACTTGGACACTGGTCGGTAGATATGGTATGCTGTGTAAGTGTGGATAACAATTCACTAAAGTTGATGTTGTACTGTTAGTCTTAGTGCGTAAATAAATGCAAATGGAGTTCTGCTTCTTTGAACCAAAAGTCAGTCTTATTTGCTGTTTTTAGGTTTGTAATAACAAAGCACCTTATGTTAGTTGACATAATTTTGAAATCTTCCTTTGCAGGTGACACTAAATTTGATGCATCACAATATGCTTTTTTGGCAACAATGTGCTGGAGGACATTGAACTAGGTGGTTTCAAGATGATAACGACAGTAGTGCTGCTTTCACTGGCCTCGAGGATTTAGAGCGCCCGCTTTCTTCTCAAGGGGATTGCACTAGAGGTAGGACTATGCTGGACAAGAGAAATTTAATGTCACTTGTTATACAACCTTTAACTATTTATTCCAACCTGGATCTGTACAAGTACCATATTGAATATAACTGTTAGTACAACTATGGAAAATGAATAATTTCTTATAGCACCGTGAAGATATTGTTTAGCAAAATGTGTCTTGTGTGCCGGTGGTGGTGTGTGCTGGGGGTTATCAAATATTCTCAGTTCTTTTGTTGTCCTGTTAGGTTTATTACTTCAGAACATGAACCTTGTACAGTTTAGTTTTAGTCTAACAGATTGAGTCAAATTCTTCCATATAAACTGTAAAGTCAGACTGATGCTTGGTGGGTTTATACTAAACTTTTAAGAAAAAGCTCTATGGCTTGCATAGTTTGTATTCACTTCTCACCTAGGCTAAAACTTGTTTTCAGGCTGAAGATAGTTCATTCTCAGATCTTGATGATCTTGCAGATACATTCTCAAAGGTTATCTTTCCTCTAAAACTAGAATTTCATTGCAGTAACTTTCAACGCAAACTTATTTTCTTTATGTCCGTTGTTTTCTTAAGGAAATCCTTGTATTCATGTTGCATTATTTACATATTTTTAGTAAGATTCCATGTACTCATAGTACCCTAAAGCTATCTTAATGGTTTTTCTGACAAAAATGAGGCACCAAAGTTTGTTCGAAAAAATGAGGATATGAATTGCGTTGTGTCATTTTGTATTCTTTTTTTCTTTGTACAATGAATCATAACTTTTATGTACAGTATGTCTTATATTACTGATTAGTGATTACTAAAGCATGGAATACAAATTCAAGCAAAAATGTACTATGTGTTTTTTTTTTTTTTACTTGCCATTAAACAGGAAAATTGTTTTGCTGTAAGTTATCTGAAATGCAGTATACAATGTGGCCCTTTATGATTGACGTTGACCTGATGTACAATTGCCCCTTCCAAAGATATTGTACTGAAAAAGGAACTATTTCCAATGTTTCATACTTGGGATTTCTACCTTTCTTGTAGATTTTGAAATATACCAGCATGACTCGTATGCTTTCTGTTTCTGGTTCTTCTTACATATGTACTTAGTTATATTATAATGAAAGAAGCAAAAAGAATCATAAAGAATATACATCTCATATGGGCTGCGTGTTCTGGTTTTACCTGCTGAGCTTGATTATTAGAGTTAAATTGCCTGCATATGTTATCCTTTTCATATAAACTTTTCATTGTAAGAGATTATTCTTGAGATATACCTATACGATACCTTTTAAAATTTTTGTTTATGCTTTCATTTTCAGCTAAGAAGAGATGTTAACCTACCAAAGCATATTGGGGTAAATAACCTTGGGACTTCCTTTTCAAGAGAAAGTGAGTTGTGCCATTCTGGTTAATAATCTATATAATTATCATTTTATGGGTTTCTTTGCTCGTTTCCAATATTACTTCTACCAGGAATAACTTGCCTTACTAAGAAGGATATTTGAATATCTTATCTAATATAAATATTCAGATAGATCGTAGTTCAATATGTTTACTATGATCTAGATGTCATTGTAAACTCTTAAGGAACTTTTCTTAACATGGTAATACATTTGTGACAATTGTTTTGTGAGTTGCCCTGATGGATTTTGCGTTCCCAGATGACATAATTAGCCATTCCTTTTATTATACAGAGATTTTCACGAAAATAAGAAATTATTCATATATGCTCTGTTTTATATGATAATGTTGTCATGTGTTGCAGTTGAACTGCTACATTTGCACGTCTATTTTCTTCTTTGTTCTAATGTGTTATTTTACCACTTTGGCAGGTTCTGCTGCTGCTGACTGGGCTCCAGAATTTGAACCCCCACTCTGGCCTGATCAGTATGTGCAAGGTGCTAAGCAAGGACCAAATGGCAATGGCTGGTGGCCTCCACAGCATCATTCTTCTCTCCTTGCTGATTCCAGATTGCATAGAACATCCTCATCCCTCAGCAACAGGAACAACACAATCATAACGAACCAGTTGTTGGTCCAAGGCCATCTCCTTTGCACCGGACATCCTCATACCCACAAAAGGAACCACAGTACAATCCTGCTGAAGCTATTTCTGCTCCAAATGCACCATACATGGCAAACCATCCACCTGGTGGACCACCCAATTCAGTGCCTCGACAACCACACCAGATGAACATGCCATCTTTCAATGAATTTCAGATGCATATGTCTGCACAAAGCGATACCCCATTCTCCCAGTTTCCTCGTGGTGGGACACCTCCAGAGCCATTGTTTGGTGGAAACCGGGGCCATATGATTTCAACAGGCTTCACAACTAACAGCAGTGGACAACAAGGTCATCTGCTGAATAATGGGCAGTTTCATGGGGAAACTGCCAGCAACATGCCAAATTTGCTGCCAAACCATCTACAACGTCCGAATACATTTGTGCCCCCTCAAATGCTGATACGCCAACAGCATGGCATGCTCCCAATTCAGCAATCTTCACAGCATTCATCCAGAGCACAGGCACACATATTTGGCCCCCAGCATCCCCACAAATGATGAATAGGTTAGATAATTTTGGGATGCCTGAGTTCAGTGATCCAAGAGCAAGATCATCAATGCACCATGGAAGGCAAGGTCACCATTTTTCCTTTCCAAGGCTCTGAGTTTGGTTTTATGAAGATGGGTAATGGGAGGTCAAGGTTTAGATCCAAGTACATGTCCACTGAAGAACTTGAAAACATTTTAAGGATACAGCATGCCGCCACTCACATAAATGATCCATACATCGACGATTATTACCATCAAGCTTGTCTGGCCAGCAGACATGTGGATGCAAGGTTGAAGCACCGCTTCTTCCCAACCTTGATTCGGGATCCATCATCCTCTGCACGGAGTAAGGATGAGCCACATGCATACCTTAAGGTCGATGCCCTTGGGAGGCTGCCATTTTCTTCCATCCGGAGGCCACGTCCACTTCTTGATGTTGAACCAGCTTCTGCAACTGACGAGAACACTCTTATTTCAAAGCCTCTTGATCAGGAACCACTGCTAGCTGCTAGGATCACGATTGAGGATGGACTCTCCTACTACTTGATATAGATGATATTGATCGCTTGCTTCAATTTAGCCAGCAGCAAGATGGTGGTTTACAACTTAAAAACAGAAGGCAATCTCTCCTTGGTCAGCTGGCAGAATCACTGCAGTTGGTTGATCCACTAGGTCCAAATAAAAACACACATTTGTCTGCAAATGATGATTTGATATTTCTTCGCATTGTTTCTCTACCCAAGGGCCGGAAACTACTTTCACGCTATATCAATCTGATGGTACCTGGTAGCGATCTTGCAAGGATAGTTTGCATGGCAGTATTCCGGCATCTGAGGTTTGTGTTTGGAAATTTGCCCTCAGATGATGCTTCAGCTGAGACAGTAACTAAACTAGCTAGTGCTGTAGCTGCATGCATTCGAGGGATGGACTTAAGTGGCCTCAGTGCTTGTCTTGCAGCAATTGTGTGCTCGTCTGAGCATCCACCTCTTAAGCCCCCTTGGGTATGCTGCTGGTGATGGAGCCACCCTCATCATAAAGTCTGTCCTGGATAGAGCAACAGAGCTTCTCACTGAGCAGCCTGCTGCACCAGACTATAGTGCTCAAAACCGAGGCCTATGGCAAGCATCCTTTAATGCTTTCTTTGGGCTGCTTACTAAGTATTGTGTGAGTAAGTTTGACAGCATGGTTCATACTATGCACAAGCACCCTGCTGCTGCAACAGTGATACGCAAGGAACTTCCAGTTGAGCTTCTGCGTGCCAGTCTTCCTCACACAGATGAGCAACAGCGCAGACTATTGCTTGAGTTTGCCCAGCGGACCGTGCCTGTTGCTGGCCATAATTCTGACGGGTGATTAGGCAGCTGGTGGAACCATGGCATCTGAAACAATACCAAGTTAAGGTGGTCAGCAAATACGAGTGCACTAGATAAGTTTTTTTTATTCTATCAAAGACCTGCCCAATGAATTGAGCGTTCCTTGCACATCTAAGGAGCATGAGTTACAATTGAGTTGGGTACAGTATGGGCATGCTGGTGTTAATTGGATGTATGTCCCAGGTTTGCTAAGCTACAGTATTCTCTCTGCATTGTTGGTTATTGCTTCACATCGCTAGATAGATTAGCTGGATAGTTTCCTTCTGCAGGGCTCTGTTTTGTTGGCACTGGGAGGAAACTGAACCCCTGCTGTTTCTAGAGCCAGATTAGTGGTTGTACAGCACGTTCCTTGAAGGCAATGTCCAACATTGCAAGAAAATATTTCAAGCTGTAGGTGTTTCAGTTTGCTATATTTGTAGTGTCATCAAGGTTCCTATTTCACTCTGGAATTTGCTGGAGGTTCTCCATGGCCATGTAGAAGGACACCAAAAATGTGGTAACACATGTACACTAGCAAATGCTTGGTTGGTCTTTGGTTCTGTAGCCATTTGAAGAATGTTGTTTTTCATGCTATATTCGTAACTGGTACATTATCTTGTGAAGCTATTGAGTTTGTAATGAGTTTATTGGGCATACCACTATATATTCTTGTTATTGATAATCAAGAGCTTTATATTTGGTGATTCTTGGGTACTAACATCTCTAAAGCTTCGTGTGATGCTGTACTTTTGGGAGGACTCTGCATTCATAGCTGCTGCTTTATATTCGTGAAGAAGCGATTGCATGTTTTTTGTTTGGAGGTTAATTCTATGGAAATTTACAACGTAAAACTTAAAATATACTATGCACTAAATTATAGAGCTGAGCATCCGACGGAAACAAGAATACTGGCCCAATTTCGATACAAAATACTTACTTTTTATAAAATTTAATTTGTCATGATTTTTTGTGAAATACTTAACTTTTTGAAAACGATAGTATTGCTAAAAGTAGTCTTTGAAGTTTTAAGAAACCCACTATGTCATGATTTTGTGAAAGACTTAACTTTTGAAAACCATAGTATTGCTAAAAGTGGTCTTTGGAGTTTTAAGAAATCCACAATGTACCTTTTAAACCATAAATAGATTCGCACATCTATGGATCCAAAAGTTTAGTTTCTTGTTAGTATCACTGTTTAGTATGTAAACATGACCTAAGCTGATTCAAAATTTTTAAAAAGCAGGGCCTAAGCTGCCAATTGTATCCGCACTTAACTCTACAAAACTGATTTGCATTGTATCCGCCTTGCAAAGAAGCTGACACGGGGAGGTGCCTTGTTGCTCCAGACAAATTTTGCCCAGGCTGTCGGGGCTGGAGTTCGCAGTTTTGAGCGCCCGGCGGCCTGTCGATCGGATCAATGAAATATCCAGCTCTCCATTTCTTTTTGGGAAACATGCACACTCACTACTGCGTTGGTCTTTTACCGGTTTAGCGTGTGGTGCCCCATAATCTGATTTATCTGAAGAAGTTGTGCATAGGCCACAGCAGAACGACGCGCTACCAGGGATGTCTCCAGGTTAAATTCCCAGGGATGTCTCAGGTTAAATTCATACACCTGCCTCACCATGATTTCTTGGTTGGTGCAGTGCCTGTAGATCTCAGGAATATTTCAGAAAGTAGATTTTTCATCCACTAGGGTGACTGTTGTTATGTCCCGGTACAGAGGCAGCAATGATCTGATCTGAGCATGTCCCAATTGTGGCCATGCAGGAACACATGAATTTTGCTGGAACCCATCTTGCCCATGAAGACGCTTCACGGGTGTGCAGCTTGTGGATCTCATCCTGAAGGAGGCGCGTGTTTTGTATGCCCGTGTCTTTCAGTCGAAGGCCGCCCCTGTCCTTGACTCCTTTGGGTTGATAGACTTCACATGATCCCAGAACTTGGCGCCACTGAAGTCTCTGCAGAACCTGATCAGAGGAAGGAGCGACACCTTTTATCAATCTGATCAATTACCCCAGGTGGATACCATTTGACTGCCTAATATTAAATTCACCAATGTTGTTCGGTCCATGTGGTTCAGCGGTGCTGTTGGCCATCCGGCAAGATGTTTATCACATTTTGCTATTTGCGGTGCAAATGCAGAAAGGCGTAGTTTATTGTTTGACATTGGCAGGTCCAGGTATGTCTTTGTGGGAAGCCTTCTCTTCTAGTACATCCAAAAGCAGCAATACCTACATTCTATAACAGTCTCCTCCTCAGCCATGTGAATAGGTACAACAACGCTTTTTGTGTAGTTGATCAGAGGCGTCTGCAAACCAGCAACAGCGTGTCATCTGGACACATACTGTGGCACTGTGCGTCCAGCCACAATTGGATGTCTGATGTCTCCACGTAACCCTTTTGCTGAGCACTTGGCGTATGTACATCTACAATTAGGATGAACAAATATGGAGAAATGGAGTCGCCTTGCCGTAGGCCACGCGACGGCAACTGATCCATGGTCCGGGGCAGCCATTTACCAATACCACTGCTGATCGAGAGATTGCTAGGTGTGCTTCATCCATCATCTTCTCCATGTTTGGTTGAAGCCTTCGGCCTGCATCACTAGCTCCGAAGCTTCTCAGTTTACTGACTTCATTATCACTAGTGTGGGGTTCCTGCGTTTTGTGACAGCACTGAACTAACGAATTTTAATTTGCCAAACTAAAACATGCTAAATGCTAGTATAAACTTGCTTTACTTACATCAAGTTGGATACAACAGAACCCTGATCTCTTGCTCCGGACTCGAGAACCGTAACACTTTGGGTCCATGCTACGCATTGTCAGGTTGAGACAATACTACCGAGAAGCAAAATACTCGGTATATGCGGCATCAGATACCAGAAAGATATGGTCTGCCATGCATGCCGATGCTAGCAAAATGTTCATTGTTCCTTGTTCCGTGTGCCGTGCTCCATACGCAGAATCCATGCAATGCAGTGAGTGGCACACACCATGCCGTGTCCGTCCCGCGAGTGAGCTCTGCTCCATACGAATGAGTGCATGTTCATGTCCTTGAAGATACTGTATAGTATGTGTGCTGTTTTGGAAGTGGCTGCCCGCACTGACTTCGATCCACATGTTGTATGCATGTACCAAATCACTTCCACATGTACTCCTGGGTGGGTTTTTATATGCAAGAGGCCCTGTACACTTGACTCGCTTGCTGTACATTGTGTAGCGTGGAATGCAAGACTATTGCCCCGTCCAAGAACTTGTCCTGCGCTCGTCCGTGTCTGGAGATGCATGTGTGAATGCAACAATGGCATTTGTCATGTGGCCGATCTGATCTAGCAGCTGGGTCCGCCATCCGTCCGATCGTAGCAGATGTGTACTGTCAATGCAGCAGCAGCTGCAGTGCTACTGATCCCGGGCCCGAACCCGAACCATGGCATGTGTTTTTTCTGCACGATGCTGCAGCGATCTGGGCTGGGCTGGGCTGGGAAGGACGACGACGCCACACAGAGGCAGACAGACGGCCGGCAGCCGACGACGACAAGCGAAGTGTGTTTAGAGGTCAAAATTTGATAAATTTGACACTGTAGCAAATCGAAAAAGAATCGTCTCCATGATATATATTTAAATTGTATAATTAGTTTTTTTACCTACATTTTATCTTTCCGAACATATATCTTTAAGTGCGTTTAAATCTTCGATGTGATGGGAATGTAGAAAATTTTAGAGGGAAGTTTGTGCTCTAAACACACCACTCTCACACACACATGTACTACAAACATCTTACTAGAGATGAGAATGGGATTTTATTCAGCAGCCTGTTGTGTGATGGTTAAGTTCAGGTTTCAGTTTCGGGGCCGGACGTGCATGTGCATCATGGAACTTGGCATCGGGTGACTCGTGAGTACTAGCGCCTGTGCCCATGCATCATCCCACAGTAACGTGATTCGTGAAAAGATGAGACGGCCCAGCTGAGGTGACCAGACTCGGGAGACTTGACGAGTAGGAGTACTAAGGTTGGAGACTAGTACACGGTCCGGTCGGTACCCCGAATCCGACACTCTCCTGGCCTCCTGTACCATACTGTTTCACATGATCCAGCCAAGGACGCAAATTGGCCATCGACATCAGTTGCTCCTCGTGTCTCCTCAGCTGGATGCCAAGGACTGTGTGGTTTTAAACTGGCAACAGCATGCCAACAGCTCTCTTTCATTGCTACTGATAATACCCCGTTTTATTCCTCCGTTGTGCCGTCGCAAACACAGTGCAGTGCAGTCCAACCTACAGCAACCCACCCAATCATACAGGGCAAGCGATGGAGCGTCATCAGGTTGGGTCAGTCGTTCAGAGAGGAACGAGAAGGCAGGGGAGCGGCCATGAGGTCGAGTGGAATCATCTTCAGAGAAGAGAAGGAAGAGATGCGCAAATGGAGCACTGCACGACCATGGACGGTGCTCCGTGCAATTGCAACGTGCAGTCTTGCACACACACACACAGCCCTCAAGATACAGAGAGAGAGAGAAGGAAAACAAGCAAAACAAGGCAGAGAAAGCTCTGCGTCTCGCACATGGCGGGGGATACGAACGAACGATACTGCGGCACGAAAAGCTGCACTGCACCTGCTTCCATCCACACAGACTTTGAATGCTACAGCTGCTGCGGCGGGGGCTGGGACCCCCTTGGTCGATCGATGATGGATGACGTGTCAACAGCTTGGCGTTGCTAGTAGTATGTAGTAGTATGCCGTTTCATTTTCATGTTCCTCCTCCCTGCTGATTTCTGAATGCTACTGCTGCTGATAGAGAAATGCATGCATTCATTTGGTGGTTGGGCCTTGTTTAGATGGCAAAAAATTAGAACCGGATGTCACATCGGACACTGTAGCACGTTTCGTTTGTTAGTGGCAAATATCATCGTACCATGGAGTAACTAGGCTCAAAAGAATCGTCTCGAAATGTACATCTAAACTGTGTAATTAGTTATTTTTTTACCTACATTTAATACTTTCAAATATATGTCTTTTGATGTATTTAATGTGATGTGATGGAGAGAAAGTGAGGAAAAGGTTAGAAATTTCTGCCAACTAAACGTGACCTTGGTTCCGATTCCGACTTGGGAGCACCGGCGACTGGTGCCGCCATCGATCGATTGGTACAAATCATCATGCATTCATGCATGTGGATCAGATGGAGATAGGAGGAGAGGCCTCTGTAGGAGCAAAAATTCTCTTCTCTAGAGACAAATCTAACACCCTGGGACCCTCTCCGAAATCATTAGCTAGCTAGTATGTCCGGATTGTAGCTACCAAAACGTCACCATCAAAATCAAATCACGGTCAATTACACATAGAGTGCTCCATTCAGGACCAGTGGTAGTAGGGAGTAGAGTGGGCTTGGTTTTGGATAAGTTGAGTGAGCCTACTGAGCCTGGCTGTCTGGGTGACCGATCTTTGTAAGAGAAATCTTCGGCGGTGGCTGGTACGGGCGATCTTTATGAGAAAAATCTTCTGACCTGGCTTTGGTGATAAAAGCGAACGGGGCTAAGTGTTACTCCGTACATTCCAGTAGTAGTTGAGTATAGTACATGATTGTTTTCCTAACCATGTTTTGTTATAGCTTATGGTTTCCGTTCCCGTGGCGACGGATCGGAACGGAGTGTTGGACGGCGAGGCGCTGTCTGGTCCAGGTGATCCGGGGCCGGTCAGCCGCGGAACCCGTCGTCGCCATTACCATTACCATCATTTGCAATCGCAATTTGTTCTTTGGGTGTGTTTAGCACCCAAAATTTGGTGTAAAATTTTGGATGGAATGTCACATCGTGCAATTGTTAAGACGTTTCGTTTGTTAGTGGTAAATATTATCCTACCATGGCGTAACTAGGCTCGAAAAGAATCGTCTCATGATGTACATCTAAAACTGTGTAATTATTTTAATTTTTTTACCTATATTTAGTCTTTCTAATACATGTCTGCGTAGACCGCGGATGTGATGGGGAATCTTCTTTTTACATAGTGGAATTTGGGAGGAATTTGGGATCTAAACACACCCTTTGTCAAGCATGCACCCGCTGCGGTCATGTCGTGTCGTGGACCATCCATCCATCCCGTTCCCTTGCCCTTACTGTTTTTTTCCTCCTAATCTAGCTGTGGAGCAAAGAGAATGAAGCGGGCGGGCGGGCAATAATCATGCAACCAAACAGGTGCGGGTGCAGCGACGGCCGACGATGTACGGGGTGAGACACGGACTCGTGGAGCCCGCGATGCGTACTCCGTATCTTATTGTCACACGCGAATTGAAGGGACACACAGCTCTCGGTTTCAATTTCTTTAGATCCCAAAATTTTTAGGGCAAAATTCGCGTAGCGGCGTCACATCGTATAATCAGAAGATGTTTTTAGTTTGTTAGTGGTAAATATTATTCTATCATGACGTAACTAGGCTCAAAAGAATCGTCTCGCAATGTACATCTAAACTGTGCAATTAGTTTTTATTTACCTAAATTTTATCTTGGCGTGGCGTTTTTAGGTGCATTGAATGTTTTAGATGTCATAGGATATGATAGAATGTGATGGGAATGCGATTAAATTTTGAAGGAAAATTGGGCTCTAAACACACCCCCGAATCGCCGGCCGGCATTGGATCCTTCCGTCCTGTATTAATGGGTGATCCGGTCCAATAGGCTCTAGTACTCTACTCCTACTTACTATACTCATTCTGTCCAAGTGCTCCAACTTTTCTCCAAAATTTACAAAATTACCAGCACATCAAAACATCTCCAGTTCTTTTTGAGCCTAGTTACTCTATGGTAAGATAATAGAACTGTTTGGATCCTCTAACTTGGTTAGAGTTAGAGTTATTTTCTAACTCTAACTCTAACCCTCAAATAACTCTAACTCATGGGCCGGTTTGGATGACGGGGTTAGAACCACTTTTTTAAATCACTTTTTCAAGTTAGTGTGCCTTTGGATTGGTGGGCTCTACCAAAAGTAACCCAAATATCACCCCCTTGAGGGTTACTTCTTTTTGGTGGGTTAGAGCCAAAATAACTCAATCTAACCCATGTGTTTGGATACTTTTGGGTTATTTGGGTCAAAAATAACCCAATCTAACTCTAACCCTGGCATCCAAACAGGGCCAATATGTTCCTCAAACAAATTAAAAATGCTACAATACATATTTTTCGGGCACTCACAATCTGAGGACTCTACCATAGAGTCTAAGGTTATTTATTACCATCATATTTATTGCACTTTACTGATGTGGCATTGATGTGGCAGTATATTTATGGAAGAGAGAGGAAAAAAAACAAGACTCAAGTCTTATTTAGACTCTAAATCCACGTTACCCAAGATAATAAATAGTTTTAGGCTCTATGGTAGAGTCTGCATTGTAAGTGCCATCTAAACACACTCATTGCTTCCTTGTTCCGTGTGCCGTGTTACAAAACGAAATAACTTTACAGCCTGGAGTCAACTGATTTCAAATTTAATAGTAATAATGATGTACTACCACTGTTTATTACTTTTTCTATTTCAAATTGTAGGTCGTACTACTAAACAGATGTAAATAGATGTGTAATGAATACAGATATATTGCTATAATAACTTTACATAGCCTGGAGTCTACTGTTTTTTTTTTTTACAATTAGATTTGTATTTAGTTAAAGCCACGCACGTCCAAGGCATTTCCTATATAAAATGGAATTAAGCTAACTTTAAAACGGTTTTAGCTGTAGTCGAAAAGTAGAACCATATCGTCTCGCGCTTTCGGCTGCAGACAGAGATCGGCAAGATCTATTAACAAAGTCAATGCAGCTCTGGCAATCTTGCCGGGTTAAAACTTCAGGACAAACCTGGGGCTATTACGCTGCCACGCACACCGTCCCTACTTGCTTGAAATCTGTACGTCACTCCACACACTGACTTGCCGAACCGGGAGACCGCCGAAGCGAGGGTACCTACTACGCCCCGCGTCGACACGTGATCGACCACGTCACGTACTCCACGCCGCGTGTGTATGTATTGTAGTGTACTCATACTACGTCGGCTGGCGCTTGGTACTGTACCGGATAACGAGCTTCCGATGACTTCCTCGGCTCGTGGCTGGCTCGGCTCAGTTTGACTCAACTCGTTAGGATACGAGCCCAGCCGATTTGAGCTCGTTAGGTATAATGAGCCAACTTCGATTCAACTTCGCAAGCTAACGAGCTTTGAGTTTTTGGTCTAGCTTTACTCCCTTCGGGTTGGTATTAAAAGTCATCTTAGACAAGATTTTTGTCAAACGTCGAGAATATAAATCATCAATAACTTTTAGATTGTTGAGTTTGCAAATATAAAAATTATATGAGTAGATTTGTCTTTAAAAAATACTTTAATAAAAGTATACATATATCACATCTCCATAAATATTTTTATAATAATAAGATGTCAAAGTTGTGTTTTGGAGACCGTGTCATTTGTCTAAACGACTTCTAATATCATCCCGGAGGGTACATGTGAACAAAGAACAACATAAGAAATCTAAAGAGATACTAGGCTGGCACTAGCACTAACAAACCAAGGAGGAATCTTCCAAAGCGGCGCCTTCAACAAGAGCATGACATGTGAAAATGCCATCATCGCCCGACCGAGCAAGACCGGTCTTTGGATCCAAGGCGCTCGATCGTGGAGAGAAGTGACAACGCCTCCAGCGAGGAAGTCGCACCCACATGCGTCATCGTCGTCTGACACAGCGACTGTCCCCACCGAGATCCATGTCGTTACGCCACTGCTAGATCCGTAGTAATGAAACTTGGGAAGTGCACCACCACCACAAGCGGGATCGACCTCGATCGAAGCGGCACCAGATAGCCACCGCGCAACGCGGCCACCAGCGCTTCCATGCGCCGCGGCACCCTAGATCTCTAGGACCGGCGGGAGGACCGGATCCATCGCCCGAAGCCCGGATCTGGCCTTCATCGCGCCGCCACCCATGCCTCAAGGCCCCGGATCCAGCCTCACATTGACCGTCTCCGGGTCTCGGGTCTCCTCCACCTCCGCTCCCTCCTCACGCACCACCACCTCCCTCGCCCAGGATGCCGATGGACGGGGACCGGATCGGCACCGTCAAGCTTCCCCAAACCCATAAAGTTGCCCCACCGTGGCTGCCACGACCGGCGCCCATCCCTGCACGGTTGCCCCGCCATGGCTAACACCCACTGGATCCGGTCGCCCAGGCCGCAAAACAGCCCAAGGCGGCTCCAATGGCGTTGCCTTATGATGGGGAGAGAGGGACGATGGGCGGACCGTGCGTCGCCGCCACCACCTGCTTGCACGGGCCTCGGCGTGCTGTCATAGACCCAAAGAGCCTACCTTGTTGAGGCTCACGCCGCTCAAGCGGGTCGCCCGGCTGCCGGTCCGTGACATCCCGCGCCACCACAACTTTGGATGGGAGGAAAGGCGCTCCGCGTCGCCATCCCGGCCCCCTCGCCCGACCTTGCCGGCGGCTCGCTCCGGCCGGGCGCAACGGGGAAGACGAGGGAGGGGGGGCTAGCGGCGGCTATGGTTGCCGCTGCCGCGCCCGCGCGTGGGAAAGCGGCACGAGGGCTAGGATTCAGACTCCGACAATCAAGTTGAGTGTTGGTACATAGTTCATAGTACTCCTAGTTCGGTACAATACGTGCTTGTTTTTCTAATCATGTTCTTGTTATAGCTTATGGTATCTACGACTTACGAGTTATGTTGTTTCACTCCAAGCTGTATTTTTGTCCGTGAAAATTGTGGAGGCAAGGTGGTGTAGAACAGAAACGGGATAGGACCTCCGAGAGATTAACGGCGACATGCGGCATTAATTAGATCAATTAATTAATGAATTCGATTATTCGGTAATCGAGTATGAAGAAGAGCGGCCGAATGATGCATCACCGACCCGGTTGGAGAAGATGGCGGAGGCGAAGGACTAGAAGACCACCCTAGCGGCATCTAGGATCTCCTTCACCTTGTCCAACGTATTCTTGAGACACAGCTCCACGTATCTCACGCGGTCATCGTCCTTGCTGAAGGCGGTGGAGACCAGCTTGTGCATCTTGTTGCCAAGGGCGACCGCGAGGGTCCTGGCGTCCCCTGGTAGGGAGAGGCCATAATCATCGCGGAGAGTGATGCACGCCCTCCGGACCGCCTTGCCGGTGTTGTTGAGGAGGGCGTAGGAGCTCCTCGTCGCGGGGGTTGAGGTCGAGCGCGAGGATGAGGTCGTCGGTGAGGTAGAAGCAGGGTTGTTCGCGGCGTGGCGGCGGAGCACAATTTTTCTTTGTCAACATGCATTCAGGGCGTTGGCATTCAGACGGTCGACGACGTAAAGGATGAGGCGTTTTTTGTTTATAAATTTAGCTAAATTTAAAACATTTTATCTATAGTCGGCTACAGCGTATACTGGCATGTAGGAGTACTCGGAGTACTGGATCTACTAACAAAGTCAATTAAGCTATGCGGGCAATCTTGCCGAGTGTTAAAATTGTTATAAAACATATTGTCGTGGTTAGAACCTTCCTCTCTCCATCTCTCATGACCAACATAGAACATAAAAGTAAAACACAGAGACACAAGATGCGGGGAGACTATTCTTTATTTCTCACGAATGATATTAGTGATTATAACATAGTGCTCCCACATATATATATATATATATATATATAGTTCTTCTAAGGCCTAAGAGTTTCGGTAAGATCCCACATACAAACGGACTAGGATTAGGATTCCTCCTTCTCCTTTCCTTCTAGGACCGAGTCCATGTGTTTTCTGACACTCCCCTTGGGCGATTACTACGACATAGTGCCTCATAAAAAACTCCATCCGAAAACCCAATGGGAAAAACGGTTTTTGGAGAAAACATTACATCACATTAAGTTAATTGTATTGCACATGTTGTCTAATTAGAAACTTGTGTGAGAAACCTTCAGTAAAAACTCACATAGGAAAAAAAGAGTATAGCGTTTAACCTTCTTGGTCATATATTCTTCAGATATTCTATTCTTTATGAATAGATATTGATCTTCATAATCTATCCATAAACTTCAATGCTTTAGCAAATATGATCTACTTGGTCTTTGCAATTACGGTGGTTTACCTTAAAAGGCACATTCAATAAAATATGTTCCCCTCATAAAGCCAAACTTTGAACTACATTGTTCAAGCCACACTTTGTTTTATAAACGTGTGCAAAGTAATAGCATGCAAAGTGCGACAATACTATATCTTTCAAAAGTTGGCTTATAATTCCTCTATACATTATATGGGGGCAATATGCTTCATGCATAATGACCACATGTTAGTTGTGCAAAACAAATAATTATTATCTTACGAGTAATAAATCCTTTCTCGGAGGATTATGGGGGCAAATAAATTAATATTCAATGTCTTCTAGATAGTGTATCAAACGTTCTACTAAATAATAAATCAAGTCTTCCATTTGGCATTTAAAGGATAAATTAATTGCCAAAAGTACCATTATACCTTTTATGGTATTTAGAGGATATCATCACTTCATTGCTAGCTTTTCATACACTTTCTAAATGTTTGGATGACACCTTCCACGATGTTTAATATTCCTCGTTTTCTTTCTCTCGTGTCTAAATTCTCTTCGAGGGATGAATGGTGCTTATTCAAGAATTGGCTGGTAATTCCTTCGTGGATTAATTCATTTAAAGATGTGCTTTGATGCTTTCATATGAGGGAATTTTGGAAATTTTAAAGAAGTGGGGAACTAAACACACTGGAGAGATAGTATACTGCCATCTACCGGCAAAATCTATCAATGCAGCTCTGGCAATCTTGCCGGGTTAAAACTTCACGGCAAACCTGGCGCCATTACGCTGCCACGCACACCGTCCCTACTTCCTTGAAATCTGTAATACGTCACTCCACACTCGCTGACTTGCCGGGCCCTCACTGCCGAACCGGGAGACCGCCGAAGCGAGGTACCTACTACGCCCCGCGTCGACGCGTGACCGACCACGTCACGTACTCCACGCCGCGTGTATGTAATGTAGTGTACCCTACTCATACTACGTAGGAGTACGTCGGCTGGCGCATGCTACTGTACCGGTAGCGGTGGTATTGCGCACGTACGTAGAGCCCCAAACGTGCAAAGCGGCCGCGGGCCAAGCCAGGCGACGTCGTGCAGTGCGTACGTGAATGGTAACACCGCACACCTCGGCTCGCTGTCGCTGGTGACTTGGTGAGGTGGCTGACCGGTGAGGATGACAGAAAGCCAGCGTGCTCGCTCGGCCAACCCGGCCGGCCCGCCTCCATTGACAGGTCGAGTCGACGAGACCCACCCTCGTGTCGTCGCGCCTCGCTCCGTGCTACGAGTAGGCAGCCTCTACTCGTACTACTAGCCTTTCGTGGCGACCGAGGCTGCCGCTCGGCACTGCCGGGCCGGCCGGACGCGCCGCGGCGGGGCAAAGACAAGGCGACACGGGCGAGGCAGTCGGATGGACATGGACGTGGGAGTTGACGGAAAGCCGAGAGCTGCCGGTTCCGGTGCGGCCAAAAACACCGTGGCCAGATTTGGTCCTGTCCACCGCGACGGCGAAACACATCGCAGCCTTGCGTTCTCTCCTCCCTCACGGCCTGGCCCTCGGGAGAAGAAACACAAGCAAATTCCAGCGTGCAATGCAACGCAAATCGCCGGGACCGTGAAGGGAAAGCACCCTTTTTCCTTTGCTCACCCTGGCGTGCGTGCTTTGCTTTGCTTCTGCCGACGATAATAAAGGCTGCCTGCGCTGCGGGCGCCCCCGACACGACGCCGCCGTCTTTTCTCTCGCTGCGGCTACTCGCCTAGGTACCCACCCGTGTCACGAATCCTACAGTCTACAGAGATGGCGCGGCTGTCCCTACCGCCGTTTCGGCCGTCCCAGAACCGCTTGAACGAGAACAAACACTGAGAGCAAGTCGTACGCCTTCCACTAGTGCTCGTACTGTACTCCGTATTAGGATTAGAGTATCTATCGAAGGACACAGATTAATTAGAATGATAAACAATTTACTAGGACTTGATGAGAGCGACTTCACATGGCCGGATTGGCAATATTTTACATAATGTAGGAGGAGCACGTACATAGTAGCCCAGTGGTACACCTACTAGTACACCACACACGGACACGGTGCAACCACCACCAGCCTCCAGACACACAGACAAACTTATCATCATCCAACTAGACGGCGAGATCATGCAATGCAATGCAATGCAGCTCAGCTCAGCTAAAGACAAACCTTCGGCTGAGCCACGTTGGTCCAAACTCCATCCATGCATGCATGCCTTACACTATTTGTTTAACATAACCACGCCGTCACCTGCCAGCCTAATACAAACACCATCTACTTCTACGACTACTACGCTGACACCACCAGTCCACATCACTAGAGACAAAGAGGTACGGAAATTACGGCGATCTCAGTCACGCCGTCCGTCCGTACGTCTTCACGCGTCTTCCCCGGCGGCGGCAGCCCTGGCCTCGCCGCCGGCCGTCGTCGTCACCGTCATGGTCATGGACCGCAGCAGCGGCGACTCCGACCCTACGGCACAAGTACACACGCACAGATGCGGTTAGCCATTACCCATGCTTAAGCTATGTAATACTACAGCAGCAAATAGGCTGCTGTTATGACGCTGGGAAGTGGGCCGCCCAGCCGTGCATGCAGTGGGCCCGTAGCACCGTACCCGTACCTTTGGACGCGTTGAAGGAGCGCTTGCAGTGGGCGATGGCGCTCTGGATGCCGTCCTGCACCTGCAGCAGCGAGTCGTCCCGCCGCTGCGGCTGCGGGCCCGACCCCATCCCCGTCCCCGCCGCGGAGGGAGCGCCCGGCGAGGGTGCGGCGGCCACCGCGGACGACGCGGACCGGCTCTTCCCGAGACGCTTGCACACCTGCTTCAGCCCCGCGGGCACGCTGGCGCGGGGCGCGCGCACGCCGCAGGCCACCACCACCGGCTGCGGCACTGGGGCTGGCGCCGGGGCTGTCGACGACGACGAAGGAGCCGGGGACGGGGACGGTGACGGGGATGGGGAGGAGATGGCGCCGGGGAAGGGTCGGGTTCCAGGTCCGTCTCCTCACCCTCGCTCGCCGTGCCGCCGAAGCGGAGACGCTCGCCGTACCGCCGGGACACCTTCACGTACAGCGGCTTGATCTTGCTCAGGTACCGGAGGACCACTTCCTTCGCAAACCGCCGCTCCTCCGCCGTCACCTCCCCAGCTGCTGCTGCTGCTGGGCCTCAGCCACTCCCGCCGCCACCGCCGTCGCCGGACGGTCCACGCCGGCGTCTGAGGTGCGGGAGCTGTTGTCGCGCGTGAAGAGCGACGCCAACGGCGCGTCCTCCACCCGAAACTTTATCAGGAACCGGCTCGCGGCCTGGCGCGGCGCCACCGCGGGACTGGCACCAGTCCCGTCCGCCGGGGACGGGACCTTGGGCTTCCTCAGCTTGAGCAGGAGCACGCGGAACCTGGTGGCTGCAGGACGGAGCACCGTGGCCGCCGGCAGCGCGGCCGTCACCGCCTCAGTCTCCACCTCCGCCTCCGCCTCCGTAGCCGGCGCGCCGACGGCCACCGCGTCGACGGGTCCAGGCGTTGCCGCCACAACGACGTCTTCGCCGCCCGCGCCGGCGACGGCGAAGTTGAACTCGACGCGCGCCTCCTCGGCGTCGGAGGCCGCGCTCGTCGCCGGGGACCGCGAACTCGAGGTCGAAGAAGGAGGCGTCGTCGTCGTTGCCGTCCCCGCCCGCGCCGCCGCCGTTCTCCTCGCACGCCGACGCTGACGCGGCGATGGTCGTGGTGGTGGTGGATGTGGCTGAGGGCGCGCGCTGGGCGCCCGGCACCACGCCGCCGCGTAGGTACTTGAGGAAGCTGAAGGACTCCATGACGCAAGGCGCGCGCGGCAACAGCGGCGGCACACGGAGCTCTGCTGGGGGACGGACGAGTGGGAAGCTGGAGCTCTCCTCACTCGCTCACTCACTTCTCGGCAGTCAAATCTTGCTCCCTTTCTCGGTTCCAAGGCCAACAACTCCCTCCCTTGACTCCCTCCCAGCGGTGGCGGCGGTCGAAAAAGACTCTTTTTTCAGAGAGCCTTTGAGGAGGAGGGGGAGTGTGGGCTGCGGCTGGAGGGAGGAGAACAAGGTGGTGGGGGTGGCGTTGCAGTTGCGGCATGAATGCCAAATAGATGAGCGAGGTGGGGGTTGGACGGGGGAGGGCGGCACGGCAGCCTTCCGGCTCTCGACGGACAGGGAGGGGGCCCGTCCGCCCGTGCACTGCTCAGAGCTCAGGCCGTGGGGGACCCGGCGGTGGGGCTCCCGTGATCTCATTTCTCATCTCCTCCTCCACGCACGCACGCACAGGGATTGCAATTCAATTCGATCCATCCAGCCGTATCGAGAATTCCAATTTCTGTTTTTCGAAATCTGTTGATGGCGCTGCACGTGTGACGGCAAACGGCCAGCCAAATCTGTTGAAATCTGGCTGTAAACTACAGATCCCCAAAGGTCAGTTTCTGTTGAGGTAGATGTGCGGTGTGGTCAGCACAGGGCGTGCCAAATCTGCACACGTTTGACGTGAATCGGTGGGAGAGTGCCTACGCGGCGGTGCCGCCGGTGGCCCCGTGCGGCCGCCCGGTGCATTCGGCCTGTTCGATTATTTTTTAAAAATTATTATGTTTTGATAGAATATTAACTGAACTTGCTGTCGAGATGGACATGGTTGGGTGTTCAGTATAATATAGTCGCAAAGATATCTCACTGGATAGCTTAATTAATTCGGCTAAGCACCAAAACTTTCACTGAATACATACATATAAACAAATTGACTGAACCATTTTTTCCGTTCAAATTGAGTTGAGCGATATTTTGTCCACCCGTGCATAATTGAGTTGAGCGATATTTTGTCCACCCGTGCATAATAGATGTCTTTTAAGCAAGTGGTTGTTCAAACTTATAAATGGGGACGGGGTATGGCAGCAACTACTTAAAAACAAATATCTAAGGAACAAGACTTTGACTCAGGTTCAACACATGCCTGGTGATTCTCATTTTTGGGTGGCCTTTTTGAAGGTCAAGGATGAGTTCTTGTCTATGGGCAAGTTTGTTCTTGGTGATGGATCTCAGATTCGTTTTTGGGAGGACTCATGGTTAATGCCACGTCCTCTCAAAATGATCTACCCGACACTTTTATAATATTGTTAGAAAGAAAAGTGCTTCGTTAGGACAGTATTGTCTACGGTCCCACTAAATGTAGCTTTCGGAGATCATTTGTTGGGAGCAAATTTACTGAGCTTGGCATGTCATAGTAGCCATGATTCTTGATGTACATTTAAATAACCAAAGAGATCGTTTTGTGTGGGGGCTACATCGAGCGGGCTGTTTTCAATTAATTCCATGTACGTAAACATTGTTAAACCAAAAGAAGCTTTACCATATAATACTTTAATTTAGAAACTTAAAATACCCCTCAAAGTGAAGGTTTTTATGTGGTACTTGTACAAAGGAGTAATTTTAACAAAGGATAATTTAGCTAGGAGACAATGGCAAGGAGATAGGAAATGTTGTTATTGTTCCTCAAACGAAACCATACAACATTTATTCTTTGATTGTCATTATGCTAAATTTATTTGGAGGATCATTCATTTTTCTTTTAACCTAAAACCACCAACTGGGGTACACAATTTGTTTACAGGTGGTTGCAAGGGTTAAATAGAAAAAAGAAGATCTCAAATTCTTGTGGGTGCAAGTGCTATTTGTTGAAGGCAATTTGGTTAACAAGGAATGATGTTGTGTTTAACAAGCCCACAATACCGTCATATTTGCAGGTTATCTTCAAAGGGATGTATTGGGCCAGGTTACGGTCCTTGCTTGAGGAGGAGGAGGATCGCCTGTTTATGAAGGCGGGCTGTAGGATCCTTGAGGCACGCCCGATGGAAGTGTTTGCAAAGCACGGTGGCGTTTTAATAATAGAATTGCCCTTTAGTTTTTTCCCCTTTTTGAGAACTTTTTTTTGTCTCGAACTTTTTATTGTATTTTCCTAGATCGGATTTTGAGCAGCTTTGTAATAATGAATAGCCATATCATCGGCCGATCTGAGAAGCTGGAATATCGAGTATATTCCCTTTTCTAAAAAAGAACGTAATGTACGATCGATCCAGTGAGCAGTGACTGAGCTGAGGACCACCGTCCGTGCTGGTGTGGTAAATGTGTGGTAAATAAAATTGGGATTCAGCTGATTATCACTGGGATTTTTGTTCTAAAAAACATATTGTACTCCTACGAACGAGAGGATTTGCCTCGGAATGCGTTTGGTCGAGTGCTCGAGTAGTAAACTTGAACTGACGTATCCATGTCGTCCATGTCTGCATCGCCCCGGGTCCCGGCCGGCCATCCATCCCTGCACCTCATCATCTGCATGGCAATTGGCAAGGTTCACGAGTATAGAGTTGCTCACACACGCTGCGTGGCGCTGCAGCAGGTGAGCAACAGACCGACGATCATGGCCGAACTTCTTCAGTCAGTCACGGGCAGCCAATGACCAGAAAACGAGAGAGAAGGCAGGCACACCCACGGGTGGGGGTGGGTCTCCACAGATGAGAAGCACAGCTGCGTGGTGGCCTTGCAGCACGAGCAATACAATTAGACCGACGATGATCATGGCATTCTTCAGCTTCAGTCACGGGCACCAGAAGAGGAGGCAGAGGCACACACCCACACGGCGGATCAGAAACACTGCTGCCTTTGCCTGTTGGGGCATGGGCATGGCAGTGAGGACGGCCTGACGAGAGAGAACGTGATACTCTCTGCTCTTGAGGCCGTCCTGTTGTCTCACCGCACGGCACGGCACAGCCGGCGCTGGGAGGCGGGACCTGTCACCTGTGACCGTGTTGATCAGATAATCATTTGACATGAATCGGAACGGATTGTGGGAGTGCACATGCCCATGCGCAGTGCAGTAATCCTAGTAATCATGTCGAATCTGCAATCTTCGTCTTGTTGTTGTCCTGTTCTTTTTCGCTCACTGGTTTCAGAGAAAGGAACAACCACATCAGTGCATGCCACACAGAGAAACCATTGGATTGGCAAGTCGGTGTCGGAACTGACCCTGAAACTATTGAAGTTGACTTCGTCGTGTCCAAAGCAAAGCTGTTTATCCAAGTCGTGTCCGTGTCCGTGCCTCGCATCTTTCGTCTCGCCTTCCAGATTTTTTCCTTTTTTTTAATGCACAAAACCTGGACTAAAATCGACTTGCTCAGCTTCGTTCTTGCCATGGTTTCTTCGAGGTGACTAGCCATGCGGGTCAGCAGAAGGAAATCAAATGCACGTGTAGAAAATGATGGGAGCGTTTTTTTTTTTTTTAGTAACACCTGGGAGCAAGTGGGCTCGCTCTGTGAAGAAACGGACCGCAGAGGACGCAAAGGCCGGAGTTCGTTTGGGCTGACGGCCCAGTATTCCTGTGGAATCACGGGAGTTCGGACGAATCATGGTGGCCAGCGAATCCTCCCTCATGTATGGCCCGGTGGGAACACCACACCGCACCAAACACCCCCCACAAAAAATCATCAAAAAAAAAACCCCCAAAAGGACATTGTGATCGAAACTTAGCGTTTCCATGGTGTAGACGCCAGGTATGATTTTGTTTTTGAAACTTAGAGAATTGTCGCAAATGATTGAAAAGGTCGAAGATCCTGTGGGTGCTAAGAGCTAAGCCTACTGACACCCAATATTCCCGCTGACAAGCTGAAATATTCATATTATTATACATTTTTCCTATCGGTGAGGTGCCTCAAATCCCCACGCGACTTCAGGCGACCGCTTCCCCGTCGTCTTCCTCAACTCCGGTGGCTCCTCCACCCTATCCCCTTCCCTCCGGCGAGCATCTCCTCCTCCTCCTCTCCTCTGTGAGTTGTTCTTCCTATAGAAAGCTTTGTGATTGTTTTTTTTCTCGGTGGGGGAAGATGGTGGCCGCGCGGGCGCTAAGTTTGTCGGACTCCGGTGAACCCTAGCGCCCGCGGCGGGTGGTGGTCGGGTGACAGGGGAGCGCGGAAACAAGGGCGGCGAGAGAAGGAAGATGAACAGTACCGGCGAGAGGAGGAAGATGAACAATACCGGTGAGAAGAGGAAGATGAACAATGTCGGGCTAATCCGGGTGTTAGTTTCAGATCGTGTGGGTGAGATTCGTCGTCCGAAATCCCACCTTTTTTCAGCGCCGAAATATAGCAACTCCCATTATTATATCATATTAGAAATTTATTTTCTACTCATAAAAGAGTAGTTACTCCCATGTGTATATCACTTTGTATATGACTTGATGAAATGTATGCATACAGAGTAAATGATCATATTAGATCATATAGAATAGTATGCATGTCAAGTATGTATGCACAGAGTATGTAGTTATACTTACTTTATTATACTACGATAGTAGTATGTTAGTAATATACTAAAAATATATGGGTTCCTTTGAAAACGTTTCATGTAGTAAGTGTTGAAACTTGGGTTTCTAACAGGAAATCAGATCTCCACCTGGGCGTTGCTCCAGGGGAGAGGAATGTGGGAAAAGACTTAGTGTGAAACTCTCTATATTGAATGACAATAAGTTTCATTCACCAACCAAAAATAGGGAGGGTTCTACCCTCTATTTAGAGTTTACAAACATGTAGGAATGTAAAGTTACAATTCTATCCCTCAAGATGCTTAGAATATTCCGATTTCTTCCTTCCTCGACCAGGGGCCTTCGCGACCTTTCGTGTTCCAAACCGCTCTGGCTTGATGGGCCTACGCTCGGCCCGCCACGGGCTCGACTTGTCTGCTGCGGCTCCCCTGGATGATACCTCCGTTGGGCTGACCCCCGCTTGAACCCTCATGCTTGGTCCCGGTATCCCGGGCTGTACACCTCAGCGCAGTCGAAACCCGTCACCATGTTGTCGACGGAGACCTCCGCTTTCATCTGCGTCGCGCAGGTTGGAAGGCGGTGTCCTGGCGGAGTTGCGACCTCCGCCCGGTCCTATGCTCTTCCGATCAGTCGAATACAGGGGTCCTGCGTAGCACGTACACAACTGGACGAGAGGGTTATCAGTTATTCGTGCGAGCTAATCTTCGCTCGCCTGTTTGGGGCCGACATCTCCGCTATGCGCCAGGGACCGTGTCCCAACAATAAGATCTGAAATATCTTAAAATGAGTATACAAGCATACTTAGATTTGATAAACAAGTACTATAAACATATACGTAAAGTGGTTTTTGGAGTAACTACTCCGGAAGTATAAAAAAATGCACCTATATTGAGTTTATATATGTTGTGAAATTTGGCGTCCATTTCTCAGGCCGGCCCATTCTCGAGAGGTGGCTATTTAAAAATCTTAAACGGAAGGGCTCTCGAGCGAAGTGTGATTTACATCACCTTTCAGACTGAAGGAATAGATTTTCAAAACAATGCAGGGTTTCCGGTTTCAAACATCTTTAGATAAAAATACACCGTACCAATAATTATTAAAGGTTGCTACATAGCTAAATCACTCAACAGAATTCTAAAATACGCTCCACAACTGTACAAAGTAAAACTACTTGAGTATAAGAGCTTTTGGTAACCGAGAAGAGTGGTTGATAGCTTGCATCGTAATTTCCAAACAAAACGTTTATGCATAGAGATGTAAACACACACAGTGACCACAATCAAGCAGCCAAATAACAATCCCAAATTACCAATAAACAATAGTTGGTCCAAGAAAAAAAAAGTGCATCACAATGAATTTACACCAATTTGGCATCGGTTTGATCATATTTCCCACCTTTTCCGCGATCGCTCGATCCAAAACAAGCAGGCGTGCTATTTATATTGGCTAAAAAAAAAGAAAAAAAAAGGACACAGCGATCGTGCTATTTGTATCGCCAGATAGAGTACTTTGGATTTTCACCCCGCGGGGCCCACCGGGAATCGTCTTGGCGTTCGTTGTGAATCTGTGATTCAAAAACGGCTCGAGTATTACTGTATTTGAGGGCCCCAGTCCAGCAGGAAAGGTGAGTGGTGCAGGTGTGATTGGGGGTGCCCTCCACGTCGATTCCGCCCACCTTTCCAAAAAAAAAAAAAAAAGATGCTAATGATCTCTCCCAATCTCTAAAGCAACACGGCAGGGGATAATTCTCCCAACTAAAAAAAAAAGAAAGTCTCCATAGGTTTAAATGGCGTTCAAATGCGTGCTATTGCAATTCGTAAAAGATACTCCATACGTCCTGACGAAGGAGTCGTTTTAGCATTGGACACACATACACCAAGGAGAGGGGCTACAAGGGGATGAAGCGGATGAGTTATGTGGCGATGAGTGTGTGATGAATGTCAATGTCGCTCTGGTTTACTATGGAGCGGGGGCTAGTGGATGGCTGCGGCAAGTGGCCCATAGTATATAATGACATTTTGGTGGGACATGGTTCAATTCATAGAATGATAGTTTCACTAGGATAGAGGTAGTATTTGTATGCTTTGGCATGTGAGTTTAACTCCTTTTTGAACTAGCTAGATTAGAAGGGGTCGATTTTTTTTCGCTATGACTTGTAGGATGTACTTCCTCTCTCTCAAAAAGGATGTAATTCTAACGTTCAAATTTTGTCTCAAAATCATGTGATCCTCGATTTGAAATATACTTTTCTAGTGGTATCCACCTATTAAAAAATAATTGCCACCCTAAAAGTATTATTGCTCTCTATTCATCCCAGGTACAAGTATTCCAAACTTTTGAAGAACATTCTAGACCACCTAATAAAACAAGGGGGCAAATTCATAATTTCTCACCGACACTAATCTTGCCTCGAGTTTCGAGATTCACATCTTTATGAGGCGGAGGGAGTACAAGGTTCGTTACAATATGCATATATTACGGGGACGAAGTCACTTGCCATTTGTTCTCCACACGAGGCTAGCTAATACCAAAAGGCAATACAAAACCAATAGAAAGTAAAAAAAAAACCTCTACAAGAGTTTGCTTATTTACCTAGTACATTGAGAAAACTAATCCAGTTTCTTTGTCCAACTGAAAAAAGGGGGTATGTGACTCATTATGGTTTCATTTAACATACAACGGAATCATTTTGTTGGGGATCCAAGATAAAGTGACAAAACTGCTCACCTTTTTCTATTTAAAAATAGTGGTGGTACCAAAGAAAAGAATGAAATCAGCTACTACTTCACCGTTCTAAGTTTTAAGTCAATTCGATTATTTTGCGTACATATAAATTTAAACATTAGTTCTATTTCTATTTTTTTGGTTAAGATTAGTTCCATTGCTAACATTAGTATTACAGATCGACACCCGCACGCTCACCGTGTACACCAAGCGTTAGACTGTCCGCACCGCTGTACGTTACCCGGTACTGGAGGAGCCGGCAGCGTACCAAAACGCCGCACCGGGTACTGAAAATCAAAACGCCATACTGGAGAATGGGAGCTGGTTCGGGGAATCAAGCGGAGGTAGCTAGCCATACTGGAGGACAGTGTGGGCCAGCCGGAGGTATTGGATAATCTGGAGCAGAGAGAAAGGGTCTGCACCTGGGCGGGTCCCACCATTTAAACAAGCAAAAAAAATGTTATAACTTGCAAAACGAAAAAACAAAATTAAATTTCGATTACACCATTGAATTCGTAGTGATAAATACTTCAAAACTAGATATCACGTGGATATATTTAGATAACATTACAAGTGGGCCCCATGGTTGGGATAGAGATAGAGTATCTTTGTAAAGTATGGGCGAGTCTTAGCAAAACGTAAATAAAGTAGAAATCTTGATGATTGGGATAGAATATTAAGCTTTTAGAGTCTGAAGTTAAAGTATCAGGAGTGCGGATAGTCTTACTCCCTCTCTCTGATAGTCTGATTCTCGAGCGCCGAAAGCACTCCAGCCGGAACCAAACCCCACTCGATCCATGTCCACCGTCCAATCCAAATCTGACGTACAAGATTTCTTCATCAGACCTAAACCCCTAACGCGCCTATAAAATCCCAGCGACCAGATCTCCCCATTTCTCCACTCTCCTGCACGCCGCCTCCCTCCGCTTTCCCCGTGTACACCGGACCAATCACCGCCAATCACTTCCCCATCCCGTTCGTTCCGGCATGGCGGAGCAGCCGCAGACGCACGAGGAAGGCGGCGCGAGCCCCAAGCACGAGTCGCTGATGGAGAAGCTCGCCGACAAGCTCCACGTCGGCGGCGGCAAGGACGATTCCTCCTCGTCTTCGGACTCCGACAACGACGAGCGGCCTCGCCCCTCGGCGCCGCCCGCCGACGAGGTCAAGCAGCCCTCCTTCTCCGACTCCGCCGCCACGGCGGCAGCCGAGCTAAGGCCAAGGTGTTCCGCCTCTTCGGCCGCGAGCAGCCCATCCACAAGGCCCTCGGTGGAGGCAAGCGTAAGGCTCTGTTTCTCATGCTCTGAATGCTGCTCTCTTTTTTGGGCTCGAAATCGCTAGATCGGATCTGGATGTGGGGGATCTGCCGTCGTGCTTCGTCTGGGACTACGAGATCTGATTATGGAATGGTGCTAGCTAGGGTTTTTAGGAAGGAACTCGTCGTTTGGATCGGCCAGCGCAGTCCCACGGTCTGGGATCTTACCTGTCCTTCACAAGTGGAGCCGGCCAGTATGCTTGCTTATTTTGTGCTTGCTTCAAATTTGATCAATGCAAGCTATTGCACGTCACTACTTAACCGATCCGTATGTCCTTGAATACTTTTCACTGCTAAGCTTGTCTCAACTGTAATTTTTGCAGTGTCTGGTCTGCCACACGAATACTGATGCAATTTCTGTAACTATCATACTGCGACTGCATTATAAACTGCATAGGTGACATGTAAACAATATTGCCAGCCACTTGAATTCGTGTGATCTCTCGTGTTTAACATGGTGGTAACCAATTGCTTAGCATGTTTGTACCAATTGCTTAGATGCTTATCTATGCTTTGTTATGTCTGCCCTCTTATTCCGGTGGCTTTCTATATTCTCATATAAGGATCAATGCTTCAGGAGCATTTTGGTTACTTTTGGATTAGGATTCTGAGAATTTGAAGTTTTTAGTTTCTTTGCAAAAGAAACACCTGGTAGCCTTTACATTATGTTTATCTCAAATAAATGGAATTTCATTAGAGCTGTTTGATACTACCTTATCTAAACTGAAATGGAAGGTCTTCCTTTAAAGAGATTGTGATGCTTGCATTCTGTGGTTGTGCCTGGTTATCCGTCTTTAATGTATACAAATGAAATGACAACAAACATATTATTTACTCATCGTTTTGTGTCTACACCTGATATTTTCCTGGATTAAACTACTTGATTGGTAAACTTGATTAGTGTAATGATAATTGTGATACCTAATGACTTGACCGTCAGTCATTGTCCTATCGCACTCATTATTATTCTCTATTTTGCAGCTGCTGATGTGTTCCTATGGAGGAACAAGAACATCTCTGCTGGAGTACTTGGTGGTGCCACTGCAATTTGGATCCTATTTGAATTGCTTGGCTACCATCTTCTTACTTTGTTTGCCATGGTCTCATATTCTCTCTGGGTGTTCTCTTCCTCTGGTCTAATGCTTCATCATTTATCCACAAGTAAGATCTCACCACATTATCATAAATTGCTTAAATTTGTAAAAGATGTAAGTTTGCTCTTTACCAGTTATGTGGCCATAGAATAACTTCATGATGTGAAATTTTGTTCATTAATTCAGAGCTCCCCAAAAGATCCCAGAGGTGGCCATTCCTGAAGATTTAGTTATCAACATTGCGCTGTCCACTTTCGTTATGAGATCAACAGGGCTTTTTGCCAACCTCCGTCAGATTGCTCTTGGCGGGACATAAAGAAGTTCCTAATGGTATGTCTACTATGCCATTGCCTATGATGAACAATGGATCATATAACAAACTATACTCTTGTCTCAGTTTTTCTCTCTATTGGAAAAAATAGGTTATTGCTGGGTTTTGGTTCCTTTCTGTTCTTGGAAGCTGCTGCAACTTCTTGACCTTGGTTTACATTGGTAAGAGACCCAAGCAATTATAAAAAGCCTTTTTACCCCTCTTTGATGTATCTGATTGGCTGACATTGTGCTGTCTCTCTTATGCAAAACAGTCTTTGTGGTGCTGCACACAGTACCTGTCCTGTATGAGAAGTATGAGGATCATATTGACTCGTATGGCGAGAAGGGCTGGATTGAAATTAAGAAGCAGTATGCCGTGTTTGATGAGAAGGTTCTGAGCAAAGTTCCAAGGGGTCCCGCGAAAGACAAGAAGCACTAGAAGCGTGATTTGAGGTTGCTCTTAGTAGGCGATGCTAGCAATCGGTTCAAGTTCCTCGGGAGGCGGCGCTTTTTGGTACGAGCACCAATTTGCCACCTATGCATTATGTTGTGAATGGCTGCTTAGTTGTTTGGTTTTGATGGGTGTAGCCGAATTGCTAGCTTTGCCCTTCATCAGTGATGGAGACGCAGCATACGATTTTCGGTAGTGCTGTTTGATTTTGATCTGTGTTGTAAGATGTCGGGTGCAGACTGTACCTGCGACACTGTTTTTGCTACTTGTCTCAATGCAGTTTGGAATTTGAAGATATTTATGGCCTTTTGCTGTGTCTAGTGATTTTGTGGTTTTGACTGTTGGGTACTAGTAGACTGGTTAGCTTGTTGAGAAACATGCTTCGGGATAAGGCTGTGTGGGCAATTTTAACTTGCACAGTCAAGCAGCAGAGACATGCTTCTTGAAAAGGTCTTTCCATTCTACCTTCATGCTTTGCTATTTGGGGAACAGTATCGCAACATGAAAAAGGCAGAAACATGCTCTTATCAAAGAAGCTCGTTCAGTTCCCCTGAGATTCATGAAGATATGCTTTATCAATAGTGCCCGTTTGCTCATAGTTAAGTGCTGTTAGCCTTCTGGTGGCACCGCACCGCACAGGAGCAACCATACAGTAAGCTTCACAGAGAGGGCAAAGAGACCTCACGCATCTGTACTGTAAACCTTTCGCTGCTAGCCACAACCTACCAGTCTATACCTATACAGAAGGATGACGGGACCAGGCAAAGAGAACGAAAGAAAAGAGCAAACTGCACCGCAGGTTCATTATTAGTGTGTAATACAACAACCAGCACAGGCAAACTGGAATTTAGGTGGAGATTAAAATTGTTCTTCCTTGTCCTACACCAGAAACTGGCTTTTACGGCCTGATCTTTTGTCCCCTAACACTCCCCCCGTTTCTCATGTTCTTATACATGTTCGGCCTATTTTCCTCATGGCGGTTTTTGTGATCTAATCTACTTTTGAAATTATATGTCCATACATTTTTGCGTGTGATGTCCATATTGCTCACAGGAAGTAGGTCAATTGCTGCTTCTTTCTGGAGCCTCCTTCACCATACAACTCGTTCCATTGCCTTAGCTCACTCATTATTGCGCCCTCAGCAGCAAAACTTGCAGCCACCTGAAATTTCAGAGTTTACAGAGTATATTAACAACTATGAACTACCATTAGTTTATTTTTCAGGATGAGAAATGTTAATCTGCTTCCACATCTTTTCAAATTCCACTTGATAAGATTAGAGGATGGATTCACCTGGTTCTTCGCTTCCTTCAGATCTTTCATGTTCAGCGGCCTTAGAATGATGGTCTCCTCCTTTTCTTTCTTCTTTGGAAGATCCGATGGGGTTTCTTCTTTTTTTCACGCTTCATCTTCTCCTGGAGACATTGAAGATAAAGCTTGCATAGTGAATTCATTCACAAAATTCATCATGAATTCTTAAGCGGGGTTTGGTTTGGTTACCAGCTCCTTCTTTCTTTCCCTCTGGATTAGCTCCCTCACAGGACGATATGCTGCCGTCGTGCACAGGTTCTGTACAAGAAAAATTCAGGGTGGAGCAGAGTTGATCTATACTTTAGTTCGTAATACACATATATATACACATCTCTCTCGCGTATTCTCAGAAAAATAAATCGGAGTTGAGCATGGTGCCTTCGGTTTCATTTTTGGGTGTGCAGGGGGGCATGTGTGTGCATTCATGTTTCATGCTACTGACCTTGAGATCACTTCCACTATATCCTTCTGTCATGGTTGCTAGCTCCTTATAGTCCAGCCCTTCATCAACTTTCTCCTTTGACAAAAGTCGCCGCATTATGAGTTCCCGACTTTCCGACGATGGCAGACCTACCATGATTCTGTTGAAGAAAAAGAACACAGCTCAGGGAAGAAACTGAGGGATGCATAAATGTTACTAGCATCTTGGGGAAATTATACAAACCTTCGCTCGAACCTACGGATGATAGCCTCATCAAGATCAAAAGGCGGGTTGGTCGCTGCAAGAACAAGAATTCTCTGATCTGGCCTTGACAAGAGGCCATCCCAGTGTGTCATAAATTCATTCTTGATCTTCCTCATTGCCTCGTGCTCTCCAGCTCTGTTCCGCTGCCCAAGCATGCTATCAACTTCATCGACGAAAATGATGGTTGGTGATACTTTGGCAGCTAAGCGTGAACAATGCTCGAACATTCTTTTTCGTCTTCACCAAACCACTTTGATGTGATAGTCGACATCGAGACATTTATGAAACTTGCTTGAGCTTCATTTTGCTATAGCCTTGGCAAGCATAGTCTTCCCCGTTCCTGGAGGACCAAAAAGTAATATACCTCTGCAGGGCTTAAGAAGACCGCCTTTGAAGAGGTCAGGTCGTCTAAGAGGCAGCATGACAAGCTCATGAAGGGATTCTTTGATATCATCCAAGGCACCAATATCATCAAATGAAACTCAATTTCATTAGCAGGTATCACTTCTGGTCTAATACGCTTTTTCAAACTCATTATCTGGTGGCACTTCCTAATACAGAAAAGAATGAAATTACAAGTTACAGACTGGCAATTGTTAAATTAGTTACTCTAAGGCATGCATAGAAAACTATTAAGAAGAACTAAAATAACATTACCGGTGCTTTTTTTGCAACTGGAGGTGGATTGTCCTTCTTCTCAGCTCTATTTTGCTCTCAACTCTAGCAGCAGGGGCACTGGCGGGAGCGGCAGCAGCAGCAGCAGCAGCACCAGCCGGAGGTCGAACAGGTGGCAGTGATGCTGCAGGTTTTGTTTCTGATTTCGCAGTGGCTGGAGCAATTGCCTTTTCAGCAGCCTATACATTTGATGTATGGTATGTGAATACGCATAAATTTGAAATGTTTTCGAGACAAGTGAAACAAGAATACCTAGGGGAATCAGTCATCTTTATATCAAATTTTAAATGGTAAAATATTTTAGATACTCTGTGCCATATCAATCCAAACATCGTTGCACTATTCTCACTTTCTCAGTATCAATCTGAATGTCATTGTTTTGATGTAACCAGTGGTCATCTTTCCATATAAGTTAGCATTGTTATAACAAGTTTGGGAATCCAGTAGCCTTCTTGGATACATAGGGAATCCAGATAACCAAACCTCAGAATGTAGCAAAAAGGTACCACTTTCTTTATCACCATTTGTATATTTAGCAGTAGTCATTGCAAGAGTAAACAATGGTCTTTTCTTTTTTCATCAATTTATGTGTATCTAGAGTGTATATCTTGATAGTTGCCAAAAAAAAAAGAGTGTATATCTTGATTAATATATTTAGCAGTACGTAGTCATCACAAGAGTAAACAATGGTCTTTTTCATCAATTTATGTGCACCTATAGTGTATATCTTGATCTTGATTAGTTATAATATTACATTCGACAAGGATAAACATTAATTGAACAAACCTTTAAGGCATCATCCGTCACTTCAATTTCATGCTGTCCTTATCGCCCATCTTGTTGCCTTGAAAAATTTCCAATGCATGGGACAAGCTGTGCCATGAAAGAGTCATAAACCGAGGAAAAAAAAAAAAATATCTACACAGAACTATCTTAATTTGCTAACCTCTTTGTGGATAGAACTAATTTCCCATTTCGGTACTCTGGATCTCTTTTATTCATCAAGTGATATGAAACCGCAGACACCACAATCTCTTCTATATACTTGCTAAGGCACATAGTATCAGATAGGCAAATCGAGCCTAAATCATCACATTCAAGATCATTTTCTGCAAGGACTTCCATAATATGATTTCGGTTATCTTGAAACTGAATCATCTTCATGTCTTCTTCCAATTGGGAGTTCCAACTTACAAGGTGGTTTTTCGTTTTCAGGTGGCTTGATTTCTATATTATATGGAAATAGAATAGTCAACCTGTCGTCCAACTCCTCATCACTGTCCATATCTACGATCCTTGATCCTAGGACTAACACGGGTCCTTCAAGCTTGTTTAGTAGTTTTTCAAACAGGAGATACATTTTTGGGGATTTGTGAAGGAACTTCTCAACATCTCTTATATACAGTACGACTGGGTACTTCTTTGACACTGAATGCAGAACCTTGTACAGCGCTTGAACTAAAATTTTCTCATCAAAATTCCAACTGCTTGTGCGTCTAAGAGGAGCTGCATTGATTATCAAACATGACCATGAGAACAGAAAAGATTTATAAATCAAATCGACACTGCAGCAAGAATTACGAAAGTAACATCTGCGACAAGTTGTATGTTTCCCCAAACTTATTCACTTCAGATATTGTTGTTTGCTTATTTTTCAACTATTTGCACACACAGTGTTATCTCCAGGAAACGCGTGAGGCACAATATTTAAGAGTTTTTTTAAAGGCTTAATCTAATTCTAACAGTTCTGTTTCTTGTAGTTTGCTCATAAATAACAAACAAGAAAACTAAGAATATTACCCGGTGAGATTTAAAAAAGTGTTTCAGAAGAACATCTTATGACCTGTATTAGTTGAAGGTCCTTGCGAAGCCATGCTACTCATATCAGAGGAAGTAGATGCATTTCTTCTGAGCTTTGGTAAGTTGGTCATACTTTCAGAGCTCCTGGAATTGCATAGAGAAGGGCATAGAAGCAACAGTAAATGCATTGTAGTTTCTGTAATAAATTCACTAAAGCCTACATTGTTTTTCAAGAATACACCAAGACTGTTATTCTCCCACCTTAATTTGACATCTGTCATGCTGTTTTGTCTACGTATAGTTCCTGAGATAAAAACCAACCAAGTTAACAAATATGCAACTGCATTATTTTATAAACTAAAAAGTTATCCAGTTATTTTATTATTCGGTAATACACATGCATGACATGCAAGTGAATTCAGTTTTATACTGAAAGAGGAACGTTTTTCCTGTAGCATTCAGAATAAATGGCAGCTAACAGACTTCAATTCAAATCAAATTTCAAATCGACACACAACAGGTACAGATTACATCAAAGGAGGAGAGAAACATGTACGTCCTTTTCTCTCTCTAAACAATCAGGTTCTCAGATAACTGAGAGCGACAGGAATGGGTTGGTTCCATTTATTTGAGCTATGGAATTTGTGAAGTCAGAGTAATATCCACTCCAGAATAGATGTTTTATCTTGTCCAAGGAGACGGAGTCTAGATGTCTACGTGAACTGTCTAACACAGATCCTGTACTCATATTTATTTCAAAACTACTAGATGACCAAGCGATATACTTGCACTAGAATGAAGAGCTCAACAGTATTTACTAAAAATGCCCAGGTTTCACCTTTGGGCTGTTCCTTTTGTGAAAGGATTGAAAGAGATCCAAGCAATCCTGACACACGTTCAAGCGTCGTCTCGGAGATTGATCTTTTAAACGGCTGACAAGAAGAAGAAGAAAAAATGCTCTTCTGTTAGCAATTAACTGATCTGTGAAGCACCAACTAGATCAAAGCTTGGCAACGATATGCAGACATATTATACCAGCACTAGAGTAACCTGAATGACGCTATGGGCACGTCACAAGATATGGGTAACCTCACTACCTCAGAAAGTCAGAAAGTCAGAATGTTTACCTTCTCAGTGCTGCCACCAGTGCCATATTTGCTATGGATCTGTAAGGAAGGAAACTTTTTGGTTACAAGATGAACACAATCAGTGAACGAAGGGAGAACGTTTCAGCCAAACTGACCTTTATAAGAAAATCAGTAGGATCTAGCAACAGCAACTTTGCTTGGAAATAGTGGGCAAGCGCCCTGGCAAGCATCTGCTGGTAGAGCTCTTCAGGAAAGGACCTTGGGTCTTAGTTGAGTGATGCAGAAATAAACTGGCTGAGCGAGTGCCAATCGAGGATAATACTGTACCTGCAGGACCTGACAGCAGGATTGCACGGCTGGCTGGAGCGAGATTCCTTGTGTACTTTGAAATTTCTGCTTGCTTCAAGTGAACGTACGCCGCGCTTGTCAGCACAACACGTGTTTGCTCACTGCGAGGTGGAATCGGAGAACAAGATGAGTACAATACAAGAGGGAAACAGTGGTGTACACCACACCAGTGGGGAGAGGGGGGAAAACAGAGCTCACTGTATGCAGTGCATACCCTCATTCATACACGATCAAAGACAATCAATTTAGGTTTTTTTAATTATCAGTAAACTGATACCATAAAACATGCATTTTTTTGCTCATCCAAAACCGACTTATATATCTTATAAATAATAAAGTACTAAAAAGATTGAAACACAGCAAACTGTCAAACTGCTGTATCCTTTTTTTTTTTTCCTCAGAATGATTTCTGTCACCACCTTTCGTAGTATCCATACATCTGATTGCACCAAGGCACCTGCGAGATCTGCTTATTTATGCTCTAAAAATCCATCAATTTGTTTTGTCCTATAAACGCAGAGATCGGAAACAAGGTAGTATACTGATGGTTTTGTTCATCGATAGCGACCGGAGGCAGAGTTCCTTTGCTGGCCCTGAGCCTGAGCCTGAAGATCACACACACCTTTTATCCCAGTTTTTTTTGCCCTCTGATTCGGAGAACACGCAGCTCGTCTACTCGTCTCATGTACACGTAGTATGCACATCACATCAACGGGTAAAAACAGGAAGAAAAATGCATCAACAGACAGATCCGAAGCAGAGCAGGCAAGGCGACGACGCAACGCAGCAGCTGGAGGCTGGTGCAGAGACAGAGTCTCGTGTCTGAAAGGAACTCTGTCTGAACTGACGTACTACGTGCGTGTAGTTGTACCCTTTTGTTTGTGCAGAAAGCAGCAGAATCATCCATGGGAGGAACACGTAGTACGTACACAGAAGGAAGGGAAGGGAAACTAGACCTGAGGTAGTAGGGGAACTCGTCGAAGGTGACCTTGCTGTCGGCGGCGCCGTCGACGAGGAGGCGTCGGAGGTCCTGCTCCACCCTCTCGACGGTGACCCCGCGGCCCTGGAAGAGGCAGAGGCGCCGCGCGCGGACGCGAGGCCCAGGCCGACGCCGACCCCGATCCCGATCCCCAGCGCCGACATCACCACGCTCTTCCCCTCCATGGCGACCACCGACCTGGCTGCTCCTGCTCCTGCTCTCTCCGGCCGGCGGCGGCGCGGCGGGGCGCGGCTAAACTTAACAGGTCCGGCCGGGGCGGGGAAGGGCAGGGAGGGAGGATCGAAGAGAAGGATGAGCTCGGCTCGCGCGAGGCGTGGCGTGGTCGGCGGGCCTGGAGAGGTGGTGGATGGAGGGACGCGCAGCGCAAGTGCCGGGCCTCTGCTCGTTGCCGTAGCTACCTTCTCGGTCCTTCGCTGCCCTGTCTCTCCTCCTCCCTCCTCTGCCAAGGCAAGGCACAGGCAATGGGCACAGGCAGGCAGTGCAATGGCGCGGCGGCACGCGGCCTGTGTACGTGTGTGTGATATGTACACGCACGCACGGAGACGCTCATTTCCTTTTCCTGCGGCGAATGCGATTGTGCTCTGCGGTGCAAGCATGCATGCATTCTTCACCTCCCGCATCGTTGGAATCACGAACAGGTCCTCACGTCACGTGGTACGTATAGAACCCATTCCCCTTGTTCTTTAAAAAAATGGCAATCATCGTATTCAAGTAAAACTTGTTTATTATAAGTTTGATTAATTTAAGCCAAACTTATTTTTACAAACTTGTTAAGCCCGGTTTGATTGAACTTATCGGTACAGCTTATCAGTCATGGTATAATGTTCTCTCTCATAAAAAAAGCCTTTATCTAACTGTCGACAGATTTTTGGGAGTATCTGTCTGTCGACAGATTTTTGCGAGACAAATCTGTCGGATATTTGTAACAAACAATAAAGAAAACAAATGTAAAAAGAAGACAGATTTTTATAGCATCCATCTGTCAGATTCCACAACGCCCAAGGCAAAAAAGGGCAAAGCCCATCAGCTCCCATCATATGAAGCCCAATACAATAGAAGAAAACGCTAAAAATAGAACTTCTTGTAAAACAAGAAAGAAACAGATCTGGGAGAAGACATGACGGCTGGAGAAAAAAAAACGGGGAGAGGAGGAAAGAACGCATGGCGGCTGGAGAAAAGACCGGGAGAGGAGGAAGAAAGAACACATGGCGGCTGGAGAAAAGTACATGCAGATTCACTGGAGATTGGAAAGGAAGGTACGCAATTAGATCAAAGCATCTCCAACATATTGAGTTACTCAACCACTTCAGACTTCATTCTTCTTTTTCTTCATAACTCAACAATGCCACAACTTGTACCTGGATGTGGAAAACAGATGCACTTTGTAGTGAACAACAAGATCTTAATTCTAAGTAGCCTAAAACTGCAAAATTATGGAACTCGATGCGCTCACCTTTCTGTGACAAAATTATGGACATGGAAGGATTGTTATAACACAAGCTTACTTATATGTTTACCAGGAAACTGAACATTCCCCTATCTGCAGCAACCTACATTAGTAGAGGTTCAGTTAAATCATCATGTAGCAGAAGGACCATACTAGTTAGTAGCAACACGAATCTAAATCCATATATGCTACAATGGTATCTTATTTGAAAGGAAAGATTTGCACTATGATCTGATCAGAAACCTGTACAGATTTTTTTCCTACAAAGCACCATAGTACTGCACAGATTTGTAGTGAAATCAGCCATTTTAGTTTTTCTACAAAGCACCATAACACTGCACAACACACAATCTAATGGTACAAGAAATCTGGATGGAAAATCAGTCATTACTTTTTGCATTCCTGATCTGATCAGAAACAACCAAGAAAACTGGTGGCTGGGGTAATCCTTTGGACTGCAGCTCACTTTTTAAAATCCTAGAGGTACATACCCTTATTATGTACTAATTTTTGACAAATTTCATGTAAACTTCGCTGCAAAAAGACCGCAGAATGATACCAGAATCATCGGCAGCAATTGGAGGCAGGTTCATGGGAGCGAACCACAAAAACAGCGCAATACAAGCAGGAGGTCAGGTGCTTGAACAGGTACTTAACTATTCAGCATTCATTGTGTTTTTTTGACATAGAACAAATAGCCTGTCTAAAGTTACCACTTGATTTATTCCCTACACCCCATTTCAGGCAACAAATATACAATACGAGGAATCACAAATCAATTGTACACAGCCACAATCAGCAGCTACTGCATTGGATTTGGATGGACAGTTTTTTGATATAACTCAAATGAGTTGTAGTCAATTACTTCAGCAGATGGTGGCAACAAATAACAACACATGGAATGATGCAGATGATGAGTTGTCTAGGCTCATGATGGATCTACCTATACAGAGCTATGCAGGGCTTCTGACAGCACCAGAAAGCTTTGAGGTACAAAAAGGCTTTATTATACTTTTTATCATGTTGTCTGCATAACTATGAACATGTTGCCAAATCAATAATTTTATTTTTGTAGAACAATATGATCATAACGACAAGCAGGGTGAGTGACCAAGCACCTGAAAACACAACCAACAACTCTGTTCTCACATCATATGAGGGAATGATCAGAAGAGGCAACAATTCAACCTTTGATAACCAAGACATGCTATATTTGGATACAGAGGTACAAATACTATTCACTTTTAGTTTTCTAGCATAAAGACTACAATACATGGACAAAAAAGGATAAAAGATGCATATACCTCATCTTTCTGCAGTTTGAGAATACAGAATCTACAAAGGAAATAGATGACACGCACTGGGACATAGACCTGTTTAGACAAATCCATCAGAGTCAGGTACAAATTTTTTTTTGACTCATAGCAGCAATCAACATAAGCAACTTAAAATTCAGATTACATGGTTTGCTATTTCTAACATATAATTAATGTTCTAACAGGAACAAGAGGTGATACCAGATCAAAGACATGGAAATGATAAAGGAGAAGAAGAGGAGGACGAAGAAGAGGATGAAGAGAGGCCAATTCAACCACAAATAGCAGAAAGGGACACATCAGACAACAGGACTAATAGGACTAATGAGGCAGGACAGGAGCGAGATCTTTTTGGATGAGGAAGACGTGAACAACTTTCTAGAAAATGAAAAGGTAGCTTCAAGCCAAAGTGAAGAACAGGAAATTGGAAATCAGAACATCCCATATAAAGGGCAGGAGTTCACGTCTCCTACTGAAGCACACAAATTCCTCAACGAATATGCTGGCTCTATAGGATTTGCAGCAATTAGAGCTCACCATGCTCAAGCCACAGAGCACAAAGAGAAACAAGGAGATCATTAGAGTAACCTATAGGTGTAATAGACAAGGACAACAAGATAAATCAAGGGAGGGGAACACACAAGAAGAAGAGGTTACAACAATGAGAGACACAAATGTACTAGTGAAAACAGATTGCCAGTGTCAAATGGTTATAAGTGAAAGAAATGGGGTCTGAGAGTTACAAGGCTAATCCTAGAGCACAATCACCCGATGGTTTCAGGAGCAAGATATTTCAGGGTCCACAAAGATATGACAGAACAAGAAAAGAAATTGATTAGGACACTAAATGAATGCAACATACCGACGAAAAAAAGATGATGTATCTTCTTTCACATCTTCGAGGTGGGCTTGGAGCAACGCCATACAGAGACAGAGACATCATCAACTACAGAAACAAAGTCAAAAGAGAGACAAGTCAAAACAACATGATGCAAGCACTTGTTTATTTCACTAAGAAGAGGGATCAAGATCCAAGTTTCTATTACAAATTCCTTGCGGACAATGAAAATAAGGTCAAGTGTGTGTTCTGGACAGATCCAAGGTCAATCAGATACTACCAAGAGTATGGGGATTGTGTTAGCTTTGACACAACCTACCTAACTAACAAGTATCACATGCCATTTGCCCCCTTTGCTGGAATAACAGGACATGGCCTTACATGCGTATTTGGGTGTGCACTGATTTCAGATGAAAGCACAGAGACATTTAAGTGGCTGTTTCAGACCTTCCTTGAAGCAGTAGGTGGGAAGCATCCAAAATCAATCATGACGGATCAGGATGGTGCAATGAGATCAGCAATAGCACAAATATTCCCCCATGCTAACCACAGAAATTGTGTGTTCCACATCAAATATAAAGCTGAGCTTAAATGCGGGAGGTGCATGGATAAAAAGAAAGGACTCAGAGACGAATTAAAGGACATTATAGACAATTCATTGACAAAGGAGGAATTCGAAGATCTATGGCAGAAAATGCTTATCAGTCATGAGGTTGAGCACATACATTACTTCCAAAACATATATGCTACCAGAGAGAGGTGGGCACCAGTGTGGTTTAAGCATGAATTCTACCCATTCATAAATACAACATCAAGAAGTGAAGGGCTAAATGCTAGATACAAAAGGAATGTAGGCCCCAGTACAGCATGACAAGTTTCCTAAAAGAATATGAGAGGATTTAGGAAACAATATATGACAACGAAGCTCAGGCAGACCATGAGACAAGCACTAAACAAAAGTCAAAATTATGGCCAAACTACTACATGGAGCGGCAAGCACAAGAAGCATATAACTTGAAGATATTCAAAAAATTCCAGTGGCAACTTAGGCGCGCAACTATGTTACAGGCAGACGAGGTGGATAAAGACAGGACCTACAATGTATACACACCACCAGATCATCCATATCAAGAATTCAGGCACAGAACTTACATTGTTAAAATGGATCGACAAAGCGAAGACTTCTCTTGTCAATGTGGGAAATTCCAAAAGGATGGAATGCTATGCAGCCATGTCCTGAAAGTCATGATGAAAAATGACATTATAAAAATTCCAGAAAAATACATCATCAAAAGATGGAAGAAGAAGGAAAATAAAATGTTCTGGACAGCGCCAGCGACCTTACCAGTAGACAATACGGTGCTTAGATTCAATAATCTATCACTGATGGTTGCAGAGATGGTTGCAGAAGGCTCAAACTCAACAGAGAAACATGACTACGCCGCCAAAGAGATAAAGAGAATAAGGAAAGAGATGACACAGATGGATTCAAGGTCAGCAGAGACAACATTAAACACTCCAGATTCAAACATAGCACCACAACCAGATATACAACTGCAAAACCCAGATATTGCACAAACAAAGGGGAGACAAGCAAAGTCAAACAAAAGGGCGATGCCCTTGGTTGAGGAATATAAGCAACAAAATAAGAAGAAGAGAAAGTACACCTGCAAAACCTGCAACAAGTCAGGGCACAACAGTGCTAGCTGCCCTTCCAACAACAGCACAAGCACATCCAAGATTGCAAAAGTAGGACCAGCAATACAGTAAACCAAAGATTGTATTAAACCAATGAGATTAGTACTGTACAAGTGATACTTTAATGTAATGTTCTACTTCAAAGACTCTATTTATGTAAAGAGCTACATGCTACTTTGATAAACCAATGAATTACTCGACTACAGCCAAAACCCAAAGCTTCCTGAGCCTCTAAATATTTCCAAACACTACAATTTTGTAATTTCAAAACCATTCCCTAGTATGGGGCCATGAGTTTTTTTAGAAAAAGAGAATTTGCACACAAAACATTGCCTAGTAGCGGGGCATCATTTCTGTTTTCAAAAGAAGAAAAAAACCCCCCCAAAAACCATTGCCTAGCATGGGGAATGCTATATTTTTTTCTAAAAGAGAATGACAACAAAAAATTGACTTCTAGGGGACCATGCTTTTCAAAAGAAAAAAAAAAAGAACCAAAAACCATTGCCTAGTAGGGGGGCCATTTCTTTTCAAAAAGAGAAACAACTCACAAAAAAAAAAAAAAAAGCCACCTTCCCAAAGCCAAAATTCAAATCCAAAACCACAGCCACATTCCCAAAAATCCCAACACCCCACTCCTTCCACAAAACTACCTTCCCAAATTCGAAACCCCACTAACCAAAAATTCTGACAAAACAAACCAACCTAAAGAAGGAAACCACCTCCAATATAATAACAACCTCAACCAGAGAGAGAGAGAGAGCACAAACACAGACAACCCCTCCAATATAATGACAACCTCAACCAGAGAGAGAGAGAGAGGCACACACACAGACAAAAAACAAATACCTGTCAAAAACAACAAATAGACTCACACTACAACCAGAGAGAGAGGCACACACAGAGGTAAGGAGAAACAATACCTGTCAAAGACACTAAAAACAACACATGGGAGTGCTCAACCATAAATCATATCTGCAAGCACAAAAAATCAAACATTAGTCATTAAATTTAAACGTAATGCAGACACACAAATAGGTTCAAATTTAACTCACACACATAGACATATGGACAAAACGAAACAAAGATATTTATAAGGAGAGATAGAGACACTCAAATAATAGACCAGAAAATAAAGATTTACTTAACCATATAAAGACATGAGACAAACCACACTCACCTTCAAAAGAAGATCAAGTTTACTGGACATGAGAAAGACATCTCAAGTTTACTGGAAACAGGGCCATGCAATGAACAAAAGTTGTTTTTACGATATCAGGACATCTCAAGGAAAAGGCCAAATAAAAAAAAGTAACCAAAAATGGATGAAATTCAAAACAGCAAACGATAACAATCAAACAAAAATCATGGATCAAAACAAACTTTAATGATAGATTTTTTCCTGGATTTATAATCTCATGTACACCTCCGTGCTATGGAGAATTTGTTGCCTGGGAATATACCCTATATACTATATATGACAGCAATATCTATGGACTGTGATTGTGCTAGACAATAGACTCCTCGGTACTAAACTATTACAGCAAAAATGAATACTGTCAGAAAACATTGTGCATCAAGCCCTAGGACCTCCCTGCAAAAAAAAAAAAAAAAAAAAACACTCAAGTAAATATCTTTGTTTCATGAACAAAGCAGCAAAGACATCAGAAAACAAAAAAAAAAAAAAAACTAACCATAGCAATGAAGTCATTTACTGCACTTATATCTGCTTTATTATGCTTGGAGAACAAAAAAAAAAAAAAAAACTAACCATAGCGGATGCTTGGTATATCTTGCTGCGAGAACAATTCAGTCATCCTGACCCCATTCCCCAAAACTCCATGAACTTTATCAAAAATATTCCGCAGTCAACTCTGCATACATACAACAAAAATATTTCGGTAAAAAGAAATGTGGGCCACCATCAACACCCGTGCACATGTATAAAAATGCTGCAAAGTTACAGACAACAGTCCATATGAATAGAGATAGCAAATAAAAATAGCCAACTACCAAAAATGAATTAATGGGTGGCTGATCTAAGACACATCTAAACCTGCTAGAGTACAGCTGCTATTCAGTAGTAAAAACAAAAAAAGCCTCTCCTATTAGCTGTAAAAGCTACTAGCACCATCTAAATTGACTAAAACTACTTAAAAACCAAGAGGACTCAGCTTTGGCTTCTTGAAGGCAAGAAAAACTTGCTCCACAAGGTCAAAACAGCACATTATTCATTACACGTTAAATATTACAGAAAAATATAGATGAAAAAAACAACTTAGATGAAAAAAAAAAAAAAAAATTAAAAATGACAAATCTTACTCGTTTTCTTGTTTTGGAACAAGAGGATAGGCAGCCCAAACCCACTGAACCTTAATCTAGAGCCAACAAACTGATCCCATGCACTTAGGAAACCCACAATCTGTCAAAACATATCGTAAGTGGAAAAAAAAAAAATAGATGAGCAATAAACTTTAAAGGGGGTATGCAAGTGATTCTTACCAGCTTTTCCCCTCGTATAAAGACTGAATGCATCATCCTTCGAATAGAATGAATCAAGAAACATAAAGAAACTTCTCTTCAGGTCTATGACAAATAGAAACCAATGTCTCGTGGAGAGCACGGAAAGAAGAGCTGAAAAAAAAAAAATAGCATTAAGTTTTCATATTATAAAGACAAATGCTACTTTCAGTTTTATGACAGCTTATATAGTTTAAAAGACAGGTGTATATGCAAGGGAAAAACAAAAAAAAAATGAACTGCAGCTTTCTTTACTCAGCTGACTTAACTACAAAATTAAAACAATAATTACCAATTCACATGATGGCAGGGGTATCACATCACCAGCCCTCTTGAAGGACTTTTCCACAGAGGAGTAGTCAGGAGACTCACTCAAAAACACCTCCTAACATGGGGAAGAGTAAAAAAAAAAAAAAACGTTCAATAAAATATAAACTGGAAATGAACCACAAAACATATTTGAGTGCAGGTTTATTTACTGGATAAACTTACAGCAATCCCAGAAAATAAATAGTGCTTCATAGACAAAGACGGACGATATCCATAAAATATTTTTGGCAAAGACATTGATCACATATGTGCAAACTTGCTTTCCACCAACCATTGATTCTCCAAGTGAAAAGTATTTCAAAATGCATCCTCCAATATCGACAACAGTAGAGCTGAAAAAAAGAAAAAGATACATTAGAAAAGTGCATGATCAAATATAAGACAACAACTATATACTTATGCCACAGTAAAAAAAGGGGAAAAGGGGTCTTACTTGGCAAGTTTGCTTTTTGCTAAAGAGCAAACTGCAGTATAGACCTTTTTCTCACGAAATGGGGAATCTGACCAAGTCAGGAATAGGATCACCGACATCAGAAATCTCAATCCTATATCCACTAACAATATCCACGTAAGGTGAACGTGGATTCTCCATAGTGGCTGCTCCTTGGACATCAACTTTGCTCGAGTAGAAAACTTTTTGTTGTACAATGCATCTGAACTCTTGCACACGCCAATCAGTTTATCATTTAGGCTCACTTCTTTAACAAAGACAACATCGAGTCATTCTTGTAGTAAAAAGAGATGAAAATGTATAAATAGGCATGAAAGCTGCTGGGGAAATGGATACCATATAAAAAACATTGACCCATGATCTCTAAGGTCATAGTTTCACCATGTGTAAAACTTGATTCTATGTAACAACAACAAGAAATCTGAAAATTAAACACATGCATAGTAGACAAAAGCGGTTTGGTTTGGCCTCCATTGGCAAACATTAACTACTCAAACATCAAAGATGAAAAAAAATCAAATGTCGGGGGAGGAATCCAAACCTTCTTAAACTGTTTGGTAGTTTTAGAAGGACTAGGAACAACATTGATAACTTCGACATCGGGGAAGAGAAGCTTAGCATCAATGTTGTGTGGATCTTGCTTCTCAGCACGCTTCACTGTATTTTAAAAAAACGTCCAAAAGAACAAACACAATACCATAGATATGTTAATGAATGTGGCAAAAACAAATACTAATTTCCCAGAAAAGTAAGAAAATATAAATAAAACAGCTTACAAGGAGCTGTTGGGGATATAATAGTCACATTCTTACGCTTTAGTGGCTGGTGTAACGAACTCACAACTTGCAGGGAAAAAAAGCAGCAAATAAAAGAGGTGAAAAAAAAATCTAATGGAATTCAATAAAAATTTAACAAACATAATACAAAACACAGACCATTTGGCTTGATACATGACGATCCAACGAGCAAATTCAACAAATCAATGGCTAAATTCTCATTTTCTACTTGGAGTGAGGGGCATTTTTGAAGAACGTGCAGCAATCAAATCAACAATACCCATGATTACCTGCATCCAATTAGACAGAACATAAAAAATATTTTCCACTACATAAACCCAAATCAAAAATCATAAAAATAAAACAAACAAACCTGATTACTCAAAATAGATCCAAAATTAGACTCCAAACGAGACTTCATAGCAATCATAGAAGGTTCTGAACCGCCAATGCATGGCCATCCTACATATAAAAAAATGTGTGGAAAAAAGAAGATTCAAATGACTATTGTTGGATAGAGAATAATATAGTCCTATGTAAAAAAAAGCTTGTCTGTGGTAAAATGCTTGAAATGCTACAACATTATAGACTAATATAAGTCTTTGTTAAAACTCCAACTTGAATTGCATCCAAATCCAGCCCCCAATAACAAACAATAAGCAATCTAGGTTCATTAAAAAGTACCTGAACAGCGACCATAGATGCTAAATAGCACTCCAGCCTAGACACACGGTCTTCAAAATCCGAACAGCCAACACCATTCTAGATACAAAAAGGGGTAAGGAATAAAAGACACACAAGGTAGTCATCAAAAAAAATCATGGTATTTGCAAAACTAACCTTCATCATTGACAAGGTACTCAACATGTCAGGGGCATCTTAGATCTCAACTATTTCAAGAACTGAAACAGCAAAAAAGATCATTATACACTGAAAAAAAATATAGCGGGAAACAAAACCTTATAAAAATACCTGTTTTTTGTACAGATCAAACAACAAATCATCAACCGTGTCAGCTTCAAGTCTCGTCATTGCAAATTACGCCTGACATGTGGAAACAAAAAATATAAGCAAAAGGAGTAGCTTCTAAAAATACAGCCAAATTGACAAAAAAAAAAAAAAAAAAGGTGTGCTTCTAAACAGAAGGCAATATTCAGCAACTCGTCAAAGAATTCAGCAAAGACACAAGACGTGCAAATTAGGAAAAGAAAGATGTGTGTGCCTCTTCTGTATACTTGTTAGGCACAAAAAAATGTTTTCAGAACAACTTAGCAGGCCTGTGAGAATACATTTTCAGAGCTGAGATATAAAAGACTTTAGAGTTTGCTGCGCGAATACTTTCTGCAGACTGAAAGCAAATAACAGTTTTAGAAATGGGATAAAATGATCCAATCATATGCCCTACCCATAACATGAATCGAAATATGCAATGACAGGAAACAAATGGCTCAGTCAAAAAGGAAGCAATGTCAGGAAACAATGACCTGACCTGATCACAACAACTTTACATTAGCTTCACACCAGTATGCACATGTGAGACTTAAAAAGCCGACAACCACTACATCTTATTTAGGAAAAAGAGGCTCCAAATTTCAGAAATATGCCATAAGCTTAAGCTTATTATATCTGAATTTCAAAATATAATCAATTACGCATGGACTAGAAAAGCAGAGGTTTCACATTCAGATAACACCTACCGCTCATAAAATTATAAAAAACGCAGGCTCACAAATCATTCAGGTGATTTGAACCAAAACAATAGAAGTCCATAATTTACTATTGCTTGTTGACAGTACACATTCAGGTGTACTAAACAATGAACGTTTTCATTTATTTAAAAACATTCAGGTAATAGCTAACAAATTCCTGGACACATTCAGATACAATGTCACTATCTGACAGCTCTAATAATTAAATAATGAAGCATAATAGATCGAATGCTGACAGCTCTAATAATTGGTCAGTAAGAACAAAAATATACACAATGTAGGCATCAAAATGAATTAATCTGAGGGGATATGAATTCAATCAACATGCTGACAGCTATAAAAAAGGGTCAGTAATAACAAAATCTCCACAGACCACAAATTACAGTACCAGGAAGGGAGAGGACTGGGCGAAACATGAACGAATTTTAAATCCCACATCAAAAAGGAGGACATGCTGCTGCGCACACGGAGAAGTGCATTCATGTACGCAGCTGATTAACCTGGCCATCAACGTGCGCTAATTATTCAAGCTACAACCTGACAAACAAGCAAACTCTGAAGAACAAGCAAAATTAGCAAGGAGGTGCAAACAACTGAGATACTAAAACTCCTAGGTCAAGGTGCTCACATGGATGCATATCTAGAACCTGACGATGATGAACAACAAGCACCCAGATCTACCGAAGAGACCCCAAACAAATTGGATAAGCAACCAGGAACCCAAGCTCTGCCCCCTCAGATCTTCCCAACGCGTTGCCCACACCCAACCCCCGCCCGTTACACTCGCAACGCAGAATCCACGTACACACAGACAAAAATATATGAACCACAGAGCAGCACCTATAGAGTCAGCGGGGCAGGGGGAAGCCACCTGCGCAACCATGGCAGAAAAATGGGACAGACCCGGCGGGACAGGGGAGCCGCCTGCGTGCATCTGAGGCGAGCGGAGGGATGGGCGACCTACCTCAAATCTCCTGTGCGAGTGGCCGAGCCGAGGTCGCCTAAGGGACCAGACGAGAGCGGGAGGGGCCGAGCTCGCCGGCGGGAGGGGTTGAGGTCGGGAGGGTCGAGCTCGCCGGCGGGAGGGGCTGAGGTCGCCGCTAGGGAGGGCCGACGCGCGGGAAGGACAGAGCTCGCCGGCGGAAGCTTGGGGCACCGGGGATGCGCGCAAAACCAGCCGGCCGACGCCGGTGACAGGGCCGCAAGCGCGAGGGCGAGCGTCTGCAGGGGTTACGGGGGAGTAACCGTTGATTTGGGGAAAAGTAGGAAGAAGACGACACAGAACAACAGCAATCACAGGATAGATGGGCGCGGATTTCGAAAACAACGGGTGTGCGGGTATCGGATGTGTCTGGAAAACCAGCACGAATCGTGGAGCATATCCAAGGGACAGAAATTAGACAGATAGAAAAAAATAAAAATCTGTAGACAGAAAGATAACAAAACCCTAAAAAACATAATACATTGTTCTTTTCTCGTAACAAAACAACATGTTCAAAACTAGGCAAATTCTCTTCTACTTAATTGGAAGGTAGTCGCAAAAATCATGTCCAAAAACTTATCCGAGTCAACATATCCATGCATGACTGTACGGGACACTTGCATTTGTCCACAAAAAAGAAAACCATGCGCTGCCGGTGCCGGCGCCGCAGATCACAATGCACCACCCCGGCCAGGTGCATGCACCGACGGCGCCGGCGCTGCGGCGGTACGCTGATGGCTGATGGACCTGAATGCATGCTGCCAGTTCGGGCATGCATGCATGAATCCCCCGCTGCAACTTTTGCTCACACGGCCGGTTCTTCTCGAGCAGCGCGCCATGATGGTAACGTCACTGCCGTCACGTCGCCCATGCGGAGCAACTGTGCGTACGGTTTGAGGTCCATCTGTCGCATGGGCCTACTCCCTCTGTCACAAAAATAAATAACGTTTTCGCTTTTCCGAAAAACATCTACCGCAATTATATATTAAAATAGGATTAATATTTATATTACATAATTAGTATCATTGGAAAGATCTTTTGATCTAGTTTTTAAAAAAAATTTATTTGGAGATTTAAATCTTGTACGTATTTTCTATAAATCGAAATCAAACTTCATAAGACGAAAAAACCCAAAACGCCGTTTATTTTGGGACGGAGGGAGTATGCATGTAGCCCACTGGGGCGCATGGCGCGCTATCCTGTCCAATGCGTGTAGTATTGGTCCCAACCTCGTTACAAAAATTAAAATTTTCAAATATTAACATTAACAATTATGATTCTACAAACTATGTACATAGTTATGTGAAAATCAATAGCTAAAATACTTAAAGTGTGTTTTGGTCTCACACTTCTTTGCCTCGCTCGTCAAGGTCAGCCTCTAGCTTGGTGAACATCGACAAGGAATCTAAACATGTCTTTATTTGGTAGGAGCGACAAGTTCTGAAGTACCTCATCCGTTTTAAATTGTAATTTACTTTGACTTTTCTAAATACTATATTAATTTTGCTATGCATCTAGTTATACACTATATCTAAATACATAGTACAAAAAATAAATCTAAAAAAAAAAAAAAATGAACTATAATTTAAAACAGAGGGAGTATGCCTTAGCAAAAAAAACTTCAGTTTTTTTTTTTTTTGTTACCTTCAAGTGAGCTAATGTGGCTTGCCTAGCCTGGTAAGGATTGACTTGCCCACATGCGTAAGGCAAAACAAAAAGCTTGCCTAGTAAGACAGCAGAGGCTCGAATATCATGTTATATTTAGTCCTATGTTTGAGGCTCCCTTTGAAATAGATGTTTTTTTTTCTGCTTTTATACAAAATAATTTATATTTATGAAATTTCTACATTTTTTTTCACAATTTCCTATATTTCAACATTCAACAGGAGCTAAAAGTTTTCTCCCGGGCTCACAGATGCAGAGCACTCTTCGAGACTGTTCTAGTGCCGTTGCTACTGGGCCACGTCACCCATAATTTAGCTCGAAGCAAACGGACTTTGGGACCCCGGTGGCTTGGCCTGCTACGTGTGCGCACGGTAGTGGCTGCGAGGCTACGCGGCATGCATGCAGGGCGCTTCGTGGATCGAGGTGTCCAGCCCAAACAAAAAAATATCCGATCACGGTCGTGGGACCCACCTAGCGCTAATCACCCGCGAAATCTTTCAGAAAAGCCCCTCAGATCTTGACAATCGTTCACTGTGCGCGTGACTTGGCCCAGCAATATTTTTACCTTACCAAAATAGGGAGGAGAGACAGACACGCAGCCTGGAGAGAGGAAGCAGGCCCATGCCCATAGGCCCGCCGCCGCGCCGGAGTCCGCGAATCAGTCTCGCCCGGCCCCGCCGCTCCAAGCGGGAGACGGCCCGCGGACGCTTCCGGCCAAGAGCCCGCACGAGCACCCACCCCTTCTCCGGCTTCGCGTCTTCTTCCCTTCTCAATTCCAACTGAATCGGCCGCCGATCCCGCGCCCGCCCGCCCTCCACTCCCGCCGCCGCCGCGCCGCCTTGCGCCGCGGTTCTACAAACGCGCCGTCCCTATTCCCCCCCGGCAACACCTGCGGGTCACTTGATAATCTCCGGTAAGGCACGACTTCTCCGCCCGCCACTTCCGCGCCCGTTTTTCGGCGATGCCGTGCTTGCTCTGTTGCCTTGCCACCCCACGACCGCGATTGACGGTGGCCGCCTTCAGAAACTCGTGCGCAAGCGCGTGTATGTTCCGCCGCCGAATGCCTTTTTATGCGCGCGCCCTTCCCCTCCTCAAATCAACCATGGCGTTAGACCGCCCCGCCCCGCCCCGCCCCCCTTCGCCCTCGCTTGTTACCTGGCAAAATACGACAATGTGCGGAATCACGTGAGGAAGCCGCAGCGGACAATCGAGTTATCACCGGCACCGTGAGTTCCTTTTTTTTCCCCGTAAAACCCTCAAAAGCTACCGATGGTCACCATGTTGTTTGCTTATTTATGCCCATTTCTTAAGAGAGGATTTGATCCGTCGGGGATAAAAGAGCTCGAGGAAATTGCACGGTCGAAATTCCGGTGATGTTTGCCACACAAGAATCCGCTACATCTTCTGATTGGAATTGCCGTGCAGGTCCGTGATTCCTTGAGGACAAGTCTCAGAATGTAACCTCCTAATTCTTGGGCCCACCCGCACCTTGTCATTGTCTCAAAAACCTCGACAAAGCCGGCATGCACCCAATAACCTAAGAAGCTTTGTCAAAGTGTCATCGGAAACCCCGATTACACCACTCATACCGGGATCAACAAAGGAGTAGCTACAACATTACAACATTTGTTACAAAAATATAGATCGAGTGCGAAGAATAATAACATTAACTTTATAAATTGTGAATAAGTTACATTTGAGTAAACTTAACTTATTTTGCGGAAACTAGGTAGAATCGAAGATAAACCCGGATCATGTCGCGCCCACCGCATAACCTTGGTTAAACAAAGACGAGTCGGACCGCAAGGGGTCAACAAACCCCGAAAGTGCGGTGTACTCAACAAGACTTACCCGACTAAAGGAAATAGGAGAAGACTTCGGGAATGCTTTGGTCTAATAGGATTCAAGGTAAGGCTTTTAGCAAGAATCAAGGACTCTTTTGCGTAAAAGCTTACTAGTAGTGCATCCTTACTTTCAACATTTTAATCCCAAATAAGTTTCCCTCCTACTCTAGGTGATCTTACACCGAGCACACACTTTTAGACATTCCATCACTTATTCCAACTTCTCACTTGTCCATAATTACACTACGATGTAAGGGGGAAACCAAGTCTCCATATCCGAGAAGCACGGCGATTTGAAATCGATTAACCCAAATACTGGGAGTTCTTTCCACACGACATATGTAGCACTTAAGCTTGCATATATCAACCCTTTCCTCGTTACTCAAAACGGAACCGCGTCCCACGCCACCCGAGAATACCGTACACCTCCAATCCGGGACTTTAACCCACGAGGGTAACATGTACTCCCGCCATCTCTCCACTCCCAAAGGCGCGGTTGTATGCGTTTCCGATTTGACACCCCCAAGATCAAGCTTACCGGAGTATGTGTCCTAACTAGGGTCGACCGGATGGGATGACACCCATGACAGACGTGCCATTGGTCCAACGACCTCGCGCAGCGCGGTGCGTTCGAGTCTCGAAATCCACATATCTTACACGTTTCTAGTCCTTAATCGACAAGCCGGAAATACTACAATCGAGACTCCATTCTCAATGCAAATTACCCGACCGGTCTCAACTTATCACCATATCCCAATGGTTCCATCATATAACATCTTTTCTCATCAAAAGCCTCTTCGGGCTATCAAAAGAGACTTGTCACATTTGGACTCAAAAGTCTAACTAGTATAGCCAAAGCTAAGCGTTCTAGCATTTTAGCAAAACAGGTTATCAAGGTAGATATCGGAATAAACAAGGAATGGTAATGCATCAATTAGGTTGTCACTCAACTCCTAATTACTTAATGCAATAAAGCATAAACAAAAGTGATATAAAGCTTTTAAAACATCAAGGAAGGGTTTAAATGCACCGGGCTTGCCTCGGGTTGCGAGGAAAGTCGATTCTCAGAAAAAGATTGTCGAAGTCAAACTTGACATTATCCTTGTCGACGTGGACGGATCTTCTCTCTCAAGCTCGATCATCGCGAACCATATCAACATCTTCTCCACGGCTTCATCAAGACGACGATCCGACTCACTCTCGTATACTCTACACGTAGATAATGATGCATGCTTTAGCGTGATGGAATGGTAAACATGATGCTTGATGGATGCATGAAATGATAAACAACGTAGAGTACAACTTTCCTTCACGATAAAGTTGCAAACCCAACAAAACCAACTTCATTTGAACTACTCTACAAGATATCATCACCATTGCCTAAGGAGCTCTCAAGGACCATCTGACAGTGGTGTGGTTTAGGGTTCACAAAACAACCCAAAATCTACCCAAAACCCTAAGTCGAAAGTCACTAATCATCTCATTTTCTAATTAAATAAATAAAGCATAAAATAGAAAATAATTTAAACATTTCAAAATGGCTCCAAACTTTTTATACAAGTAGGTCATATCATAAAACAGCACCAAATAAAGTTTCATGATTTTTGGATAAATAAAATAATTATTAAAAATCAAGGAAGATGCATTTTTCAATTAAAATTTGTATTTTTAAATCATGCAAGAACTACTCAAAATCAAAGTTTCAAATTTTTCAAGGATAGACATACTCATGGGAAGGCTACACAAAAATTTTTAGAATTTTAGAAGCTCTATTTGAATTTATATGAAAATAACAAAAACAGATACTATTCATATAAATAGAAATTGAAAATTCATTTGCTAAAAGAAAAAGGCCTTCGGGCCTGAAGTCATTTGGCCCAGGTTGAACAGTACCAGACCGGCCCATATGAATAGTGAAAAGCCGGCCCAACAGCGGCCTATCCAGGCCTTGACTTGGCAATTTTGTAAAAGGCCCCCGGATTTTTATGAAATTACGAACAGGTATAAAGTACTATTCACATGAGTTAAGAAATTTACATTGGGAATCCTGGAAAATATTTTTCTTACCTCTGGGTCCTTCTTCTTCTATCTTCTTCGTTCTTCTCAGAAGAACCGAACAGGGCAGGGGAGGACGACGGGCGTCGGCCGGCCTCGCTGGTCGGCTGCCGGCGGCGTAGAAGGGGCGGCGGGCCACGACGGCGTCGGGCCGCACCCGCGCCCAGCCCTGGTCCGGCCGAAGGCAGCCCGCAGTGGCCTGGCCACCCGCGCGGCTGACCAGAGCGACGGCCACGGCGGCAACGGCGTCGGTGGCCTGCGAGCACGGCGAGGAGGCGGCTGGAGGGCGAAAGCGGAGCGAGGGCAAGGTAGAGACGCTCACGGGCGGCTGGTGGTGGCTGAGGTGGAGAGAAACGACGACTGCCATGAAGCTTGGCCGGCTGTCCATGGCGGCGGCGTCCGGCGTCGCGCGCGGCGAGGACAAGCCCGAGGGGAAAAACGCGAGGCGAGCGAGGAGAGTGAGGCGGAGCTGGCTCTGGACCTCTCTGGATGAGCCGCGAAGCTCCAGCGCGCGACACAGAGGAGGTGGGCGTGGCAGCAATGGCGTGGGCGCTCTGGACACAAAAATCCATTGAGGCATTACATCGAACAGTTGACACGTGTAAAAGAAGGTCGGTTTGGATGTCGGTTTGGGCTATTTCTGGGCCGAATCTCGACATGGGCCAAGAGGCAAAAATGTTCACCTCAGATCAACCTTCATTTTTCATAACAGGCCCATGATCATTAACTGCTCAGATTAAGAGATAATCATCTCCAAAACTTGCATTATCAACGACTTAATGATACTTGGAAATGATTGTCAAAACCTTGTCAAATCAAATCCGATCGATCTCAACTTTTTGATATGTTGGTCTTCAAAGCATAAACTCAAATCCGTATTTTTGGTCCAACTCAAGTTGCTTAACAAAATCTCGAGAACGCGAGACGTCGATCCTGTCGGACACTAATTTCAGACTTAGAAAAATTCTAAGTCCCAAGTTTGACCTTCTCTTTCAACCTGAATTTTGCAAATTACTCTCAAAATTTGAACTAAACTCAAAAATTTCCAAAAAGTAACTTGCCTTAATTTTTCAAGATCTACAATTTTCACAATTGGACCATTTTCAAATTCAGCCTCTAAGTTTGACTTTTTGAAAAGCAGTTCCAAAATTTGAAATTTGAATTCAAAATTACTTTTAAAATCATGTAAAAACTTGAAAAACTTTGTACATGACTTTTGTTCCTCTCAACAAGATCTACAAACTAGCTTTTGAAAGTTTTCTCAAATTTTGCATAAATTTTGAATAAAATAAAAAGGGGACAAACTAGGGTTTGAAATCCGGGGTTTCGACAAGAGGGATACTTTCCGAATCTGATTCCTCTCGCGTCTTTTCGACCGACAACTTGACCATGAACTAATACACTTGTCTTTGACCAAATCCGTTGCTTAGCTAGTAATTAACACCTGGGGTGTTACAAAGTCCCTCAGTTTTGTCGAGCTAGCTAGGTCCATGAGGATTAGTCGAACACTCATGAGTCGATAGCAATGGATGCAGCCAATTACTTGTCTCATGAGCTTCAACGTCTTCTTGGGCCTATCTCTTCTGCGACTAGCCAAAGTGGCCCTTGGGATGAGAGATCAGCGATGGTTAGGTTGACTCGGAAGCTGCAGAAATATAAGAGGAATAAACGGTGGAGGCAGAGGAGAAGGAAGCATGTCGCGAGCTTTTTTCAGAAGGTGCCACTCATCATTATCTCTGTTTTGTGGTTCTTTATACATTTCTGAACGTGTTCCCTCCAAGCAGCCAAAAAATCCAACGATGTGAAATGTGACGACATCTCTAATCTTGTTGTTTCACAGGAGCATGCAGATTATGATAGAATTGACCAGGAAGCTGATGAATGGAGGGCTAAGCAAATAGCCAAGGACATTGCAAAGCGGAAGGTGCTTTCTCGTATTTGTGAAATTTGTTTCACAGTTAAAGATATATTGCAGTAGGACATAATTGTTGCTTCACAACTAATGTATTCACTTTTGTACCTGTAAACCAGGTGGAAAGCATGCAGCAGATTGCTAGAAAGAAAGCAAATGAGGAAAGGAAGCGTCTAGAATCTGAGGTACTATGGAATAAAAATCTCGTGCTTAGGTGTCCTGTGAAAGTTCTATTCTCTAGGGTTTTTTTAGAACCGTCTTTTACTAGTTATGTGCAAGCACATACCACATATTACTGAACATTGATACAAACCATTAAACCAATAATTTTTTGTTTGTATACGTTTAGTTGTAACATTTTAGGTTGTGCCTCCTATTCTAGTGACCTTTATCTAGTTTTCTTATAACTCTAGAAACTCTCTGATCTCTATACTTGTTTTAATGCTATCAATCTTAAGGGATATCATTCACCTATTTTCTTGCTTTTTTTTTTTTGAAGAGAGCTATCCTGCAATCAGTTCATGAAGAATTGAGTAGTCATTTGAATTTCTTTATATTTATACTTTACTAATGATTCTGTGGACGTTTTTGAGTTAATAGTATCATCATAATATTCTTTATTCTTTATCCTGAATAAGCTAATTTTCCCGATTGACAATTCAAATCTGGTACTTCCAGCTGGAGCTTGCCCTAATGGTCGAGAAACTTCAGGAGCTTCGGTCTATAAGAGTTCAAAAAATGAAAAAACAAGGTAAAATATTCTTATTTTCCTATTTCTTTACTTACATTCTCTGTTTTACAAAATATGTTCTGTACACAAATGAGTTGTATTATCTAGAAAATAATTAATAATCAGATTATTTTGTATTTAATTACTAAATATCAGTACTTAATCATTCATTCTCTCTTATCCTTGAAAGCATGGGCAGTGGTGGGAAAAATTATGGTGACTACTGACTATAGACTTTATTTTCCTAGTTGACTTACACAGTCAAACAACAATTCCCATTATGAACTTTTACTTAAGTGAAAGAGATGGGTTATCATTGTGTTTTTCTGACCTTACATACTATGTTATCCACATTCTGGCTTTTTTTCATGCTGAAGGCTAAACCTCTGAAGCATTTTCTCTTTTTTAAGAGAAGAGGATGTCATACCCATTTTGGCAATACAATATCTGCCCCTACCTGTTTATGATCTCACTAGCACAAACTTTTTGGAATGATAGAGTGCTCCTGTCTCTGCAAGGCTGCAAACTTATCTTTTTCCATTGGTGGTGTTGATTTTCCCTTTTTATTTTGTTCAGTGTAAATACAAGAGATGGATATATGAGCTTCTTTTTATGTTATATATTTTAGGTCATTTTCTTCCTGAAGAGGATGATAAATACCTCGAGCGTGTTAAGGCTGCAGTCGAGGAAGAGGAGCGCCAAGTTGCATCTGCTGCTCGAACTGATGCTGTTAAGGACGCTATTCTGACTGCTGAGGAATCAAGGAAGCCTCCACAGAATGAAAATTCTCAAGAAGGTGGTTCTGAACAACTTAGTGGACCATCTGAAGACAAGGACCTGGGAGATGGCAGGATAAATGAGAGAAACGACCAGGCAAGCCAGAAAACTGAACATGAAGACGAAGGCCATAGATTTGAGGGAAAAGGGCATGGACATCAAGACCCTGTAAGCAGTCTGCCTTTTGAGTTCTACCATTATTATCATGGAAGTAGCTATGATATGGGGACACTAATTGAGGTAAGTATGCTAACTTCAGAACTTTGTGCAAGCCTTTTCCTATTTATTACGAATCATATGTAAGACAGTGCAAATCAGAGAAATACAAACTAGGCTTCGTAACCTAACAGTAACCTGATAATTTTCACTTCATGGTACGGGCAATTACTCAATATACCTATTCAGTCAACTTGTCTTTTATATTGTCTCTTGTAGGTCCGTAGAATGTGGGATTCTTTCATCAGACCTGGAGGAAGGTAAGACTTCTACTTGTTTGTACAGTTTCCCCAAGTTAGCTAGATGCATTAAGCAAGCATTTCTGTAAGTATTTTCAAGTTTCTTTGCAGTTAGGTGGACGCCTCCTTCTCCGACTGCTCGGACAACGAGGAGGAGTATGCTGAGCCGGAGGCCCCCCACCGTCGTGCGGCGCGCTTGTCCATCTTGTCCTCTTCGGGCACGCTCCTGGGCTCCGCCGTTGAGCACACGGGTGGCCCCGATGTGGCTAGCGTGGACTACGCCCCAGCATCGGAAGTGGCCGCGCAGCGCTGTCGACGCCGCGTCGCCGCCGTCGGCCGTTCGTGGACGCCCCTTCCGTCGCGGCCTCCTCCTGGCGCTAGGGTACCGCCCCGGAGGTCGGCCCGGCGGCCGGTGGCGCTTCGTCCCACCACCGTTGACTTGGCCTGCATGCCGCTCTCCATCGCCCGGTGACCGCCGTCGTGTCGCTGTCGTGACTGGGCCCGTGGGGGCCATCCTCCGCCCGTCGCGCCCTCATCGATGACGACGGCTTCACCCTTGTCCAGGGGCGGCAGACAGCGCCCGGCGTTCTCCCGCCCTCGACGCCGACGCCAGGCCGCCTTCCCTCGTTTGGCCGTGTTTCAACCGCTCGGCGGGGACCACGCCGCCGCCGGTGTGCCGCCCGACCGTTACCTCCTCCGCCGCAGACGAGGCACGTGGCAAGGGATCGCAGGCGTTTTCCGCTCCTACCACGCGCGCCTCCACGAAAAGTCGCGCTGGAGCCTCCACTCGCTCGGGAGCCCCGCATTGTGCTCAAGACCGCCGCCCGCCGACCGTATCCGGGGCCGGACGCCCCAGGGGCGCCGGGTCGCCGATGCCCGCCTTCTTCGTCGGGCGCATCCTCGCCCACCCACCTCGACTTCGCATTGCCCCCGAGACCCTCGACTCCCACGCCGCGTTTGGGAGATGCGCCAAGCTGATGCGGCCGAAAGCCGCCCCCCACCGAATCGCCTTGATCGACCAGGGGCCGAAGGGGTGGCGGCCGAGTTCGCTTGCAACAGGGCGCCCGCAACCCCACCACCGCCACGCACTCTCCCGGTGGGCGGAGCTTGTGCGCCTGAGTTTGCTGCCCACGCCACGCCGCACGGCCTCCTCCCCGTCCAACTGAGTCTTTGGAGGTCCCTCCCGTGGGGCCTTCCTTTCGTCCGCCCAGCCTACCTCCTAGCGGGTGTCACGCCACCGCCCACATCCACCGAGGGCTCGGACGACCGGTGAGGGCGGACGAGTCCTTGCGAGTTCACCCTCGACACGCCTGGGGCTATGACTGAGACGAACCGCGTCCCGGATCCCCCCGCACCGATGCCCATTGCCGACGACGACGTGACGGCGAGGCCTCCCACGGGCCTCCCCGACCGGTCTCTACTCCGACTCAGCGCTGCCCACCACCTCTACTACCGACAGACCGCGGTGGACACCGGGGCCTCCTGGGAGGACGCCGCGCGGGGTGGCCGACGCCCGACCAGACTTCTTTGTCGGCGATCACCTTGCCACTGACGACCCCGCCTCACGGGCCCCGCCACCCCTCCGCTCCTCCAGAATCACCGAGGAAGGGTGGACCCTTAGACGCAAGACCCGCCTGGCCGCGAAGTCGGCGCAAATGAGATCCAAACCCGGAGCGGCAGGGCGAAGGTGATGCTCGCCAGCTCGAGGGCCGCCCGGTCCGACGCTGATGTCCGACACTCCGGGACCAGAGCCGGCGGCCAAGTTCCGTATACTCACGGCGACGATGTGTCGCCCGCAAGCTTACAACATTTGCGCCGAGCTCTTCCCCATGATGCGTCCCCCGGCGAGGGCGGCGACCAAAGGGGATTCTCGGTCTTGTCGCCGTAGCCGCTTCTCTCCTCTCGTCGCACAGTAAGTTTACTCTTTAAGTACAACTTTGTCACTCCGCCGTTCAGCCGGGCGATTGTTGTCTGTGGTGCTTACGTCTTATTTGCCAAATTGTTTTGGCTAATGTGTGCGTCGTGTAAAACTCTATTTTCCCTTAATGAAATACGTGTCAATGGACACGCTTTCGAAAAAAGTTTCTTTGCAGTTATGGTTTGTGAGCTTATTTTGTTAGCTGTAACAAGATGAATGGAAGATTAACCTCATGAGGAGTTTATTGTGAAATAGCATCTATTGACCATTATTATGGTCTAGACTCTAGATTAGGAATCACACTTGAAAAAGGTGCATCTTTGTTGGTCAATTGCATCCTGTTTGGAATGGAGCTATTCCAATTTGGAGGAGACGGAATGAAATCCAAAGGAGTTTTGCCTATTCCTGTGAAAGAACTTTGTTTTGTTCCATACGGATCTAATCTGTCTTCTAGGTGTTCAACTGCATCGATGTTGATGTTGTTATGTGCATCGATGTTGATGCATTGTTGTGTTTTCAACTTTCAAGTCAGATACACTTATGATGGCTTTTATCTTATTGCTGCTGGAAAAATATAATTTAGCATGACCATTCATTGTTTTTGCTCGAATATATTCTATTCCTATATAATAACATATACTTATTTACTAGGGTGACAAAATGGATCAGTGCTGTGGTGTGTTAAGCGTCTCATATTATATTTTCCCTGATAGTAAATGTTGCACTTGCCTGCAGCCGTATACCTGGGCACTGGGTTCAACCACCCCCTCCAGCTGATGAGGTTTGGGCATCTTATTTGGTGCAGCCCAAGTAAATCACCATGGGTTCGAGAAGTGGCCATTTCTGCTTCAAAACCACTAAAATCTTCATGGCTCCTGCAAGGTAAGCTAAGTACTTAAAGTTAGAACTTCAAGTGTTATTAAAATCTTCTAGAAATTCCGAGATGTATTAGTTCTTCCTGCCATTAACTGTTGCTAATTAACATCAGTACCTCATCATAAAATAGGAGGTACCTGTATCGTATCTCTTGGTATCTCATGTCAACTAATGATATAGAGAATTTGTAGAGGGTGCAAGCGGTTATAGTTATCTGGGTTAAAGTGCTACTTTACTTAGTTGCTTGTTCTATAAACATTTTATCAAATCCTTAATTATCTTCTAGATTAAATTATGTGTGGATTATCTAGAACTAGAAGCTTTTAGGTACTACTCATAATGTGTTTTTTGCCTTTTGAAAAAAAAAAACTTCACTCCTCTATACCCTTAGAAGGATACGGCATTCAATTTGAAAGATCATGACTTTGAGTCGAGGAAAAGAGAGAAAACACTAGCAAAGGCTCCTTTTTTATGGGGTTGTGTAGGCCTTTTGTGGTCAAGTTGAGTTGTCCATTGTTACATGCTGTCTTCCAGAATGTAAATTTGAATATTAGCCCCTTAGCATATACTCATTATCGACATATAACACCCCACTGATGATATGCTATGCTCCCAACTTGTTTGAGGTAGAAGCTTAAATCATGGAAGAAAATAGAAGTAGTAAACTTCACTCAGTGTCTCAGATAAATAACTTACCATCCAAGCTACAACATTGCACTACTCTGTGTGTCAAAAACTCAAGGCTGCTCCATTGAATAAAGTGTTATCAAGTCGTCTAGTCAATCCTAGTCGCCATGAGACTGACCAAACGACTAGTCGCAGTTAATCGTCAACCTGGCTCTGGCCATCAGTTCTAATCGTCAACCTGGTTCTAGAAAATCAAGCATGGAGATAACTCTAGGATTGCAAATTGGGCTGAAACACATGAGCACAAGTGGCCTAAGGCATCTTAGATGCAGCCCATGCCCTCACCAGCACAGCAATTCCATTCTGTTTCTGGTTGTCCACCCCTAGACTAATGTGCCTAACCGAGTTGTAGCGTCTAGTTGAGTGCAGGATACTAACTAGGATGACTAATCACGATCGACTGGATGACTTGATAACACTTCCATCCATTTCATTGGATTGATTTCAAGAAGTGTTATATTTTATGTTAATATTAATTTTTAAGTTAATATGGATCTTTCTGTTAGCTGCAACATATTTTATCACGAATCAAAAACTTAAATATAATTGTATGCTAAGTTATGTTCAGCTTCATTATAAACTGAGAATTCTTGTATATGCCTTGTCCAGGATCCAAGGACAAAACAATGACATCTTGTTAAGGCAACTAAATAGATCCCGAGTTAAATTCAGTGAGTGGTAACACCAAGTACAGACAAGAAGATACAATAACCGATTGGTCTGGGTATGACTTGGATTTGATGACAAGGTGGCAAGTAAAGCACACTGAAGGAAAGAGAAAAGACTCACATTGGTGCTCAAGTCAAGAGTAAAGTTCGTGAATTATAAGGTATAAATTTGGAATACAATCCTAAACCTGTAACTGTCAATTTCTTGACCTTGAGCTAGCTCATGGCAGTGGAAGTTGTGTGGTGGATTTGTTTTCCTCTTAATGAAATACATGCTTGGGCACGTTCTTGGGGAAAAACATAGAAGCCGTCATCTGCATGATTTTGCATATCATCTTTTAGCTTCAACACCTCAGCCACCCTACTGTTTTACTGGCCCCTTAATCATTGTTTCCTCGATGAGTGCGAACTGCCATAACACTTTTGTTGGCACTTGGCACCATTGCTAGTTTGATGCCGTATAAGATACAACCTGACATGTATATAAAAGATGATCCCCTTGCCCTTGGTCAGTGGTGATTTGACAAGATGAGTTCCCAAAAGGTTGAATTCTGTTTCTAAAAGATTTCTTGCGATCTGTGTAGTCCAGTGAACTGATGATAATAAATTATAGTAAAGGTGACTGGTTAAGCTAGAACATCGAATTGTAGCTAGCAGCAATGGATGGAATTTTAATGTCTAGGTCTAATCTACGCTAAATATAGAATGACAGTATTGTGCATCAATGCATGTCTATTTCTTCATCATTTGAACCAAAAAGAATTGTGCTAGTGCATGGCCATTTTAAGTTACGTATAGACCCTGTTTCCCTGTAACTGCATTTTGGGAGATGACATACAACCTGTGTATTACATGGGATTTGGAAGTTTGCTTTTTTCTGTATCCTGTACCATTTGGATTGAAGAAAAGCAGTCCAGCGATTAAATTATTATTATGGATACTGAAATAAGAAGCTAAGAGGTTTGTGAATTGGATGGCATTAGCATCAAGTACTAGATTAGTTAGACAATAAAGGAGATGACATGCGACTGACTTTCTGGTTATGCTTGCTTGCTCCTCCCATTCTCTCTTTTTTTGAGGTGATTGTATAGCCCAACACTGAATCCTAAAGCTTGTGGTGACAAAATCGACGAGTATGATATCTCCTTTCTTTCAAGGACAATAATGCCTGATTGGCTCATCAGGAAATTATTGGATGCACCAGGGTTTCTTGGTACAAGAAACAGAACATCCGGTGACCCTCTGACTTGGCTGAAGGAAGTTTTGTTTCTGCATTTAGGCGGGGATGTTTCTTGGTACAAGAAACAGAGCATCAAGTGACCCTCTGACTTGGCTGAAGGCAGTTTTGTTTCTGCATTTAGGCGGGGGATGTTTCTTGGTACAAGAAACAGAGCATCAAGTGACCCTCTGACTTTGGCTGAAGGCAGTTTTGTTTCTGCATTTAGGCGGGTGATGTTAATAGACATGTCAATGAAACAACTCACCTAGCTTGGCCCTTGTCACAAGAAAATAGATTACAGATATTATTGATATTAGCAAAAGTTAGCAAACATGCTGTGTAATTTGCACTACCCCTTGTCACAAGACAATAGATTCTAAACCCGTTTCTATAACGTTACAGATATTATTGATATTAGCAAAAGTTAGCAAACTTTATGCTGTGCAATTTGCACTACCCCTTGTCACAAGAAAATAGATTTTAAATCCATTTCTGGATCAGTAGCACAACGTGAAGGAATTCATTTGAAAATGATGGGAGTTCTTTCCGGACCAGTTTTCTGGCAAAAGATGGCTCCAGTGTTGCGGGTCGAAAGCGACTTGAGCTATGCTAAAATCAAATGATACACGTATGTGGTTGGGTGAGTCATGAGTGCCGTTTTGTTTCATTCACCTTTGGATTGTTTTTTTTTTTTAAAAACAAAGATTGTGTGTGTTATACATACGCCATTTCTCGATGGATTTCTGAAAGGATTAAAGGAAAAACGCTAAAGCACGGCACGCTTTTGGCTTTTAGCCTTTTTATAAGCTCCTTTTCATTTGATTTGCATTTGCAAAATGGCCACGGAACGATGGGTGGTTTGGGTGTGTGTGTGACCCGCGACTGGGTGGAGCGTGCGTACATGTGTGGCTACGTTGGTTGCCTTGCGAGTGCTGGTGTTGGGAGTTGGGCCTGGGAGGTTCCTAGTTACCTTGCTTATCAGTAATTCAACCTATCATACTACACCCAATGAGTGGCATCGGCCACGCCACTCTTATCGTACATGATGATTCCTTATATGTTGCAATGAATGTTTTGTTTACGTTTCAAAGGAGGCTGTGTATAGTTTAGATATGAGGGAGCATAGTTTGTAGACTTCATAGTGATGAGAGGCTACGGGTGAATGAATTGCGCTTTGTGAGAGAGAATAAATTAAAATAAACCTAAACCAAACAAGCCGGTTGAACATAAATATCATCTATCTCATGTCCGTTTCATTGTGCATGACTGACGACTCGCACGCGCACCGCCCCACGCGACATGTTTAGAATTGCGGTGTTTCATTGTTAGGTAGCATGCCCGTTGACAACAAAGATTATTCAATCTCTTAGATATAATCTATAGGATATTAATATGTATATATGATAACAATTTTGTTATATTCACTCTCTTAAATGTAAATAAAAATTATAAAAACATACTTAGAAATTTTTGGTGCCACATGTTAGGGGTGGGGTGGGGGTGGCGTGGCCCCTGCCAGCCCCTGGCTCCGCCACTGCCAGTGCATGATATGTTCCTAGCCGGCTCGCATACGACTGCCTCCACTGTGGAATGGGCAATTGTGGAGCTCATCAACCATCCGGACGACATGCACAAGCTCCAAGAGGAGATACGCACAACCATCATCGGTAAGCTGCGGTGCTGGAAACCGGTGATCAAGGAGACGCTCTGCTTGCACATGTCGTCGCCGCTCGTGCTGAGGGAGACGGTTGAGGACATCGAGCTGCTCGGCTACCATGTTCTAGCGTGCACTCGCGTCATCATGGACGACGGGGCACGGGTGATGGGGCGTCCACGGTCAACATGGATGAGGTGGGTGGATTGGCCGTGTTGTTGAAGAAGCCTCTTCGTCTACTCTTCTTCATCAGGGAATTAAAAATAAAGAGCTTAATTATCCACACGGGCAGTGGTGAAACTAAAGGGGCTAGCAGGGGCCAATGCCCCCTCCCCCCGCGCTAAGATTTGTTACTAGTACTAGGGGAATTCCCCGCGCGTTGCTGCGGGTATTGAGTATAATTTTAGAATAAACTTAATTAGAATTTGAAGAGTTTCATCTTGGTACTGCCAAATGTATTATATATTTCTTCAAAATGATTGATCTCTACCTGGGCTATATATGCCATCGTAGAGAAATATAAAAAATGACAAATAAGAAAGCAAATGGTTTATATTTGTGTAGGACCTTTGAATAGAACCTGGTCCTATAAAATATAGGACCGGTTTTCACCGTTCACTTCTTTCCAATGCACTGCTGCACTTTAACATCAAACATCACTTCACTTCATAAACATGGGAATGATGCTATACATTGTGGATGTCTTGATGCTTTGCACATAAGAATCTGACAATTTGTCACTCATCTCGGCGTTGCCATCAGTGTTCAATGAGGAGAGTGATGGTGGCCCTGTAGTTGACGCTGGCCTCCTCGTCCCGCAGTCTGAACTTGAAGAAGCGCGCGGAGCAGCACGGCCGCCAGCACCTTCATCTGCCTGTACGCGAATTCCTTTCCCAGGCATATCCTCGGACCGTCCTGTACTACGTAGTTTGGCGAGGGGCAACGCTCATCAGCAGCTCAGGCCATGTCATGTCATTATAAACAAACAATTGCAGCACGTGTGGTGAGTAGTGACCACCTACCTGAAAGCCATGAACTTTAAAGGGCTCTCCTGCTGAAACTCTCTGTTGTCGTCGAGCCAACGCTCGGGCCGGAAGACCTCGGCCTCGCTGCCCCATGGCATACGGGACGTAGAACACAACGTCTCCCTTGCCGACGCTGAAGCCACCCGATAGGACATCGACCGAGAAGCACTCCCTGTTGTGTTCTGATGAAACATGAAATGAATTGAATCGATGGATGATCAGACACAACTAAACAACGTTAATATATCTGCGCTCCATCCATCCGATCCTCTCTCAATTCCTCACCAAGGGAAGCGCAGGGTAGAGCTTAAGCGTTTCCGTCAAGGCAGTGTGCAGGTAGTGCATCTTGCCCAGTGTGCCTCGTCGGTGGCGGCCTCCCCAACCTCGTAGAAGGCCTTCTCCTGGACTCACGGGTGCTTGCACGCCATGTAAAAGAACCAGGCGAGCGCCTCCATGCTTGTGTCCTTGCCGGGGATCACGATGCTCAGCACAACCATCTTTGGCATAATCACATCTGATGCCCAAGGTCTATAGGTTGGAGCTGCTTCCAGCAAATGCTTTAGGATCTGGTTGTGGCAGTGCGTGGGCAGTTGGATCCACTGCCGAGGAGGGCTGAAGCGCACCAACTATTTAAATGTGAAGGCAATAACGATGGTTCAGTTCAGGTATATTAATTGTTGTTGTTGCAGATGAATCGATGCGGCAAGCAAAAATAATGATTGTGCGGCTGTACCTATTCTTTTGTGTGCAAATCATTCAATCAAACGTGTGACGCGTTGGGCTGAGGGAGGCTAACAGGTGCTAGGATGGCAGGGAAGCCAAGAGATGCATTAACAATTCCAAAAACTGTTGTGTCCCATCGACTGTGTAAGCCGGAAACTGCCACATAATGAGATGGAAGTGAATGTGTGGGTTAGGAGTGGAGTGGGGCAGCTGATGTGTCACCCCCCGTGTCGAGAGAACTCCTCTACAGTGGCCTCCTTCTATATAGGGGTTATAGATAAGTCTATGATTTTTATTTGTATTAAGATGTAGACTGTAACAAAATTCTTGTCATATATCTTTTTAATATCTTTTAGATAATTAAATCATACAAAACACGATTAGATAATATTATGAAGCATATTAGAAGGATTTGAAACATAGATATCAAAGTTAAATAATCTCGAGATGCCTTACTGTTAAGGGGTTGTCTACCACTGAAAAACAACGTCTTTGCTCTAAGAGTATATATATAAAAATGTGTGTCAAGTCGATAAATTAATAATCACCATGAAAAATCTAACGTAACTTGTTATGCTTATTTTATACAAGTTAAATTTGCTCGACCCCATATAAATAAATCCTGACTCCGCCACTGCCGGCAATGCCCGCCCGCCGGCTCGAGCTCCCGGCTTCCTCTTTCTGGTACTCTCCACGTCCTACCTGCCTCGCCATGAACAATGAGAGCGACTTCTTCCAAAGAGAGAGTGTGTATGCGTGTGTGTTACTATATTTTTATATTTTATATGCTTGAATTTCCAATAACATTCTTATACAACTAATTAGTATACCATTAAAAAGAACAACTTATATGAAATAATATTGTACATATAATTTCTCTGTCAATATCGTTAAGCAATAATAAAACTACCTATTATCTGAATCTGAACAAAATAAAATTAAACATCTGAACTAGTCCTCTGTCCTAAAATGTCTATTGCGTTAGTGTGCATTACCACAAGTTTGACACAACATTTGTATCTCCAAGTAAATTTATTAAAAAACCAAATTCAAAGATCTTTCAAATAATACTAATTATGTATAATAAATATTAATATTTTTAATATTTAACTAAAGTTATTTTTTTTTGAAAAACCAAGCGACAAACATTTTGGAACGGAGGGAATAGTACAAGAGAACTAAAAAAATATCATTTTGAAATTACCCCAAAAAAGTAATACTACGAATATGTGTTCCAGTTTTCCAGTGTGTTCCCGTACTTCTGTACTTCTGCGTGCGGACGCGGGACACCAATGATCGACAGTTGGCCCCTCCATGACGACACGTGGACCGGCCGATCTAAACTCCCCAAGTGCGACCCCACCCGCAGCCACACAGGACCTCGTCGCTCCACCTTGATCGCCCCAGAGCTCCGCCGGCCGCGCTTGCCACCCACCCGCCCAAATCCACGATCGCCGCCGCCGCCGACAATTCGAAGCCCTATCCGCCACTCACTACTGGCCGGGGAACGCCCTCGCCGCTCTTGAGGTCGCCGGCGGCCACCGCCATCGATCACCGCACTGCCGATCGTTCGCAACGCACCGATGCACGCATGTTTGATCAGGTACGATCCGCCCACCCATTCCTCCTCGTCTTCCTCCGCATCTCTCCGGATCGGGGGGCACACAGCGACGCGCTCGGCATTGATTGCGTCGGTCGAGACGAAACCACACCGGCCAACGCGGGATCGATCGATCGGATGCCGAAAGAAGTCTGGCAGCTTCTCAGGTTCAGGAGCACGGCCGTTCGGCTTTGCCACCTGAATTTGCCTGGCACTGGCAGCAGCCACGCCAAGTGCCGTGGTTCAGCCAGCCAGCCAGAACCCTAACACGTCGCCATGCGCATGCGATTGCCGGCCCTTCGCTTTCAGTTTAGAAAGCTGGTGCAGGGTCTTGCCCTTGCTCGCAGGTTTCAGTTGAGGAATCGGGGAGATGCTGAATGCAACACGCGTTTTAGTTGGTTCAGCCTGTTTTGTTTTCTCTTGGGCTCTTTGGCTGCTTTTGGTCTTGTCATGGGGATGAAAATTTTAATCATGAACACCGTTTTACATTATATTTCTTTTAAGACAGTGCATTTGCACCTCCTAATTAATCAGTAATCACTATGTAGCCTTCTTGTCCCCTGGTCCTGGCAGAAAGGCATTGCTATGACACAACACAACTCTGAAGCTTGAAACACCATTGGATTGTTTGCCCATTGATAAAACAAGGGTAGAAATCCTTGCGACTGGCGCTCATGTCATCCTCACTTCACTCTGGAGTAGTAATAGTATATATGGACCCAGACACAAGAGCCACCATTCATTTCATTAAAAAAAAGAACTAGAATTCGGGTGCAATTTGATGAGTTGCAGGCTTGTGAAGAAGACTGATTGGAAGGTTGAATGAAAACCGACTACAAGTTTTCGGAACTTGGGAGAACGATAAGGCAAGCAATAAGTTGCTGATATGACGGTCGTCCTATCAACTAGCTCGCCCCATTTGCGGTTCATTGCATTGCACACACCCACTCACTCAATCAGCTCAGTCTGAGTCTGACTGTTCTCTTCCCCAATCAGCTGCTGGCAGAAATAGAGGCCATATGGTATTCTCAGGTTGCCTGCAGCCCAGGAAATGTTACAGGCAACAGGCCATCTGTGCCAAACACCCGCCATACTCGTAGAACGGAAGCTGCAAGCCACAAGTCTCGAGATTTGCCGGGAGGATCCTGCACGGCTGCACCCTCGCCACACATATGGACGGTTCCTGATGCGTCGGCATTCATTCTGCTGCCCCTCTCTGTATCTGCACGCCCTGCTTGCCCCGGCCGAACACCTATATATACGTGTGTGTGCTTTCACAAGACCACAACACAAGTAGCACTGGACTACGTCGCAGGCGACGATAATGGCACAGGGTGCTCGTAAGAACATCACTCATGACTCATGAGCTAGCTAGCTGGCTTGTTGCTGACAAGTGATCGGCAATGTGTTTCGATTTCGATCGTGGTGGATCCTATTTCTAATAACGTTTTCACTGTATATGTGTCTGCGTCGCAGGTTTCTCGAGGTTCATGGAGACGGACGAGTTCGAGGTGCCGCCACGTCCCGCGATCGTGCACCCGGACGCCGTCGGCCTTCACATCCCGTCGAGCGTCTTCTACCCCGAGGAGCCGCCGGCGTTCAGGGTGAGTCCTCGTTGCGGTGCACCTTCGTTTCCACGTCGCTGCTCCTGATGGCCGAGTCCACGAGTATGAACAGTGTGCGTGCTGGTGTGCGTAGGAACGGCGACACGGCGGTGATGACATGGCCGCGTCCCCGGGGTACTCGCCGTTCCAGCCCTCGGCGGCCCCGCGGGCGCCCGGTTTCGATCAGCCTGCCGGCGTCGCCGACCGGCGGGTTCGACGACATCTCCCGCAGGACGGAAGAGGAGCTGCAGCGGGAACGGGACGCCGTCGTCACGGACGCGCCCCCGCGGTTGATGCTGCCGCCCCGCGCCCCGGCGGCGTCGGCGTCGGCTGCGGCCATGGCGCTCGCGCAGCCTGGCAAGGCCAAGGTGGTGTTTCGGTCCCAGCCGATCCCCGCTGCGCCGCCGGACGCCGACGGCGCCCCGGGCCACGACGACTTCAGCCGGAGCGCGTCGGTGCCGTACGCTGTGGCGGCCAAGGCGCGCAGGGACAGCAGGGACACGAGCTACGACTCGCTCAAGACATGGTCCGGCAAGCTGGAGAAGCAGATCACCACGCACCTGCTGGGCAGCAGCAGGCTGCCTCCGGCGCAGCAGGAGCCCCAGCAGCCGGGTGAGGAAGACGACGCAGCGAGCGAGCGCCGCAACTCCTCCTCCTTGCCCAGGGTGCAGCGCTTCTTCGCCGCGCTGGAAGGCCCCGAACTCGACAAGCTGAGGGTACCACCATCGTCCTCCATCCGTAGTGATAGTGGCTCCGCCGCGTGGGGCCGTTTAGGTTTAGCTGTAAGTGACGAAGACGCTGATGTTTTGTGGTGGTGGTGGCAGTCCTCGGAGGAGCTCATCCTGCCGTCCGACAAGACGTGGCCGTTCCTGCTCCGGTTCCCGGTGTCGGCGTTCGGCATGTGCCTGGGCATGAGCAGCCAGGCCATCCTGTGGAAGCGGATCGCCATCTCGGCGTCCACGCGCTTCCTGCACATCACCGTCAAGATCAACCTGGTGCTGTGGTGCGTCTCCGTCGCGCTCATGCTCGTCGTGTCCACTCTCTACGCCTGCAAGATCGTCTTCTACTTCGAGGCGGTGCGGCGCGAGTACTACCACCCGATCCGCGTCAACTTCTTCTTCGCGCCGTGGATCGCGTGCCTGTTCCTGGCCATCGGCGTGCCGGACCTGGTGGCCGCCACGCTCCCGCACTGGCTCTGGTACCTGCTCATGGCGCCCATCGTGGTCCTGGAGCTCAAGATCTACGGGCAGTGGATCTCCGGCGGGCAGCGGCGGCTGTCCCGCGTGGCCAACCCGTCCAACCACCTCTCCATCGTCGGCAACTTCGTGGGCGCGCTGCTGGGCGGCATCATGGGGCTCAAGGAAGGGCCCATGTTCTTCTTCGCCGTCGGGCTGGCGCACTACATCGTGCTGTTCGTGACGCTGTACCAGCGGCTGCCGACGAGCGAGACGCTGCCCCGGACCTGCACCCCGTCTTCTTCCTCTTCGTGGCGGCGCCCAGCGTGGCGTGCCTGGCGTGGGCGCGGATCACCGGCGAGTTCGGCTACGGCTCCCGCGTCGCCTACTTCATCGCCATGTTCCTGTACGCGTCGCTGGCCGTGCGCATCAACCTGTTCCGAGGGTTCAGCTTCTCGCTGGCGTGGTGGGCCTACACGTTCCCGATGACCAGCGCGGCCATCGCGTCCATCCGCTACTCGTCGGAGGTGAAGAACGCCTTCACGCAGTGCATGTGCATCGGGCTGTCCGCGGCCGCGACGCTGGCCGTGGCGGCGCTCTTCCTCACCACGGTGCTGCACGCCGTGGTGCACCGCGACCTCTTCCCTAACGACATCTCCATCGCCATCACGGACCGCCGCCGCAGCAAGCCGCTCGTCGGGGAGAAGATGCTGCTCCGCCTGCGCACCGCCGGCGGCGGCAAGAAGCTGCAGAAGACGCTCTCCACCGCCCACTCCGACGCCACCGACCTCGAGGCCGCGCGCGTCGCCACGACCACGTCCTACACGTAGACCGGCCGGATGAACCGCGGGCGGGCAGCTGTGAGCGTTTGCTTGTTCGTATTGGCTGCCGTGTGGTGCAGGCAGTATGCAGTGCGCTCTCAATCGGAGATGCATGCGCGTGGCTGGATATACGTGGATGATACCATATACGACACGACACGACGATACAATGTATTGACACGAGATAATTCGAATGCAGGTCCATTTACTATAGTTTTAAATAGCCCGCTATAGCTGCCAATATATAAGCTATAGCCTCCCGAAAAGGCTCCCGATATGGCATTTAGCCAAATTATAGCGGCTATAGCCCGCTAAATGCCGGCTATATCCCGCTATAGCCTATAACGGCGGCAACCACCGCCGCTAAATGCCATAGCCGGCGATTTAAAACTAGGCCATTTACACGGTGAGACCTTTTATAGCTAGATAAACGAGAGTTTGTTGCCGCATGTTACACTGTACCGTTTCTTTTCCCGACAAATTATCCAGCACATACTCCCTCCGTCTCATGCTGACCGACGCGTTTTTGACTTTTGAACTTCATATTTGACCATCCGTCTTATTCAAAATATTTTGCAAATCAGAAAATAAATTAATCAATATTCAAATATCTTCATTGAAAAATAAGTCGTAACAAACTCAATTATATTTGTGCAAAAAATTTGAATAAGACGCAAGTATCGAAAAAAGATGGCACGGAATCCGGGGTGACAAACTTCGGTGGGGCGCTGGGGGGTAAACTACAGACTACAGTGAGAGCATCTCGAGAATCTTTCACCGTTGGGTCTGGGGGACGGTGGTCGGTGGTCGGACTTGGCGGGCGGCGTGGCTGGTCGGGGGCTCTGGATCCCTGTCGTTGCGGCCGGATTTGGGCCTCTTTGGGCTGGGGGCGGCGCCCAACGTCGGCAGAGGCCCTCTTAATCGTACAAGGCCACCTCTTGTGGATGGAGTGGTCCCTAGGTCAGACGCGTACATGTCGTGGTTTGGTTTTATTGATATGATTTATAAGTTAAACAAATTAAGTTATAATTATATGTTAGTCTTGATCATTAGCTTTTTGTTGTAAATAATATGTGAATTATGTTTCTTTAACACATGTTAACTTTCACAGGGTATAAAGCTCATCAAAATAAGAAGTTATGTAGTTTATAAAATTTACTTTTACATTCTACCCCACCTTTTTTAACCCTTTTACCATATTCCCGAATGACCAGGTATCAAAATAACTCTTTCTTTTGTGTTTTCTCATGCAACCGTGAACTATTATTTGTCAGGATTTTTTACATTCCACCCCACCTTCTCTGTCCCCCAATGTAGAAAGATGAGACTACCAGGCCACAACCTGCCCACAGCATGGACACGTCACCGAAACAAATGCTTTGGCCGTTGGATTCGAAGATCGACGGTGCTCCTTTCTCCTCCCACATCATATATATACACTTTGGTCTTAACCCTAGATCAGCTCTCCGCATCCGTCTCTCCTCTCTCCTCTCTCCCTCTTCCTCTTCCTCTCGGTGGCGGCTAGGGTGGGCACAGGGGGCCCGTCGCGTCCTGGACGGGAGAGGCTCGAGCCCCGGCCGGGGCATGGCGGCGTGAGGGCCCTCATCCCCAACCTCCCTCTCCCCACACCGGCGGCGCTGGCTGGGCCCCGGGCGCTGCGGCGCGGTGGGCGGCCCGGCCGCCGCGTGCCCCCCAGCGTTCCGGCCCCGGTAGGGTGGCTGCCGTGAGGCGCGTGGTAGCCCTGGGGCCGAGACCCCGGCCGCGAGGGCCCGACGCGCGGTTCGAAACAACGCCGCGGCGGCGGCGACCCTTCTTCTCGACCAGACGGCGGCGCCTCGCCCCTCCCAAGGCGGCGCCACGGCCATGGCGCCTTCTCGATTCGTAGCGGCCGGCCATGGGCGTCGCGGGCCCGCTGCCAAAGGTGCGGTCTTCCTTTGTCGGGCAGAGTCCACGGGTCGGTTTGAAGATTCGTGCCTCCATGCCGCCGGATCGATCCGTCCTCCCGCTTCGGATCGTGCACGCCAGGCCTCGGCCCGAGCATACTCCCTCTTACCCCCTCTCTTTGGCGCGGCCGCATCCCCTCCCTCTGCGCAGCGGCGGCGCACGCAAATTCACCGGCAGGCAAGGAAGGCCCAAGGCCCCGGCGCGATCGCCGCCGCCAGCGGAGGTGCGAGCACCCACCCACCCCGACACATCAAGGCGGCATGGCGGCGCCCCTCCTTTGCGGCGGCGGCCGGGTCGCTCCACCACCTCCACCGTGGGGGCCGCCAAGGTCATGGAGGCGGGTCGAGGATGGCGGCGAGGGAAGCCAGTCCGCGTCCGTGCCGCAGCGTGTCGCGGTCGACCCCATGTTGGCCTCCGGGTGCAGTTGCGCATCCTCTTCGCAGCCACCGGTACCTTTGGTCGCTCTACAACGCCGACAACGGTGCTACTTCACGTATTCTCGATCCTTTGCTATGCCACATGGGGACAGGGGTGCCCCCTCAGGTGCTCGATGAAAAGCCTCAGCTAGAATTGGGTAGTTCGTTTCAGATTCACTGTTTTTTTTTCCGGGTTCTGCGATGTCTTATTGTCTGCTCACGGTCGTTTTCCCATGTTTGCAGGTGCTGTTCCTGGGAAGAGCAGAACTACATCCTCTTCTCTCTTTTTGAGGTATGGATCTTTCCATCCCTGGTTGTGCGCTGGATCTGTGGTTTTAGTTTGCTTGTTCGTATTTTCAAAAGGAAAGAGTCAATGAGCCACGTCCTACACTGATGAGGCATATTATTTTGAGGGATCAGAGGTATGTGTAGTTGTTTCCACTCAATTGCTTTGTTTTTCACTGCATTCGGTAGTCTTCAATAGATAATGTTTTTCCCGTCTCTGTGTACAACTATACAGAGATAACGGTGAGCTTGTGGTGAGAACGTGCTTCTGCCTTTGCCATCCATCAAGCTAACCGCGTCGACGAAGGCAAACCGGTTATTGTCCTTCTTGTTGGCTGCTTAATGAAAAGATAGCATGGTATACTTGCTCATTAGTTCTTTCTCTATCGTTGCCTGCGACATGTACAGCCACTGATTTATTCTGCATTCTATCCAGATACCTACTATCACAATGCAGATGCTCCTTCGAGCAGCCAGTCCACCTCTTCTCCTCCTCTTACACCCGCTGGGAGCAGCATCGTTGCAGGTGCAGCTGCTGATAGCCAGAAGGGAGGTGGAGTCACCACCAACAGCCCCTTAGCTTTATCAGGCATTAGCCTATCTTCAGCACTGACTACATTGAGTTTCGTATGCTTCTTTCTAACTGCAGTGCTTTCAGATAGCATTAGATGTGTTTAATTGTTGTCCTTGCTGCTGTAGACTCCACATATGGTGCTTGAAGATGGTGGGACGCCGATATCCAAATTGCAACCAAGGTACACACACCTTCATATGGATCTCTCTGTTACGTCAAACAGCCAGATTATGATACTGAACTGCCTGTAACTACCAGGCAGTGACAAGACAGTTGGGGGAGAAGCAATCTTCCGCTCGTAGACAGATACTTGGAGATGACTACACCGAAGAGGTTTATTTCGTTTTTCACTTCCTGATCCTATTGTATTCAAGAAAATGTCTAACTCTGTGGCATAGTGCGTGGTACATGTCCAGATCCTATCTCTGCGTCTCTCTGATGTAAATTTGTGTGTCTCCTTACAGACCACTGCTGCTGATGATGAGCCCCTCGACCTAGAAACAGCTGTAGATGTTTCTGGGAAGACAAAGGCTGTCGAAAAGAAGCACCTGTGTGGAGCACGAGCTTCTGCGCCTTAGTCTGTCTAACCAAGGTACAAAAACACATGAGCCACATTGGCCCCTGGCTTTGACAATAGGGAGAAGAGAGATGTGGTGCACTCCTGCTTAATCACCTGAACACGTCTCAGCCTTTTCTGAACTTTGACAGCCATGGCGGTAGCAAATGGGTGTGCTGTTTTCATGTAAAGACTAATGCAGTTTCAGTTTCGGTTGTGTACGGTGTAACAACAATTGTCGGCGTAGCTCGAGAACCTGCATTGGCTTCTATCAATTCACAGGTGAAAGTGTGTTGGACAATTTTGAATTTGTTTCATCATTTAAATACCGTCAAATGTCTTCACACAATTTAACATGTGGCATTTTGTTTATGGGATCTCTTGACACTCAGTTGCTCAGGCAGCACTTTGTGTTGCTAGCAGGGCTGTTGAATTAGTTCGGTTAGTTTCTAACGGTGCCTGTACTGATCCAGAATGCTGGCCTAATTTGGTCTCGATAGCTTTCTAAATGAGGTCTCGATGCTGAAAAGATTTATTTAATATTCAGTTATCGTGTTGTTCTTTTGCTTCCAAAATTATGGTTCCAAAAGTGTTTACTAAAGCTTGCTTCGGGCATGATAGATATTGTTTCATGTCTAATTCTGTTACAGTGCCATCTATATGAATTATCGTCGTGTTGGGAGACAGGGCCATATGAAAAAGGAGTATGTTGGCTGTATGATTGCTTATATGCTTTTGCCAAATAATGTGCCTGTAGGATCTATATTAGTTTAGTTGACGGTTCAGTTTTTATGACCGTGGGTAGGATTTATCTTTGTTTTTCATGCTGAGTGTTTTTTTCTGCCAATGTGAGCTTTTTCTCCATATTTAGTTCTCCTGACCCGTTGTCCTTTTTTTTGTTTTTGTCTCACAGGGCAGCAAGATATGAACAACAGTTTCATATGGAGGGAGACCAGTTATATATTTCATCATGTTTGTCCATGTCGGGTCTGTTCTATACTGCATACAGATGCTTGGATCTGTGTTTAGGTTTCTTCTCCCACTCCGTATTCCTTAGCAGTGTTAAAAGTTTTGTAGGTTTATAAGAGTGAATGAGGGAACAAATGAATAAAAGATATCCTTTTCTGATTTTTTATGTTAGTCCTTTTACAATGGTTTAACTGTATCTTATCTGGTGTTATTTTAGGGATTTATGTGCGTAGGTGATTGCAAAGGCCTTTTCTTCTTACTTTAGCTCCATGAGCAGTATCTGAAAGGTACCAATTTTATTCTTTTATTACAATTGAGTGATTAGCATATTCACTCTTTTCTTACTCCATGATTAGAAACAATTATCCGGTATTCAGTTCAAATAGCGGCAACTCCTTTTCATTTATTCTCTGTATATTCGGTTTGTTTCTTGGATTAGGATATAGAGCATTGATAAGGTTTCATATGTGTGCCTTTGATTTTTTTAGGTCGGGCACAGTTTAATTTGTAGATCTTTTTGGAAATTTCGGATACAGGTATGAATTTTCGGTTTACCATTCATTCAGTTTTCTCAGCCTAAATGAACCAAGCTTAGGTGCTATCATGAGCCACATAGGTCTAAGTCTCTATTCTGTTTTTTTAGATATATAGTGTTAGGTAGGTCGCAGAGCTATCCCATTAGACGATTAGTTGAGCAAATATTAATTTATTATGTAGACTGCTATAAGAAAATTTCTATGATGTGATTACAGTATTCTCTACCCATTGGGGCGATTATTGAGCAAAACATGAATGGTTCCTATTGAATCGTTTTCCCTGCAGAAAAATTTTGCTAGGCTAAAAAATTGACCCTCTGTGTTATTAATTGGGAAGCTAAGACTTCAGGCAATAATACTGAACGTGTACTACCGAAAGGAAACCAAAAGACAATGTAGGGTGTATAATTCATTCTTGTTTTTAAAATGGCATATTTTTTGCAATATAATATTTATGGACTTTTGGATTCTTCTTATTGCGTACTTTCATATTTTTCACTTTGTTAATTTGTGGAGAAGAGCAAATTGGTTCTGAAACTCAATTCAATTGCATTTTTCCTTGCCTTTCAGTCTAATGGCTAATTCTAACAACCATACAAATAAGATGAAGATGGAAGACCACTATGATGGAGAGATGGAACACAGCTGTGACAGAAAAAACTTCCGCAACCAAAAAAAAAAAACAAAGAAATGGAGGTGGTAAACACTTTCGGATATTAAGTCGGCTTCAAATAGGTGCCATCCAATTAGTCATTCAAGCGAGTTCATGTACCCATTCTGTTGTGGAGGTTTGAGAGGTTGGAATATTTGTGATGCTCTAGGGCATGCAAATGGCATCACGGGCTCTTTTCACGCTTAACTGGACAAAGAAAGTGAAGCATTTGTCTTAGCTAATCCCGTGTATTGTACCATTTACTGCGATAGCATAGTTATATGGTACTATATACTCAATGTATTGTTTGTTTGAGACTCATGTCAATTGGAACTCTGCTGAACTAATATATGTTTTGATATATTGTAGGCGACCTAAACAAATTTATATCCGATGCTTAATTATCAAATTTCAATGGATACGCTTAGTTTCCCCAATTTCTGACTGCGTGGCTCGCCTCGTAGTCTGCACGCGCGTCGTCGTCAAAACCTGCTGCGGGGCGGCGGATCTCGCGCGCGAACGCGCCGCTATACACTAGTCCTCTTATTCATTCATCGTGAATCCTCCTCCTCCTGACCAATGGGAGGAGAGGACGCGGATGGGCGATCCTGACCGCTCGATGGACCGGGATCGGACGGACGGGGAAGGAAGTGACGCGGATCGATGTGGAAATTCCGCTAGAAATAAATAGCAGGCTGCAGCATTTCGATTTCGAAATCCAACCAGAAATTGCCCACAAATCGCCACCGAGCCGCAACCGTCCCTCCGCCGCCACCGCCTCGAATGGCGATCCGCGTCGGCAGCCTCGCCGATGTGCAGGACCTCCTCGCGGGCGGCGTCGGCGTCCCCGGCACCCTCATCATCGTCGGCGCGGGTAGCGTCCGTGATGGCGCGAGGATGCTGGCGCTCCTCACCGGCCCGATCCTGCCCCCGCTGCCGCCGCCGCCGACGACGCCGACGACGACGACGACGCCGCCGCCGCCGCTTGGGAAGTGAAGGGACTGCAGGAGCTCCGTACGGTCGCCGCCCTCTCCGGCTTCCTCGAGGAGATCGAGGACGAGCTCATCCCGCGGCTCGAGCAGACTCCGGGCGACTACAACACGCTCCGTCGGCTGAACACGGTGGGGAAGGATGTGCGCCGCGCCGCCAAAAGCCTCCGCGACGACTACGAGATCCCGAAGCTCTTCGGCCCCCATGTCCCTGGAGGACCCGTGATGCCGCTGGACGCAGGAAGCCTCGGGAGCACGTTGGGGAACGCAATCCACAAGACGGTGTGCCGCGCCTTCCGTAAGCGCGCCTCCCGTAAGCGCCGTGGCGGTCCTGTCCGTTCGGCGGCAGCCCGCGGGATCTACGTCGCCAACAGCCTTCCCGATCTGCGTCACCAGGTGGCACAAGTCCTGCACCAGGCGGTTGTTTGGTTCGATGAGTAGCGTGGTGTTCATCAATCGCCTCGGGTCCTAAAGGTTGTCGCACAGTTTTTACCATCTCTGCAATACCGTCGGGGTCCTGATCGCCCAGTCTTCTAATCAGTAGTTGCTTACCCTATAGTATATAGTATATGTCTTGTGAAGCAAATGGTTGTTATCCCTATGATGAGATCTCTTATATGATATAGTCCCCAAATATATGAAATATATATATGAGCTGTTGCCATTTTGCCTCTGTCTTTGTTGATCTAGTTCTGTTGCTTTGGTGTTGCCAGCCTCCATTTGTTTCATAATGCATGATAATCTGACATGTGATCCATTGCATGCATCACACAAAACATTTCAAACCGCAAGTAGTAGCTGAGACCGAGGTGTACGGAGTACTGATTACTGAATACTTTCCTCCGTCTCAAAATAGTTGTCGTCCCTCCGTCTCAAAATAGTTGTCGTTTTTGCTTCTCGAGAAATAGCGCGGTAATTTTATTTTAAAATATACAAATATTTATGCTAAGTAATTAGTATCATCGGAAAGATCGTCTAGTTTTTTAACAAATTTATTTCAAAATTTAAACATTACACGTATTTTATACAAATCGAATCAAAGTCGGTGACACGAACATCCAAAACGACAACTATTTTGAGACGGGAGGGAGTACGTTTGTTCAGGACATTCCATTCCAAATGCAGTACAGTACTTCAGTGAAATGAATGCTACTTGTTGCGAGGCCAAACCGGACGCGGATTCAGTAACTTTGCTTCGTCAAGTCACGACGCGAACTTTCGTTTCATCGTGTCGTCCCAACACCGATCTAAGAGCAACTCAACCCACCCCTACTTGAGCCCTACCCTAAATTCCAGGAGGCTTTGACAAAAAATCAACTCCATAGTGCCGCTAAATAAGGCGCCAAATTTTATAAAACCCCAAATTTTAGTTTCAACCCCACAGATCTGGATGCCCCCCGTTCCCGTGGGGCCCACCTCTTTCTTCCTCACCCGTCAGGATCCGTCGGGGACTCGTCTCCGCGGTCGAGCGCCGCCCGCCGCCAGCGTCTTCTCCGCCCGCCGGCGCCTGGCCGGCGCCTCTCTATCCTGCTGTCGTCTCCTCCCCACGCTGCCCCGCCGCCATCGCCTCCCCGCAGCACCACATCGCCATTCCTTCAGCCGCCGCCACCCTCACCACCCCGTCAACAGCCGCCGCCCCGAGCACCGCCCTGAGCGCCGCCTCGAGCGTTCCTAGCTCCACCACGTCCGGGCCCTCGGCGAGGGACGTGGCAGCACCCCACCGGCTCCTCCCCATCTATCGACCTGCCCCACGCCGGTCCTTCTGTCCCCCCTCGCTGCCAGCTCCGGCAAGAACCCCCACGAAGGTCCAGAAGGCACATGGCGTCGCCGGGATGCTCTGGAGGCGGACTGCCTCCCCGTCCAACAGCAATGCAACATCTCAATTTCACTGGCTTTGCGTATGTGCTTCACTGGTTTGTGTGAATGTTGGCTGCATTTGGATTCTTGCCTGTACATAAATGGAGTACATTGCTCTGATGATACTATGACATTGTCACCTCTGTGAAAGGTACTGTGACATTGTCACCTCTACCTGAGTTCATTATGAGTTCAGCAGCATGGTTTTAATTTTGTGAGTTCAGCAGCAATGCAACATCTCAATTTCAGAGATAGCAGTAGGGTAGTAGCGTATAGCTTGAAACTGCAGTTCATGTGTTTTGTTTTCAAATTAGTAAATAGTAAGCTACTTGGGTTCACTCGTAGTCTGATATTGATAGTAGGAGTGCATTCTGTAGCATTGATGCCAGGAATGTAGATGGCAGGCTATAACAGTAAAAATTACTTGGAAGATGTTACCATATTGGTGCACTTGAGCTCTTGAGCTTATCTACAAAGATCTCTTGTCTCTGCATGTGATTTAGTGAAATGTCTTGTTTCAAACCTTGCCAATCAGAAATGTTGTTTGAAAACAATCATGTATAATTTGCATAACTCTTTCAAACATTTTATAGCATAATTTTAAGGCTCACAGCTCACAATATGCATCCGGTTGGGTGTCTGACGGCTGCTGAAAAAAATCAAACACTTGCCCATTCCTGAATGCATTGCTGCTGACGGCTATCAGCAGCATACATGTAAATTCAGGCCAAGTAACAAATATGTACTGTTTTGATAAACATGAATAACAATGAGTAGTGACAAACCAACTCTGTCTATATATTAATGTGTACAACCAACTCTGTCAATATATTAATGGCTGATTTCGAATTGTTTGCAGCAACAGAGAGCTTCAAGTTCACAGTATTGATGATGCAGGAAGGCGACGCTGATGTTGAATTGTTGAGGCAGCAGGAAGGCGACGCTGATATTGAACTGGCGCATATGATCTTGCCTGTGTGGTATTTTAATTAGTTGGGCCTATTTTGTAGCATTATTAATTGTATCAGGTGACCATGGTAATCTCTGCTAGTATACTGTAGCCAGTGATCAAACCATCTTTTCTGTTAAGTTCAGTTTGGTGCCAGTAGTCATTGGAACTGGTAGCCATGTTACTGAATGTCGAATGACAAGAACATGACTGAACCTGACTCCTTTAGCAGCACACTCTGAAACATGACTACTTTGCTGCAATGTTTCATTGATCAACAAATTTTTTTGTGACATGATTTTGTTGGAAAGTGGTAGAGTACTGATCAGTAACATGGCTGGATTATAGAAAGCTCACATCGGCTATCTGCACATCACTGTCAGAAAAAAGGAGACAGAATTCAGGAGCAAAAATACACTACACCATGTCTCGATTTCAATACAAAAACATTCAGTAACATAACTAGAATATATCAGGCCACCATGACTCGATTTCAGTACAGAAACATTCTAATAACATTCACCAAGATCATTACATAGATTCAGGGATATTGTGACAGCACAGTAGTAGTTCAGTTACTCAAACATAAAGGAAGAGATATTGTGACAACATTTCGATTTTGAATAATTTATAAGAAAGAAAGCACACAGTAGCTCATACAGGGACCGTTACACAAATGCCTAGAACTATCCGCACCACTGCAAAGCGAGCTTGGAGTACAGCAAATGCCCTTTCAACATTTTTCCTCACAGCTTCTTGTTCCATTGTGAAGTGAACTTTCTTGTTCCCCTGTGGGCATTGGAAAGCTTTGAGTTTTGACAAACGTCGCCCAGGCTGGGTATATCCCATCCGCAAGATAGTATCCCATTGTGTACTTGTTTCCATTGACCATGTATTTCACTTGTGGCGTCGTCCTAGAAGTCAGACTCTGGAAGAGGGAGAGCAATTCAGAGTGTGAGTTTCAGAAAATACAAAGTTTCAGTTCAGTTTCATAGTTCACAAACTAGAGTTTCAGTTCAGTTTGCCGAGCACAAGTGGTTTTTCACAACTACAATTCAGTTTTGTGCATTTGGTAGTGAGAGTACAAATGAGTAGTAGAGCATCAGTTCAGTTTCACAACTGCAGTGGAGCATCAGTCTAGCAAATGGTCGATGCTTGGCAAATGGCAAATGACAACCTATGGTCGATTACTGTACAATCATCCTCTTCTGACTGACAAGATCGACCAAATAATCTTGAGTTCAGTTTGCTTGTGACTGCCAAATTAGCTAGGGATTGGGAGATCGATTTCCCAGGGAAGAAAGGGGAAGACAGCAGCAGACAAACCTGGTGAGAGCTCGTCGCCGGCGGGTGGCGGAGAGAGTTGAACAGGGCGAAGTGGCGACGATGGTCGGCGCTGCCGGCAAGAAGCGACGGTCGGCGGCGGTGTGGATGATGGGGCTCACGACGCTGAGCGAAGGGCGTTCCCGTCCTGCCTCTGTACGCGCAGAGAAGCTCTGGGGCGGACACGGCGGCCGGAGCAGGGCGCGACCGCGGCGGGCGGCACGGCGGCCGGTGCAGGCACGCGGCGGCGGCGGCGGGTAAAACTGAGGCCGGGCGACGGCGCGGCGTCGCGTGCTGGGACGGCAGAGATAGGGGCCTGATTTTGGGTTTTGTGGTTGGAGTTGGGCTTTGATTTTGGCTTCTAAATTTTGTAGGTTGGCCTGCAAATAAAGATTTAGCGGTTTGATTTAGGGTTATGACTGGAGTTGCTCTAAGGGTTCTTGTCAAAAACAACATCACGTGAGCTCACGTGAGGGAGGCAAGCAGTAGCAGAAGCATTCGCCGCCGCACGGAAGAAGCTCCGTCGGTGCGTGCACGAGCCTCACGCCCTCACTACGCCATGGAGAAGAGAGAATGGTTGTTGGGTGGCCAGAGAGGAGAAAGCTTGCCGCACACCCTCGCGGCGAACTCGCTGTTCCGCTCTCCATGGTCGTTGTGCATCTCTTGTTGCGCTGGCCGACAGCTTCCGCGCTGCCAACCGCGCCGCGGCGTCTATTCCCGCTCGCCGCAGTGGTCGCGAGCTCACCGTGTCGGCCGCCCTACACCCCAGCCACGCACACACGGCGCACGTTGGTCGCAAGCTCGCCGCGTCACGCCGCCCTCCACCTCGGCCTGGCACGCTTCCCGCTTGGAGCAAGCTTGCCTCGTCACTCGCCGTGCCTCGATTCATTTCTAAGCTCAATGAGATGCCTAGCGGCGACGCGCGAGAGAGCTCGGTGCTTAAGGCCTGCGGCGGCGCGATGCGAGATGCCGGGCGACGACTGCTCGGCGCTGCAGACCGGCGGCGGCGCGATGCGAGGCACTAGAAAACGCGAGAGGCCTACGACTCGAGGGGAAGGCCGGCGCGGTGCAGGAGGCCGTACGGCGGCGGCGCGGCGCTGGAGGGCTCATGGGACCATTTGTTAGTCAGTGACTCGTGTGATTTCATCAACTCCCGAGCGGCTCTGGTGGCAGGCACAGGAGCCGCGCCGGCGGCGGCCATGTGCAGCAGTCCCCACGCGTCGCCGCTAACACTAGGCTGGACAAGCTCTAAGACACCTTGGCCTTTGTTGACGCGCCATGCCGCCATCCAATGGTGATGAGGCGTTCTCGCAGTGAGGCGGCAACTGGCAGTTAGACAACATGCTGCTGCGACACTCCGTAGACCTCTGCGTGCTCAGTTCGGTGCGGAGGAGGCGAGGAGCACAACGGACGACGCGGTGGAGGTAAAGCCGGCGGCTACGGCGGCGGCGGCGGCCTGGGAGCTCGTGCCTCTCTTTAGAGTTCCAGCCTGAGAGCGAGGAACGCGAAGGAAGACGAAGACTTATCTGCTTGCCCAAGTAAAATATTGATACTTTATGCTCGATTGGACGTGAGCCGTTGGATCTGTGTTGAACGGTGGATGAGGGTGCGAACGTTACGACGTGACTTTCCAGAGCAAAGTTACTCAATCCGCGTCCGGCCAAACCATGTCAGATTAAATTTCTAGGCGAGCACAGCATCAACAGAGTCTTGTTCCTAGCTGTACTGCAATTTTTCAGCTCCATGCCGTGATGCAGGCCATGTCTCGGCCTCACCGGGATTCTTAATGCCCGATGATGAGCTCTTCTGAATCTGTTCTCCAGAGGTTTGTTCCGTTCTCCTGCTTGAACTGTGCACCATGTCTCTGTCATTGAATTAGTCCATGCTGAACATGGTTAGCTTACTATGTGTCTTGATGATAAAGGGTAAAAAGTGACACAAGTCTTGCTCGCATCAATTCAGATGGATCCAAGGCAAAAAAGGGAGCATCTGTAAAATTCTACGACTTGTGGTCCATCTGATTCAGTCTACTGTCTAATGCCAGCGTTAGGAAGAGTAGGGCCGGTGACTAAACAGCACTAACACCTGAATCATTATGCTATTATCATTCCTCCTTTAGGTCAAACTTTCCATTAGCATGGCTTTAAGGTTGTCCTTAGAGCCAATCTTATATAAAGAAACAGGCCTTGTTAGGGGCAATCAAAGTAGCATAGCACAACAGCATATAGTATTGTTGTGTAATTATGACTGAAGAACATTTTCCCGTTTCCAAAGGAGAACATGTGTTAGCGTCAACCAATTGACCCACATTATTAATTGGATGCTAGCACTTACCCCCTCCACCACCTACAACTCAACCCCCCCCCCCCCTACCCCCCGTCCGCCGGAGCCCCTACCGGTGGCGACCGTTGTCCACCCCGAGCCGTCGACAACCCGTCCCGATGATGCCGCCGGACTGGCTGGGCGCCCGCCCGCCGCCATCGGCTCCCCGCCAAGCCGGTTGATGACCTCGAGCCGACTTCTCGCCGACCACTATGACACGGTGGTGCCAAACCTTCTTGCACCATCTCCCGCTCCCGCTTCTCTCGGGTAACACCTCCCTCTCGCGATCCTCGCTTTAATCGTTTCTTCATTCAGAATGTCATGCGTTTCCTGCTTGCTCCTTGTCCGAGTCGCCTTAAGATCGTCCGCGTGGGAGAGTGCGTGTTCAAATTATCGGTCTTTAGTCACGCTAACGCGTTCTTGCGGTTCGTGGTTTCGTTCGCTTCAACTTCGGTCGGCCTTTTCCTCCATCCTTCCTTTACGGCGGCATGGGCGACCGTCCGTCGCCTTCCCACGTTGCCGTTCGCTCCCATTACGGCTGGCATTTACTCCGCACCCACCTCCCCTCTGCCGAACGTTATGGCGGCCTCCTCGGGCCCCACCCGCCAAGGCGCCCTCTAGTCCCGGGCGCCCGACCCCGACGCATGGAAGATACGTTTGGGAATGGTGCCTGAAAATCTTTTAGCTGTACCGCGCCCTATCCCCGGTTTGCCGCCTGCGCCGGCCTCACCGTGTTGTCTTGTCTCCTCTCTGGAGGCAGGCTCGCACGCCGGTCCTAGGCTGGGAGTGTTGAATGCTCAACCACCCAAGCGCTCCTACCTTCAAGTCCCAATAGCTAGTATCATGTTTGATCAAATATCCATATATAAAATAAATACAGTACTTCCATCGTCCCAATAATAAATACAAGACTCGTTTTGGCTTACTTTTAGAATTTTAAGTTGGACTATATTTATATAAAAAATAACATTTATGTTGTTAACCATGAGTTCCAGTCGGTACAAACCATAAGTGAGTTTTCATTAGTGAGTCAACAAAATTTTTCTATAAAATAGACATTTTATTGGCATTCTAGAAATGTTGCCATAGCGTTAGCACTGCTAAAAAAATATCCGAGGGGTTAACTCATGCTTCCCGTGAAAGCTTATATTGTACAACATGAGTTGGCAATCAGTCGTGCCATGATATTCTTCAACAAAGTTGGGCGAACTAATTAAACACACCTGTACTCGTCATGGACGACATGGATATGGACGCGCAGCCGTCAGGTCAAATTTATCACTCGACCAAACGCATTCCGAGACAAATCCTCGCGTTTGTATGTTTTTTAAGAACCAAAATCACAGTGATAATCAGCTGAATCCAGTTTTGCTACTACGGAGTATGCTTCTTTTGTACCACACCAGCACGGACGGTGGTCAACAGATTTGGCTGGCCATTTGCCGTCAACAGATTTGAAAAACAGAAATTGGAATTCTCGATATGATGGTTGGGTGAATTGAAATCCCTGTGCGTGCGTGGAGGAGATGAGAGAATGAGATCACGGGAGCCCCACCGCCGGGTCCCTCCCTCCCACGGCCTGAGCTCTGAGCAGTGCACGTGGCCGCCGACGCACCGGCTGCAGAGGCGGAGACCGACGGCAGGAGGCGACGGTGGTCCGTCCGGCAGCCACCAGGATCCGCGTCAAGCTGAGGAAGCCCAAGGGCCCGGCGCCTGCGGACGGGACCGGTGCCAGCCCCGCGAGCCGTTGGCGTCGCTCTTCACGCGGGACAACAGCTCGCGCGCACACCTCGGACGCCGGCGCGGACCGTCCGGCTCCGGCACCCGCCGTGGTGTTTGTATTAGGCTGGCTCGTGACGGCGTGTTATGTTAAACAAAACGGAAATCCAGTAGTATGTAGGGCATGCATGGATGTTTGGACCAACGTGGCCGTTTGTCTTTAGCGCGGCCGCGCTGAGCTGCATTGCATTGCGTTGCTTGCATGATCTCGCTCGCCGTCTAGGAGTCTCAGTGGAAGGTGTACGACTTGCTCTCACTCGTTCATAGCGTTGTGTTGCAGTGTTGGGACGGCTGAAACGGCGGTAGGGACAGCCGCGCCATATCTGTACTAGACTGTAGGAGTCGTGACACAAGGAGAGAAAAGACGGCGGTGTCGTGTCGGGGAGCAGCGTATCGTATCACGCACGCAGTGGAGCAAAGCACGCACGGCACGCCGGAGCAAGCAAAGGAAAAAGGGTGAAGGGTGCTTTTTCCTTCCCGGCCCCGGCGATTCGCTGGAATTTGACTCCCGTGCCGGTGAAGGGTGTTTCTTCTCCCGATGGCCGCGACTGCGACTGCCAGCGAGCAAGCGAAGGAGGCTGTCGCGGTGGAGGCCACTTTGTATTGCCCCCGTGCCGAGCGCCGAGCGGCAGCCTCGGTCGCCACGAAAGGCTGTCTACTCGTAGCACGGAGAGCGAGGCGCGACGATGCGCTTCGTGGAACCGACCTGTCAATGGAGGTGTAGACGTGGACGTAGCGCAGTGGACCCACCCGCGGGCCGGCTTGGAGTGACGAGCACGCTGGATGGCTTTGTGTCTGCCTCACCGGTCAGCGACAGCAAGCCGAGGTGTGCGATGGTGTGGCCATTCACGCACTGCACACGACGTCGCCTGGCTTGGCCCGGCCGGCTGCTGACGGCCGCGACCGCTTCGCACGCCTGCACGCTTGGGTGTACGTACTCTACGTGCGCAATACCACCGCTACCGGCCTACCGCTACAGTGAGGGCCCGGCAAGTCAGCGAGTGAGGAGTGACGCACACTAGCAGATTTCAAGCAAGTAGTAGGGACGGTGTGCGTAATGGCGCCAGGGTCGTCGTCAAGATTGCCAGAGCTGCATTGACTTTGTTAATACATCTTGCCGGTAGATGCTAGCATTCCAAGACCCCTATTCGGCGTGGATTCCCTCTGGCTACAACGCAGTTGCATCTACTAGGTCGGTCCTTTCGTCCGCCTTCACCTAGGGCTGTTGAACGCAATTGCGGAATGGAGGCTGGCGGAGTGCGGTGGTCGGCGGCCGGCGGCCGGTGGCCGGCGACCATGCCCCCTGCCGCCCGGAATGGAGGCCGCCGGCACGGGCGGCCACAGCCCCAGGTGAAGGCGGCGTGTCCGGGCGGCCCTGCGTCCGCCGTCCCCTTGCGTGCCGTGGCCGGGTGGCCCTGCCGGTGCTCGCCGTCGCGGCTGCCATATCGTCCAGACGGCCGCGTCAACCCTAGGTGCTTCTCTCTCCCTCTCCCTCTCTCTCATTCTCCCTGCTGGTTAGTATGTGCTTATGGATATGCGAGTTTGTTTTACATGTCTTTTGAATATTCATGTGGTCTACAGTATTTTTTTTTTTTGGATAATAATAACGTTTAAATATCCATGTGAGTTCTATTTGTTTCATGTGCGTGCAGTAGCCATGAACGCAGTACATGTGAGGATGTCTTACAGCATGGTTGATGATTACTGAATGTTTTTTCCATACTATTGCTGCTACTGTTGCTGCTATTAGCTTTATTTCATTCTCTACATCAGGATTTCTTTCCCCTGTTCAGTCCATTGAGCAAGCCATAGAGATATGTATGTAGGTGAATTCTCTGACTAACTAATTCGAGTTGCATGTGCATCCAACATTTACTCTTCTTAGTTAGGATAAGACATGTCTTGATTCATATTGCATAGCAATTGGAGCAATGAAAGCCTCATATCTGTTTTTGGATTGTCTAGATTCGTTTGACTTTCAAGAAGCTATTTGAATAGGGTGTAGTGAAGAGAGAAGATCTGTTCATCACCTCTAAGCTATGGCATGGTCAAATCTCTGGTGATGTTTCAATATATATGTCTCATGCATCTTGATGCCTATTTGAAGTTCCCAATCATTCATGTCAACCTGATTTGGGGATGGTCCAATTTTGCAGGATGGGAAAGCACTACCCAATGAACCTATTGTAATTTCACCTGATGGCTTGTTTCCTTCGCTCTACCGAGAAGGTAACATTTTGTTCCTTAGAATATATTTTACATCTTTATGGTGCTCTCCCTTCTCTCCCCCTTCCCCTTGTCTAATTTATCTCTTGGTAAGCCATACAGTAAAAATAGGCGATGAGACTTCCAGCTAGCACTATTCCTCTGCTTTTGAAGAGATTAGGTAACTGCTAATATCACCTCTTCCCTTTTTGTTTTGATTTTTTTTTTTTTTGCAACCTATGAACTTCAGGGACGAACTTTATTCCCCTTTGTTGTTTCAAAATTGTGGATCCATACGATGAACTTTTTTTTTCAACAATGAACAAGCGTTAGCTTTACTATCTTCCTGTGAAAAAGGGGAGTTCAGATTCAAACTTGCTTGCTAATATAGAGATTACAAATTGTGATTCCTTTTGTCCTTGGATTGTTTCATTCAGTATATGTATGGACAAATCTAAGAAGAGTCAACTTTTGGGGTATACAAAATGCTAATTTGGGCCTAGTAAACAGTTATAAGTGCCGAGAATTAAGCTAAATCTTTTTCTCTCCACACATGCATTCTGATTTGGTTTTTTTCATCTATTTCACTTCCAGTTTCTTTCAGAAGTAGTTGTGTGTGTGTGACCTAGCAGGAGAAAAGGAAAAATATTGTGGCTTTCAGTTCAGTCACCATGCTTTCAGTTCATGCTGTGCAAATGTAAAAAAAAGTAGCAGCTCAATCATCTTTCAAAGTTATTAGGTTAATGCAAACAATCAAAATAATTTGGAAAACAGTAAACAAGTGCGCCCTGCCATCGCAGTATGCAGTGTTTTCAGTATAATGATACTTCATAGTACGGCCATAGGAACTCTTTGATTTTTCGTTATTTGTTCATATGAAATGATTTCCCTAATCGAGGTATTGCTTCCTCATTCCAAATAGATCACCAAGGCTACAAACTGATGCACTCAGAAATCTGTTCAGAGGTGTCTGTGCAAATATTTACAGCAACAATATCTCCTGAAATTTTAAAATATGACTGCCAGGAAATCATCCACAGCTAACCCCCCAAACCACACACACACACACTTGGTGAGCTTCTCTGAACATACAGTTGCCAGTCAAAATGATTGAGCTAATCTAAACATAAGACAATTTTGTTTCAGAACTGGCCTGCCACGCTTGCTTTTCTTTTTTTTTTTTTTTTTGGTTTACACAGCTTTGGCATGAAGATTAAAACATATATAAGTAAACCAAATAACCAAGTTTATGTAATTTAATGATGCCTGGATTGCTCTTTTTGTTGAATAAGTTTGTTTGTTTTTATTCCAAATGGTTTTGTTTATGCACTGTAATTGCATGGGACCTGATATTTGAGGCTGTTGTTGACTGCGACAATACATTAGACCCTTCAAATAATGGAGTGATTGATTAACACCTGAGGTGTGCCCGCTCTTTGTCCTTCTATCCCTTCCTTTGATGTAGGAGTATGAATTATTCTTGAGTATGAAACATGATGGCAGGCAACTTTAGATAGTATGGTTCTGTAAGCTGTTGTCAAATGTTTTGTACCACAAACTGTGTATGTCTTTCAGTGCTATATTCAAATTCCTATTTTTTTTTTGCTGTAGATCTGGATTTTTATTAACTGGACAACTGCCACAAAGCTCCTGTCAAGCTCTGTATCCTTCTCGTCGTCATTGTTTACCACATCCACATAACTATTGACGCTCCTTCCTACAGGAAATACTTGATGTTTTCGACCAGAGGCTTCAACTAGCAGTGACCAAACAACTTGATATTTACCGCTTTTCATCATGGATGCCATTCGGTAAGTAAATGTTATTCTTTAATCTTTAGTTGCTTTTATACTATACAATTCTTCTTCCCTCTAATGTGTCCAATTTACATTCCATTAGAAGTTGTCCAATTTTCCTTCTTTTTTTCCTATCATTTGAAGGTTGATGGCTTATGTTGCGTTGATGTACACGTCCGGGCATTTTATTTGGCCAAAGATTTCCTAACTTTCATTAAAACAATCATGTAACTTGAAGCTTTTATGATCTTTTTATTTGGTACACCGACGTGTAATGCAATGCATTGTTATTCTTAGCTCGCACCCGTCCATGATCTTTCAATAAATGTAACATGTATATTATCCTACCGTCCCTGCTTCCACATCAAAGTTTACAAACCCAAATGTATTGTGACACCTCTTATGTTGTAACATGTATATTATCCTACCGTCCCTGCTTCCACATCAAAGTTTACAAAACCCAAATGTCTTGTGACACCTCTTATGTAAAGCCACAGAACCAACGAATGACATCTAATCTGATATTTGAATAAACTATGAACCATTTATCTCGATCCTAAGTGAATGAATCTGATCATGGTGAAATTGTGAACCTCATACGAAGGTTATTTTCTATAGTATGAACTCTCTCTACGACTGTTTCCACTCCACATACGAAGGACTCTGGTCAACCTCCAGACTCACCTTCCCACTTGATTTATATGATAATTACTCAAAATGTCAGGATTATTTGGACATTATTATTTGAATGATGTTGTTTTATTATCACTGGCCACTTTTATTTTTTCCTTCTTGTCACATGTAGACTGAAACGATCTGTATATTCTTCATTGCAGGAACTCGGCAACCATGAATATCAATTTTTCAGCATAACGAGTTGACGGCATTCTCGGGTGAAGACATTCTTAGCAGATGGCTTAATGCATCGTTTATACATAGTGCAGAGTTCCATTTGTGAATATTGTTTTTGGTACCTCCTGGCACTTACCTGCCGGCTTCTTCTCACAATGATCAGCTTCAAACTGTGCCAACCTGCTATGAACCATCGTGTTGTACCCTACACAATGTTAAAAAAAAAAAAAAACTTATGTATCACACTGGAGTTGTATAATTAGCAATCCACGCTGTCCCAGATCTAGCGTTCTCGTGGTTAATATGATGTAAGATATTTCAACACTCCTGTGACGTTTCCATTGCGCATCAAACTCTTTTATTCAGCTTCATCCACGATCCATACCTGTTAATTCACCTTGCCTCTTAAAACTATGTATTATTTACCCAAATTGTAATAATCCTATTCTACCAAATTCCACCAGCGTGACGTTTCCTTTGCGCGCCTCCCCACTAGTAGATCTCTGTTTGCAGCCGAAAGCGCGAGACGATATGGTTCTACTGTCCGACTAGAGCTAAAGTGCTCCGTATATTGTACCAATATATCTGTATTAGTTACTAATTGTTTAGTACTAGTACGTAGTATATACTACTCTAATAAATAGTAGTAGTACATCATTATTATTAGCACATTTGAAATCAGTTGTCTCCGCGCTGCTGTCTATACCACGTGTTTCGTTTTGGACGGAATAGTACTACAGTAGAGTAAGTAGGAGTGGTAGAGCCTACGGACAGGATCACGAATACACGACTCCAATGCCGGCCACGGGGCTGTTTGTTTGCCGTGGAAACAGATTCGGCCTCGTTTAGTTAGCCTTAGGAAGTTAGAATTTGAACTTTTATAACAATCCTATAGCACTTTCATTTATATTTGATAATATTATCCAATCATAAAACTAATTAGGCTCAAAAGATTCGTAAATCAAGTAATTTATAACCAAACTGTGTGACTAGTTATTTTTAACTACATTTACTACTCCAAACATATGTCTTTTAATGTATTTAATGTGATATGATTGAGGTTGGAGGGGTAACTAAACCAGGCATGTCTCACTGGACACAAGAAAAAACTGATGACCAGAATGTACCAACATTTTCAAAAGAAAATAGCAAAGACAAATAATAGGAGGTTCTCCACTTATTTATTGAGTTATGACAATATAGCTTCAACAGATCCCGATCCAATGACTTGCGACACAATTAACTCAAAACAGCAGCACAGGCGCTCAAGTACAAGTGCTACAAAAGTGACACTTTTGATAGCTCGAAGAAACAACGACATTTCCAAAGACTAGTAGATAACAAAACATGGGGTAATAAGTTACGCATCTAAAGTTCAACAACAGCATGGCATCTGCGGCATGGCTCAACAACATGTAGCTTTACCGTGGAAGGAACTTTAGGCTCAATGTATGTCCTGATAGCCAAGACTCCTCGTTGAGCTTCCTTGACAACATCAGCGGGCAATGGGGAGCACTGGCGTCTATTGTGAGCAGGCACATAACACCTAGCAATGCTCTGATAGGTCTCCAGCGTAAGGCATTCAAGTGAAGTTATGCTCTCAACAAAATGGCAAAATAAGCTCAACAAGACTCCTAGCAGACGTGAACCCTAGGATCTTCACTGTCTTCATCTTGTGATGTTGGTGTCCTTGCATCTTCCTCAGATCTGAGGGATCTGTGAATACAGAGACATGCTTCATCTCCTCCTGGGTTACCTAAGTTGAGAAAGTAAACAAATAATTGCAGTACAGTTCCACTGTGATAGATATGAAAACAACAAAAATAAGAACAGCAACTTACATCCAAGTCCAGTGTCTCCAAGGAGGGACAAGCGTCAAGAAAGGAAACTAGAGAAAAATAATCATAAGCCGGGGTAAAGGTCCTTGCGGAAACAGCAATACTTAGCTCCTTGAGGTGGAGAAACTTGCTGTGCAGCATTGGCGTATTGGCCATCTGCATAAAGATGTTAGGTTAGTTATATATACTCCCAAGGTAAGACTGCTTGAGGTAGGATTCATGACATGCACATCACTAGCCAGTTAAATGTTGTAAGAGTTATACCTCACGCTTTGAACGTATACTAGCAATTCTAAGGTTTGGCATGCTGGATGGAAATGCAGCACAGGCATACTGAAGTGCACCCGAGAACATCAACCTTATGTTCTCTATTTTCAATGTTTCTCCAAGTGACAGTTGAATAGGACCCCGATCTCCAGCGAAGAAGAATGTGGATATATTTGGAGCTTTGTTGTCTATCATTCGGAGTCTGGCACAGCAAAAAACATCTAGGTGCCTGAGCCGGCGCAGCATGCAAGGGATCTTCAAGCAAACTATCTCACCACAATGCCTGATTACCAACCGCTCTAAAGCAACAGAATTGCATAGAAGACAAACTAACTCATCCTCAGTAATAGAGACGGCATTAAGCTCCAGTTTTGTCAAGCCTTTTAACGAAGGAAGTTCAGCTGTGGGTCGCAAGGAGCAACTGCAAAGCTTGAGAAACCGAATTGAGTCGCCACTCCCATTAGACAAAAGTGAGCATGGGAAATTGTATGTTTGCCTCATCACTGGCAGTATAGGCAGTATAAGTAGAAGTTCTTCAATTCCTGGTGTAACAGCAGTCTGAAGCCAACTGTTGAGATAACAAGAATTATTCGCAGTGTAATATCCACGCATGTCAATCACAAGTTTCTTGACACCAGTGCCCGAGTGATTTTTCAGGATGTGGTCTATTTTATTAGAAAATTCCTTGGCAATTTCATCATCTCCACAAGCCTTATTCTTCATACCCAATGTTGTAGCACGGAAAATGAGGTTGGGATGGCATCTCCAGGATCGGAGAAACACGTGAGAAACACAAGCAGCTTGGGCAGCATGTCGCATTGGAATCAGGGAATGTATATAACGCCAGATGTCCTGCATGCAAAAGCATGGAAGAGAAGTTCAGCATCACAACTATAATAAAGGCAAATGGAAGCTTACAAAACACTGCCAGTGGCCAGACCTGATTAGACACTACAAAATCTAACAAAAAATGTCTAGATGCCCAAATCAGGCATTTTCCCAACTTACTGGTTTCTTTGCATATATAAACAGGAGGTCCATGTAATTGTGTAATATTGATCAACTCAAATTATAGGATAATCGACGAGCAGGTCAGATAAAATAATGCCAACTACAAGGGTATACAGTCTAAGTTACAATTGCAGATAACTTGCGCTAAGCCTACAGTCAGCAAAATGTCATGGCGTACCTCTGGAAGGTCTGGCATCTGTATGTCAAGTTCACCACCCTGAGAATCACCATCTCGCTGACAGGGCAAGGCCTTTGTTTTGTCCCGTGAAGCAATAAATCCATCTGGAACACAGCATACGTTGTTAAATTCAGAATTTGAGGCACAAAGCAGGAACTATAGCAGGAACACCAACACACACTGAGGAGAACATTTGTTGTTTTGTCTAACTTTTGACACCACCAGAAACTTAAAACTGAGTTCGTGCAGAGCATAGCAGCCTCCCTTCCCTCGTGTTTCAACAATCTAGCTGGAGCAAGAGGAAGAATACAGTGCAGGCCTATCAGCCACTGCGGTCACCCCAATGTCTAGGCGGCTCACATTGGATCTTATATAGGTACTAAAGAAACGATTGAATGAATTAGGTAAAGACTACTAGTAGCATTATTGAACGAGAGATAACGTATATCGGTATTCCTCTAGAAATCTCCTCCCATAAAAAATAGGCCTTTTCCCCATATGCAAACATCGAAAGTACAAGGAGGAGATGCGTGGAAAAACAGCCCACCCAAACATGAAAAAGATAGGATTTTTATCAATAAACCAAGAAAAAAAATAGTCAAACCGAGAAGAGGAGAGGCCTACAAGTGGCTTGAGCTCGCTTGCGCCGGCAATCCGTCTGCCGCTCCATGGACACGTGGTTCATGAGATCCACAAGCCCCATGCCTACCTAGATCTCTCCCTTCCTCGCTCCCTGCTGTGGAATTTCGCCCTAAATCCGGACCCGCCGCCGGTCTCTTCCTCTCTCAGCCTGCCTCAAATCCCCTCCAGCCTCCGGGCGTCTACCTTCCGGAGGGCACGGTTTATTTGAGGGAGGGGAATAGGGGGTAGGAGATTGGACTGAGATTTGGGGATCCAGCCAGACGGCAAGAGTTTTATTCGGATTGGTAGGGCAATTACAAATCCAATCCCGCCGGCGCCAACCCTTCACCTTTCTGAAATTTTCTCGTCTGGAACTGGAACGACCAAGAGGGGGAGGGTAGGGCGAGAAAGAACTGGAATTCGGGTCGGCGCCGCCACCCCACGTCCCCACTTAACCCGCCACACCCAACACGTGACACGCCATGGGCCCATGCCAGCAGCAGGCAGCAGGCAGCAGGCCCGGCCCAGGAGTCGACCGCAGACTGGGCTTTGGCATCCTCAGGAGGGTCATGGATGGGCTGGCCTTTTTCATGGATGGACTGTATTTTTAGGGGAACAAAAACAAAAAAAACTTTATTGCGAACTGATCATAGATCTAGCCACTTAACCCGGTGCGAGTGCGAACTTTGCTTCTGAATCTTTTGTCAGGTAGTATATATAAACATATATGATAACCTGATCGTAGGCACCACATACACACCCCAGCAGATGGAGCAGCAGTGCAGCACAAGTTAAAAGCTACTACCGATCATAACCTATCGCGATAACGACCTGAATCATGCATATCAGCATATGTATGTGGCAGCAGGGGCATGCATGCACAGTAATGTCGTAAACCATGGGTGAGCTCTCAGTCTCAGCTGCTGGTAGCCACTGTTACTAATAGCCAGCAGAGGCAGAACGCAAGCTCAAACTGACCACTCGCTGGCCGTATAGCGGCCGGCCGTTGAGTTGAGTGCACAATGCATGTTGTGCAGATCTAGTAAAAAGGCCAGCCATTGGTGCACCTTGCGCTTGGCGTCTCATGGAGACGAAGCTAGCTAGCGAGCACAGCTCGTCTCAGGAATATATCCGGCTATCCAATCCAATCGATCATCACCATGCATGGACCTGGCCCTGGCTCTGCACCGCGCTAGCCCGGCCTATCTAGCTTGACCCCCATGCATGATGCATCATCGATTGCAAATGCTAGGTAATGCAGGAGAGAAGTAGTGGCCGGCCGGGGCATGCATACATACTATGCATCATGCATGGTCCCGATTCGACCGGCTGGCCGTGCGATCGGACGTGTGCTAGCTAGAGGTGGTGGTGGATCCTGTTGCAATGACTTTTGGTCGTACACGTACTACATTGCATTGCTTTACGGCCGGCACGGGCTGGATCGACCTGACCTAGGACGACGATAGGTGCTGCATGCATCAGGCATGATTGCTTCTACGTACCCCTGCTGAATGAGATCGGTCCAATAGTACCTTCTGAAGAGGTTCGATCATATCTACTGGTATGTTTGTATGTATGTATGTGCATACACGTACTAGGGTCGATCTCATATATATTCTCATGTACTAAACGCCTAATACAGTAGAGAAGACAGGGATGGTGCGCCACGTACGAGTTCAATGTAGTCACACTTTCTGTCTCTGACGATATGATTGATGATGATCCATAGACATGCATGATACTTCACTCAATGTTTTCATGGTTGACAGTAATAAGATCCTCTTTACAACGGAGGAAAAGGCATGGGAATTAATGAATCCTAATTCTCTAGGAATTTTTTCTATATATATGTCCCTGTAAAGGACTAAACTCTTTGAAATTCATTTCGATTTTACTTTTGGATGTATGGAATCATAGTGATTTTAGTGGAAAACTAGTATTAGTTTGGACCATGTCGAAGTTTTCCTTAACATCTTTTGTTGGAGTTCATGTATATTTTCATGTGACAAATGGCGCCACAATGGAAACTTTCCTGCAATCTGGATTCCTATAGGATTGTAAGTTACATTCAGCTCATAGCCCACAATCTGATCAAGGAAAACTAATATAGTGTGCTTGATCAAGGAAACTAGTGCAATGATCAAGGGAACCCCAGTTCATTAGGAAACTAATGTTGTGGCACCTGCGGAAAGAAAGGAATGTGAGATGCATCCGAGGGTCCATGATCTAGGCTGAAGCCGATAAATAAATGGATACAAAGGGTTGGCGGCTTCAGTTCATTCACAAGATGGTTAAACTTGCAAATTGTGTATATGGAGTGACTTAGTACAAACACAATGTTTTCTTTTGGCTATTGCTCAAGATTGGCGTCTAAGCACTAAAACTCTTTGTAAAAGAATAAACACATGCATATATATACAACCCCAATCTTATGATCCAGTATTATGTTCCTAGGCTACAAAAAGAATCTCTTGAGCATCTCTTTTGTGTGACGATGTGCATTTTCACAACAAGCCATGTTGGTGTGTTACGTCTAGCATGATATGATTGCTTGTACATACATATACCCCCTGCTAAAAGAGATCGGTCCAATAGTACCTTATGACGAGGTTCGATCATATCTATGTATGTGCATGTGCGCTTCGTACGTGTACCACCTATACTACAGTTAGGGAGGAGAGGATGGTGCACCACGTACGAGTTCACAGTAGACAAACATCCATCGGTCTATATTTCTAATCTATGCATGATAACATATAGTCTCAGCAATAATGATAGTTCACTTGATAGATGCCACGTGAGATATATATCTAGAAAGTAGTGACAAAGCCAGGAAAAAAAAATTAGGACGAGCTGATCAATCTCAAATATATCTTAGCCCTCCTAATCTATGTAATTATGAATAAAAATTTAAGGAGGGGCTTAGGTGGGGCTCTGTGTAATTTTGATTGGTAGAGGGGCTAGAGCCCGCCCGCCCTGTGCTAGCTCCGTCGCTACTAGAAAGCTACTAGCTCGTTGTCCGGTAAGATTATTGATATGGTTGACACTAAGATGATCCTCTTGCGAATTGGTTTGTAGTTCAATGATAGGACAGTCCAGTGGAACGCTAACCACTAGAGTTCAAATCCTGGTGCTCGCACCTTCTCTTGGGAGTTTCCCAAAAGTTACCGGTGCTATGCATTAAATGGTAAGCGGGTAGGATTTGCGTATGTGTGTTCATAGGGGTTAGTGTGCGTGCGTATTGTGAGCGTCTACGTTGTACTATGTAATTCTTTTTTAAAAAAAAACAAGATGATCCTCTTAACAACGAAGCAAAAGACATTGGTATCCTAGCTAGCTAATTCCTCCCCTAGGAAAATTTTCCTATATGCCCCTTTAGAATAAAGGACTAAACTCTATGAAATTTATTTGTATTACTTTTGTATGAACGGAATCATAGTAACTTTAGAGGGAAACTAGTATTATTTTGGACCTTGCTAAAATTTTCTTTTTAGGTTTTGTGGATTACGTTCCCACGTTATAAAATAGAACACCAAGTTTCCGTTCCCATTCCTTCGTGGGAACATACATGCATGGATGCTAAGGTTAAATCTGTGAGAGACGTTGGAAGTCAATTTTCGTCTTCATGAAAGGCAAAGAGAAAAAAAGGGTATAGTCGAGTGATGGGCTCATAGCTGAAGCTCACTTTGTAATCATCTTACATAATTTTTTTCTTTGTTTTCTTAATCGCCTATTGCATGGGGCAACTTGCTGTGTACTATACATCTATACAAAAAGTGGTAATCATGCATTGAGGAACTCGATCAGATGACTTTTTACAGATACTCGTATATATATATAAGTTATATTAATTAAAGACACTGTTGTACTCCCTCCGTCCCTAAATGTTTGTCGTTCTCGCTTCCGAGAAACAACTGCGGCAATTATATATTAAAATATATAAATATTTATGCTAGGTAATTACTATCATCGGAAAGATCTTTTCGTCTAGTTTTTTAATAAATTTATTTGAAGATATAAATGTTGCACGTATTTTGTACAAATCGAGTCAAACTTTGTGGCGACGAAAACCAACGGCGACAAACAAAAAAGGGACAGAGGGAGTAGTATGGGAAAGACTCAGCACTGTTTGTCTGTTTCAAACTCATTTGAAATGAATGGAGGATGCAAAAGTCCACCCACTGCACGCAGAGTGGCGGAATTTCCGGTGGGATGTGAGAGCCCTGTCCGCCTGCCGATCGATCGAATCTGCTTCTGTCGTCCAAAGCTAGCGGCACACGAGGAATTTCATTTCTTTGCTTTCCGAGGCCACGCGCACCTGCAATTCTGATTCTCAAGACACGTCAGGAGGCATCAGCAATCAGCCAAGCACCACACCATCAGCGTCTCTGCCCTTTTTTTCGTTCTCGGAATCTAGCACGTACGACGAGACCAAATTTTTTTTTAAAAAAATGAATAAATTAGGATTCAAAGTTTAATTATAATCTTTGGCCAATAACTTATTTTAATTGTTGTAAGACAAACTTAACCAACAAATTTTTAATTGTTGTATTACAAACTTGCATTTATTAGTCCTAAAAAAATTATATTTATTAGCTATAAATTTATATCCATAATCATAAAAATATAATAAAACATAAAGAAATAGTCCAAGTATAATGTGGGGAGACAATGTCATGTCACACTATGTCATTGTAACATGTATACTCCCTTCGTCCCCTTTATAAGTGACGTTTGGGGTTGGGGCACACAGGAATTAAGGTGAGAAGCAAGTTAGCTGGGCAACCTAGGGACAATGTCGATGGCATGCAGTTCTGAATTATACTGCAATGTCATGTGAGTAGATTATATTGGTTAGGGTAGATAAAGACAGTGTGTGTTTTTTTAAAAAAAAAAAAAAAAAGGTAGGTGTTTTAGAACAAGCCAAGACAGTAATGATATTTAATTTGCAAATCGTCTTATGATTAGTCCCATGGACTGAGTCCCAGCCCACCGTACGTAGCAGCTCCAAGATAATGATGAACGTGTTTACAGTTTACAGACGTACACGTACTACTATTCTTTTCTTCCTTTCCGTGTGTATGTGTACTCCGTATGCATGCAAGAGGAGAGCTAGGCAAACAGGCAGGGATGCATGGCACCACCAGCAGTCCAGCACAAACAACACGGCAGCACCGGCACCGCCGGCAGCAACACAGACACAGCACTGCACGGGTCTCCATCGGACGCAGATTCAGTGACTTTGGCCGGTGACATTGAGTCACTTGTCACCGGCCAATCTCACTGAATCTCAATCTGTTTACGGGCCTAAGGCCGAATCCGGATCGATCGGAGCACTGTTCCGATCAATCGCCATGCATACAAATGCAATGCAGCTGCATGCAGCTACCTCCACTACCGGTGGCTATGCATGGCTAGTGAATAGTGATGGGCAGTGAGCAGTGGCTACACATACACACGTACGTACTGCGGTGTGTGTGTGTGTGTCAGTGTGTGTGTGTGCAGCAGGGAGCAGGAAACGTATTGTATGGTGCATGCGCATGCAGAGGTTTCGTTTCTCCTACACTGCACTTGGCAACAAGCACACGTACGTACAGGCCGGCCTTGTGATTGAAGCTGTGATGAGACGATGATGCATGTACATACAGCCTAGTACACAGGAACAGATCGACCTATCTATACAGTCGCAGTTGCTGTTGGGGTCTTGGAGATGATAAAGACTAGCTGGAGGCTGATGAAGGGACTATAGAGGCAACAATTAAAAGGGCCCGTGGGGCCGTGGCCAAGCCAACGCCAAGCCAACAGGGCGAGCTACTGCACATTGCACAGCACACACACACGCATGCAGGTGATTTGATGTTGTGGATCGGGGAACCCATCAGTTTTCATTTTCAAATCCCGGAGGCCCTACCATTTATTTATATGCATGTGATGGTATCCACCATCACCGTTCACCATGTATTATGGGTGATCGGGTCTCCAAACTCTGCTTCCTTTCTCCTCGCTCGCTGCACACTGTTGAGAGAATTGAAGCCCTGTTGCTGCTGTGTGTCGTGTGCGAGCTACTCCTAGTGCTCATTGACCTACACTACACTGTTTTCTTTTTTGAACGAAGGAGATGCACTCGTACAAACCTTATTGGTAGTGGTACACATATATGCAAATATGCAAGGAAATAGACGACGTAATAACATACTGATGAAATGGACATTTATAATTAAGTAGGTTCATTAAAGAGCTTCAAGATTCAGGCCCCGTTTGGAACGAAGGAATACAAAACAGAGGAATGGTAGGAAACGCGGGAAACGTAGAAAAACACAGAATAGGGAAAGTGAGAAAACCACAGGATTCAAAAATATAGGAATGAAAAATTTTGGCTGTTTGAAACACAGGAACGAAAAACATAGGAACAAAATGTGTTTGAACTAAATAAAATCTTTATTAACCGTATTATTATTTATAGCCTATTTATAGCCTCATCCGGAGTCCTTATTATAATTGGTCCCACCAGTTAGCAATTGTTTATTAGTTTTTCACATAATCCTTACTGCATGCGCCTCTAATCCTGACTGCATGCGCCTCTTGCCCACCTCTCTGTTCCCCGCGTGTGTCCGGCTCCAATCCAGCTTCCTCTTCCGCGCCGGCGATAGGGCCAGGGGCAGCGCGGCCGCTGGCAGCACCGACGGGGCGTGGTGGCTCACCGGCTCAGATCTCTGGCGACGCGAGCCAGCAGCCCCGGCGCATGGGAGGGTCATGGCGGCTTGCGCGGTGCGACGCGGTGGTCGCGGCCTCGGCGCACGGGCGTTCCTCTTCCATGGCGGCTCGAGCAGTGCGGCGTGGTGGCGTGCGCCGGCAGCGCAGGCGTGGGCCTGGTCCTTCCTGCACGGGAGTTCACCCGAGAGAGAGAACGGCAGAGTTCACCCTGCAATCCATTGGTTCCGATTGGATTTTCCAGTTCCTGCGTTTTGTGAAGGAGCTCAATCCTTTCCAGAGGAACGGCAGGAGTCAATCCTTGGTTCCAAACGCCAATGACGTCATCATTCCATAGGAATCAGTTCCTTCAAAATTTCCTTTGAAAATACTTCAATCCAAACGGGGCCTCAAGAAGCTGTGCATATATATACAGGGTTGCACTTGCATGCAGTTGTTTCTTCTTCTTGTCCTTTCTGCAAATTGTTGTAGGCCACTAGAGCATGGTGCTGCTTCATCCATGCATATATACGGATCTGAACTCTGCATGAGTACTCTATATTAGTAGATGAGATAGCTAGCTGTGCCTCATGTGTACAGTAATGCTAGGATAGGGACTTGTAACCAAACGGTGGATGATGGATGCAATGCCATCATTGCCCAATACGTATGCGTGTGCCTGTCCAACGATGAGGTGCAGAGGCATGGATGCTGCACTACCTGCATTTTGCACCAGCAGTAATAGCAAGGGGCACGCTACACTACACTACTCCCTCCGTCCCTTTATGTGTGTCGCCCGGGAAGCGTGTTTATGAGGGAAACACGGTTTTCTAGAGACATACATTTAGGGACGGAGTAGTACACTACACTAGCAAGGGGGCTTCGCGAGCAGAGCTGAGACTGAGTAGCTTGCATAATTAGGTTTTCTGAGATTACTAGCAGTACACGTGGATGGGTATTTGCAAAGGGAACAATGTGGAATGGAATTAGCCTGTGACTGTGAGCTGAGTAGTGGTACTCGTATGTTCTTTGTGCAGCTAGCGGCAGAAATGCAGAGGCGGCAGAGCTGCTGATCCAGTAGTAAAGGAAGGTGGTTGATGAGGCAGGCAGGCCAGTGCCGTGCAGGGCAGGGCAGGGGAGAAGAAAGGCATCCATATTTCTTCTCTGCAGGGGAAATAAATAATGAGGCCATCGATTTCAAATGTTGCAATAGCCAGGAGTCCTTCAAAGCAGTACTACTAGGTACTGTACAGTAGGTGTACAGTTAGGAGTTGATTCCCTTGGGATCCAGAGCCGCCTGGCGTGGTGGTGGTGGTGGATCCGAAGAACCTTGGACGATGCTGCTGCTGCAAGGAATTCATGGCGATCGATCGGCGTGGAACATTGGAATGCGTGCCTGAGCACGCACCATACAGCATGTCTGCCAGGTTTGCAGCAACGGAGCTACCGCATTGTTGTTGTATCCTAAAGTCGCCTCCAATTCTCTCCGTGAAATTTACATATCCAGTACAAAGATTGGTCGTGTTTTTTTTTTCCGAGACTGCGCCGTTCGCGTATTTCATTGTCCAATCATGGTCTAACTAGACTTAAAAGATTCGTCTCGTGATGTACAACAGAACTGTGTAATTAGTTATTTTTTACCTATATTTACTGCTTTCGAACATATGTCTTTTGATGTATTTAATGTGATGTCATGGAGAAAGAGTCTAAAAATCTGGAAGTTTATGACAAATATTTTGCCATCTAAATCAGGCCCAAGACTGGTCGTGTTTGGCTCATCGTCCAGGCAACCCTCTCTGACCAAGCAGCTAACAAGCCGTTGATTTTGAGGCATGTTTGGTTCCCGACACCCTTTAAAACATGCCTAGACCTCCATTAACACCGGCCGGCCAGTTGTTCTTTCCATGTGGATGTGGTTGCGCCGGGGGTGCCGAGGCAAGCTCGGATTCAATACAAAACATTTCATCCTGATGTGTTCTAGTTGTTGGAATCGAAACCAAATCAGTGCAACCGACGATATATATAACTATATAGGCCCTTTTTTTGCCGAGCATAGAGCAGAGAGAGGTTGATCGGGAGGGGTTGTGTTTTGAAAGAGCAACAAGAGGCACGTTGTTGGTGACCGGCTGATGAGCTAGGTCACGAGCCTATAAAACTTACTGTAGGTAAAACAATTCAGGAGAGGATCGTCGGAGCTTCGTCACGCAGGACTTTACTACAGAGCTGCAGATGCAGACTACTGTAGAATTGAATCACCTAGGTAGCTTAGTCTGGTGCACTGCAGCCTCCGATATCGAGCTTACTGATTGCCTGCTACGACCTAGCATCAGCCGTGGCAACGGCAACCCCAGAGGCCCAGACGAGGAAAGATGGATGAAACGCTGCCGACACATTGGTCCACGCTCGCCTCCGCGGACAACAGTTTCCCTTCGCGTACATGGCTGCCATCAAACGGGGGCGGCACGACGCAGGATCGATCATCGATCGGAGCCACCGCGGTGTCCTGTGTGTCCAATGCAACTAGAGCATGGCACAGTGGCATGGCTCCAGTGCAGTGCACAGAGGCAGCAGCTGTGGAGCACGTTGCTGCGTGTTGCTGCCAAGTGCCATTGCGATCGATGCCTGGCTTGGCTGCCGGTGCATCGTGACCTGACTGACGATGCGTCGACGCGCGCCTCCCCGCCGTTCACGTGCACACGACGACGTGCGTAGTAGTACGCGGCAACAGTGCATGGATGCGTCCTCCATCGGGCTACGCTCCGCCTGTTTATGTAGTTTACTGTGGCACACACGACGACGTGCCGGCCGGCCGGCAGAGTTTCTGTTGCATTGGCCTGAGGATCGTCGAGCAGTAGGACTAGAGATGGATTGGATTGGAGTCTCGGATTACCATGGACTGGAGTTCCTATGTGCAAATGCAAAAATCTGCTAGACGGACGTCATATCGTGATCATGCGCATGCCTCCCCTCCCCCTCCCCCTGAAACAAGGGCGCGTGTTCCCGACTGTATCCTCACTGTGTGCTTGTTCCTCGTGCAAGCGACCACCGCGTGCATGCGCTGTCGAGTGGTGACCGACCGGTGGACGCGCGCGCGCGCGGCGCTTGGGCGATCGGGTGTCCGATCGATCCAGCGCGCGTGGTGCGTGCAAGCCGGACGGCGAGGCAAAATCCAGCGCGTGGTCGTGGTGGACGCCGGCCGGCGCGTCGCGTCGCCGAACCGAAACCAAGTGAAGCGAGTTGGGGACGGCCGGGCGCGCGGGACACGGGCAAGAGGGCAGCAGCACGGCGCGGCGCGTGGGGTTTTGCGGAATCACATAGCCCCAACCGGTTGGCCCGCCATGCATTATCTGACACCTCCAAACTGCTCCAAGATCCGTGCTCGCTTTCTAGCCTTCCCATCCCCTGCTCTTTCCCCCCACTGTGTCCCACCCTCCCATTCCTCCCCCGCATTCCCATCTTTTCCTGCTGTACACAGTCACTCTCTCTTTTTTCAGTTTGCCTTTACCATACACTCTCATTTTTCGTGTACCATACATCTCGCTTTGCTTTTTTCCTTTGGCCATTTATCCATTTTCCTTAATTTATTTATATTGTACACAGGTGAGGGGCTCCGCTTGTAGCCATGATGCCGGTGGAGCCATGGCCAGGTTAGCCACAGCCGGCGGCGCCGTGGCTGGGGAGCCCAGTGCGCAACCGTGGCCTGCAGAGCCCTGGGCGGCGGAGCGGCTGCCAGCACTGGTGGAGACGGAGCCATGGGAGGCGAAGCTGCTGGCGGGACTGGTGTAGGCGGAGCTGCTGGCGGCACCGGTGGAGGCGGAGCCATGGGCGGCGTCGCCATGTCCACGTGAGGAGTGTTTCTCTCTCTGTAGTACGTGGATGGCTTTGATTAAAAAAAAAGAAAAGTACTGGATGGGCAGCGCAGCTACTACAGTAGTACGTGTCAGGCGGCGCAGACTGTTGGACCGAGCAGTGGGGCTCTGATGTGGTCACGTTCCATCAAGTGACTATCTGCACTCTGATGTACTGGTATGGTGTGTACAGGGTGGTGGAGTGCCAACCAGCGCGCAAAAACAACTCGTGAATAAGCTTCATCGCTAGTACCAGGCAGTGGCAAACCATGAGAAACTGGCCTCCCCACACGTTATCTCCCCCCTTTGGCTGACTGGCGGCCCCCACACAACCAACCAACAGGAGTATCCTATTAGACCTGTATCAAATTAAAATATATCTTGGTGTGTCTTCCTTTTCCTTGCAAAGCGTATGGTTATTGAGATAGAAATAAATAAATAAATAAATATGAGCCTGTTAGAACTTATCTTGCTTGTTTTAGCTTGTTTTAGAACATCCTCTCACAGTAATCTTATTTAATCACCAAAATCACCCATCATTAAATCACCAACAGAGCCTATATTATAACTTTCTAACTTTGTAGCTTTCTCATACCACTTTTTTGCGTATTTAAATGAACCGACAGGAAATTTGTTGTCAATAATGCATGTCTTACAAATATAATGCAAGTCTTAGGCCTTGTTTAGATTGCAAGCGTCTTATGCCTTGTTTAGATTGCAAGTTTTTCCAATTTTTGCTATTGTAGTATTTTTGTTTGTATTTGACAATTAGTTTCCAATTATAGACTAATTAGGCTCAAAAGATTTATCTTGTAAATTATAGATAAACTATGTAATTAATTATTTTTTATCTACATTTAATGTTTTCATGCATGCGTCTTAAGATTGGTGTGATGGAGAGAGGGTGTAAAATTTGGAATTTAAAAGGGAACTAAACAAGGCCTTATAAAATGATATATTGTAGAACGATAAGACATAAAGAGCTACTTCATGAGTACTTACGTAGTACATAACAAGTACTTGGAGACTATAGGAGACACGGAAGGGCAACAAGTTCCATCCGAAGACAAAAAAGGCGCTAAAAAGAATAAGAAAGATGAATGCAACATTAGGTAGAGAATGCGGTAGTGTTCACTTCCCATACAACTCAAAAAAAAAAGCCCAAAAAAGTAGCTACGATTGACTGCACATCAAATCTCTTTATATATTTTTAGAGCATTAAATGGAGGTAAAACAAAATAACTCATTACATAATTTGACCGAAAAGTCGAGATGAATCTTGAGTCTAATTAGACTATAATTGGACAAAAATTATCAAAATACAAAACGAAAAATGCTATAGTAGCCAAACTCAAAAATATTTCACCAACTAAACACCCCCCTGCACTTTGTAGGAAAAGGTGCATTTGGCAGGAGGAGATCCATGCTTGAAGTGAGAACCTGTTTGTAGCAGGAAGCAACCGTAGTGGGGGAAGCAGAATAGGCTGCCGGGGTGGGGGAAACCTAGGAGAGAACAAGGGGAAGCCTTTGATTGAACAAAGAAAACAAAGTGATGTGCTAATAGTAGAGGGCAGAGGATGGGTAGCCTCCGGCTTCTTGACTGAAGCTTAATTAGGAGACTAGGTTCTAGTCTGGCCGGTGACGTCTCTCACATCCTAGTGAGAGCGCACACCCGGGTTTTGAACTCGAGACCTCCCTTTCAGGAGTTTGGTGCTCTAACCATCCCTGCTAAGCCCTCCCCAGTGATGTACTAATAGAAAGGGAAAACTTATCTTTTTACGTCTTGTCCAAAAGATTACCTCGTGCAGCTATGCTTCCAAGTCATAGCAAGGTACTCTCTTAATCTTCTTGGATGAAATCAGATGTATTCCACCAATCCACCAAGAAGATTAAAAGAGTATCTAAAATAGACCCTTTTCTCAACTTCTAACTATAACTTTTTTTATTTCACATAAAATTATTTAGTAATTGGTTTTAAATATAATACTGAAAATGTGCTTCTTGATGAAACTAGTATTTTTATATAAATTAATTGAATATGGCATATTTTTAACATTGTTCTAGAGTTGTATCCTTTTGGACAAAGGTAGTACTTACATTTGTACACCAAGCATGTAGAATAAAACCTGCTTGTTTTTAAATTTAATTAAACCACACAAACAGACTCATGCACCTTTAATCACAAATTAATAAAATTTTAATTCTTCTTCTCTATGTTTAATTTGTAACTCCAAACATGAAGGAAGAATATATAATATATAATATTTATGTATGTATATCTTCTCAACTATAGTACATTTAAAAAGTGAGAATCACAATAACAAGGTCATCGTAGATATGTTACTGTCCCACTTCTCTAAAAATACAAAAATAAAAAAAAACATCTACAATGGTTTCTTTTTTTACAATCTTATCGGATAGGGAGCAAGTACAACGCAGACGTTTAACACGCAAGCAAATTACTGCTTATTTAGAATGTATTTATTTAAACTAAAATAGACAAATCAAAGGGAGTGTTGGACGAAATCAGATGTACTTGCATCGATGCAGCGGGGTAAAAGATAAGATCGTTCATGAGATAATACAAAATCTGATAGTAATATTGAATAGAAGATAACCGAAAAAAGAAAATCCTAGCTAATTCAGTTCTGAGTCTGACTCCAGTCTCCAGATTTACATGCCGTCAACAACATGCTATGTGCCCTAAACTCTATGAAGTTGCACACATCGAAGTTGCACACATCAGATCTGCATTCAAATGGACAGGACTGAATTCTAGTAACGGTACCAATCTGTGCATAGCTACAGCATATTTGTGTTTTTCCTCTTTAATTTTTGCTAGTTTTGCATTTTGGGTCAAGACGTCTCTCGTGGGCAGCATTTTTCACCTGCAGAGATATGACGATCTTAGTTATAGGTAAGCACAATATGGAACAATTACACACAAGTGCAGTTTTGACTAGTCTCAGGCAAACTTAACTTGTGGCAACTAGCAAGTTGTAACGGATAGTGGCAGTATCTGACCTCTTTGATTAGAAAGCTGATAACTGCTTCATCATCCACAAATTCCTTAAGGGAGATCTTGAGAAATTCCATATCCAGATGAATCTGCTGAAATCCACTTCTGTTGAAAGTATGAAGACGGACAAATTCTAGCAAGCTTTTCAGGCAGAGCTTGATGACAGTAGAAATAACATATTCCTGAAATTTACCCAGAATACAAGGAATTACAGTCAAAAGCCGCCAAGTGACATTCCTGTAGATGGAAGAAAAATATACTAGAACTATAGCATATCTGTCCTAGTAGCATCACAAAATTCAATTGGTAAGCTGCTCTATGACCTCAAATAGATAATGCATTCTAAATACTATGATGTAGGTGGCATTGATGTGGATTTATTTTGAAAAACTTGGGATATAAACTAGATGATCATTCAAGCCTATTGGTATGTCATTCACTCCATTGACTTTAAAAGGGGTTCAGATGGTTAACAGGGAGAACCATAGAAGAATAGACTCCAAAAATTATCATGGACAAGCTCATATGACAGCAATGTTAATTACATGTTGTTAAAATACCACTTAAAATGTTGACAGAAATATTTTGCCAGGATCAATGAATATCACAGCATGGTGCAGTATATTCCTGCAACCTAATGAAACTTCAATTTAGCAATCAAGTGAAAAATGAAATGAAGGCAGAGATCATAAATACTACATGATGCACAAAAATGATCAGGTTATAGAAGTCTATAGTAGTCCCATTGAATAGGTGATCCTTTAGCAATTCTCCTGGGTAACATTATAGCATAACTATAAGTTTTTTATATTCATCTTGGCTGTTAACTGAACCATAAAAGTTTGTTATACAAGAGCACAAGTAAATAAAAATATTCCTCTCAGATAGTCAGATGATGGAAATAACTAATTTCCTGAGCAAGTATGCAATGCCCTTGAGAAAATGACAACAGAAAAACTATCAACACATTATGAATTTCTGTTTTCACTTAAAACAATCAGAATGTGTATTCACTTAAAACTATACCAGGTAAGGTCTGCTTGACTTTAGATACCACACAATTGAACTAAAAAAAAAATGATAACTGTTACTTAGAAAACTTTAGAATCGAACTCATTTCCGAAAGCAGACTGAAATTTAGAGTTCTGAGTCTTAATATTTATGTACTGCTCCAAAAGGAACACAATATTCAGTTATTGACACTGACAGATCGATTTTTTTTTAAAAAAAATGTACAAAAGAACAAAAAAGGATTAAGCTATTTAAGATTACAAACAGTAGAGTTTCTGAGTATGTTTCTGATTATGCTCCCAAGGCAGAGGGATTGACCCTTCACATGTAAACTACGTAAAATAAAACCACCATATGGGGCAGTGAGATCAAACTTCTACATAAAAAAGTGAGTAAAAGTGAGTAACAGTGAACAATAGAATGAAAAGGAACAGAAGATAAAGAATGCTTCCTACATGGTGCAAGAATTTCTCTTCTGATGAACGATATAGCCAACATATTTCTCCAGGCACAAAAAGTGGTCCATATTCCACCTCCAAAAAAGGAAGATGCTAGCTCCTAAAAAGGTAAAACTAGCCAGAATTGTTTCATTATGAAGTTTCACACTAGACAGTGGCCAAGTGATTGGATCACGACACAACGTACCTCTGTTACTTTAGGAACTGTTGTTTGTTCAATGTAAACACAGAGTTGTGCAAGCATAAGTATCAAGACTGCTTGGACCCTTATCAATTTGCACAGAATCAATAATTGACTCTTGTGAAATTTTTTTTTGCTTCTCCCAGAAAGCACATGAAAATGCCAATCAAGTTTCTGAAAAAAAAGTCTTGAAAACCTTCTTGTACCCAATCAATAATCAAAGCTCTCAGCTTTACAAGCAACTCTATATTGCCATCTATCAGATAGATGATGAAATTCCTGGAAGCAACATGGCCAGAAATAAAAACATTAAAGCAGAGGATGAGATATATGTTGCTTGAAAATGCAGTGAATCATATCCTCAGCACAGAGTGAAGCAATAAACTTATTACCTAGCATATTTGTCACATGGAAATAAACGTGTACGGCCTGAGACTACACATGTACATATATCAAGACAAATTTCACCAGTCTACAAACAGAAAAACGAAAATAAATGTAACCAAACAGAAATTGCCGCTTAATATTGAAGACTCAGATTTAATAAACGATAAAAGAGGGCATCAGTCTTATATAAATTTGAAATGCACATTTGGGTGGACATTTATCTGGGTCAGCTTACCCTCGCTGTACCTCCTCTAGCTGGGTCATACTCTAGTGAATGTAAAATTAAATGTGTTCCTCTAACTGCAGTCTAGAACAGAATTTTTGTGACAAAAAGGAACATAGCCAACAGATGATTGAACAATATCACAACAGATTTGCCACCTGATCAAAATGAAACAACAACACAAACCCAAAGGACTTTTTATTACAAACATATTTTTTGAAGGACAAGTGGAACAATTTTTCAAGGAAAGTAACAGTACAATAATTACAGATTATAATACGGATTGACCTATGTCACCAATAATAATAGAAAATACCACACTGGATAATTGATAAACAAACTCATTAAATCTGAAATAAACATCTCTACAGTCGTCAGCAGCATTTCAGATCGAATAAACAAATACATCTTTACAGCAGTATTTAGTGCTTTTTATTTAGTAACATTGTTCTAGAGTTGTATCCTTTTGAACAAAGGTAGTACTTACATTTGTAAAAGCATGTAAAATAAAACCTGCTTGTTTTTAAATTTAATTAAACCACACAAGCAGACCATGTTCATTTCGTACACCTTTAATCACAAATTAAATGTAAAATTGTCCCAGAACTTTCCCAGTTTCCCTCGCCCTCCTTTCAAATGGCTTTGATTAAAAAAAAATACTGATGGACGAGCAGTGCAGGTGGCAGCATACTGCATACTCCTACCCACCAGCTACTTCACGTGCAGCAGGCGAACCACTGATAAAGTGTTACGCAAAAAAGCTACTGCAACAGTAGACCCCATCCCATCGCCGTTGTCATATCTCGTGGAACAACACATAATGATTTTTTTATAGCTGTAAAAACACAGGATAGGGGTGACTCCGCCACTACTCCTACTCTACATTTCAATTTTTTCATTCATAATAAAAGCAGGAAACTTTTGTTGCAACAGGACAGGAGTGAGGCCACTTCATTTCAATTTTTTTGGACATGCAGAAGGAAACTTTCGCTGTAGTATAGTGGATATAGGGGCTACGGTAAACTTTTGTACACGCCAAAGCATAAATTTTTATAAATATACAAGCCGATGATGCTGCTAAATAAAATATATAATAGTAGTACCTATAGATTCTGCAAAATTCATGTGGCCACTTAACATATGGTTCAAAAAACGATAACAGTTCATAAACAGCATTCAATTTCTGTTGGGTAATAGAAGTAAATGTATCTCCCGATCTCTTGGTCAATGAATCTATGCACCTTTGCGAACCAAAATATTATCAGACTGGCAGCATTTAAGTCCTCAGAATGCCAGAAAAAGGGCCGGCAAAAGTGTTTGTCTGACGGAGATGTTTCTTCTGTATAGGAAAAGATGTGGGGTCTGTCTTAGTACCAATCTGCAAAAAATAAGAATAAACATGATCACAAGGAGAATTTTAGTTCCCATGCAAACCCAAATAAAGGCAAAAAAATAAGGTTGTCAGACTCTGCAAGGTCTTGGTCTACAATCCGACAGATGAAAGGTAATTGTAGAAGCCAAACTAGTATCAAACCTTTGTTATGTACTAGTAGCAGGGCGCCCTAAAGTGCATGAAAAAATGCAAGTGCTATGATATGTGTTATGAGTAAGAACACATATTTTCATGACATCAACTATCCTTGCCCATGCTGACAATATTGTAATGAGATTTAGCAAAGCAACTTTCTAGGAAAGACAGCTATTCAAGGCAATTAGCATCTTCGAGTCATGAAAAGATGGACAACAGCATGGCATATCTAAAGGAGCAAGCGACGAAGCATCAGACCAGCACGGTTTCTTCATCCTCAGGTTTATCTGGAACTCCTTCACCAGAGTGAGTGCGGGTGATCTGACAAAACACAGTGCGATAGTTGTCTTTCTATGTGGTAGTAGGGCAGAGCGCTTGCTAAAACTGCAATGTGAAAGTGGCTAAAACTAGTTAGTTGGATTAGTGTACCATGTGTGGAAAAAATATAGCCCTGTATTTTAGTGTGCTTTGCACGCGTTAAGAATGAAATGTGTCCAAACATGTATGAAACAACAAGGTAACAAAAAAAGGTACATGGGTTAGCGAAAATGGAAGCAAAATTACAGAGCGAAAGTGATGTGGGAACTAATTGGTGAGAACCAGAGCAAGAAAGGCTCAGCAAGCAGATGTATAGGCATAGCCAAAAAGCACAGCAGAGAGTAGTTTTCCTTATTTAAAAAGGTGGAACCACAATCTATCTTATCAGCAAAAAGAAGTAATTAAGTGAATATATGTATCTTAATAAGCACAAGCAGCAGCAGGCTGGAAGGAAGACTCGGTTTTCCTTTTGTCCTGCTAGCTTCGCACACACACACCTACTTCTGAAAGAAATTGGAAATGAAATAGATGAAAAATCAAATCAACATGCATGTGTGCAAAAAAAATGATTTATCAGACTATATTAATTCTCGACACTTATAACTATTTATTATGCCCAAAATTTACCATTTTGTATACCTCCAAAGTTTTACTATTCTTAGCTTTCTCTATACATATACTGAAACAATCCAAGGAAAAAAGACGTCACAATTTCTAATCTCTATATTAGCAAGGAAAACATCTGGCGTATAACATAGAATAATTTTATTGCCAGGTAGGCAAGATATTTGTAAAATAAAGTCTACATATCCTTGTGCAAGAGAATTAAAGTCTTAATCTGAATTCCCCTTTTTCAAAGTGAGAAAGTAATGCTAATCCTTGTTCATTGTTGAGAAAAGTTCGGATTCACACTTCTAAAACAATAAAAAGTGGAATAAAGTTCATACCTTAAGTTTATAGGTTGCAAAAGATCGAAACAAAAGGAAAGAGGTGATATTAGCAGTTACCTAATTTCTTCAAAAGCAGAGGAATTAATAGTGCTAGCTGAAAGTCTCATCGCCTATTTTTTACTCTATGACTTCATTGGGTCATTCACCTATGCTTATATAGATATTATTTGGGAATGGAAAGTACCTATGTAAATTAGTAAATCCATAAAGGCAAGGCATGAGCGAAAATCAAGCTGCAATCCAGTAATGCAAGCTGGCACTTGAAGTAAAAAACGACTAAACAAGGTGAGGTACGTGGCCAAAATGTATAGGAAATCTTTGGGAACTATGCTAGAGCACATGGGCTAAACAATTTGACACAAGCAAACTGATGCAGAGAGGATGGAGCCTTATCATGAAAATATAATAACTATAAAAGGGCTATGGCATATTGACATATATAGATGAAGACTAAGCCGTCTTTTCCTGTAGTTCATATTGTCTCAGTTTAACTATAAATACTTTTTTCAAATTGTGTTACTTTACCTTGGTCTAGGAAATTCAGGAGGGTAGGGGAGGGAGAGCAGCAGTTTTAGTGCACGCACTACCACGAGGTAAATTGTTTAGAAGAAAACTAAACAAGGGGAGGAGGGATAGCAATCCCATTTTGTTAAGAGTGCAAAACATGTAAGACTAATTAGATTTTTGTTTTGTGAAATCTTAACTAGTGTTCGAAAAATCTAAATAAACTATCCATATAAGCACTGACAGGAGGCTACAATAGTTGATATGCAAACTCGACAATTGGGCCATTAAAGTAAACAACATTAATATGAGTACACATTCAGCATTGTTGGGTCATATATTAGTGACATGATTTTCACAAAATAAATTAGTTTAGTTTTTTACCTCAACACATGGACATGTAAAGTCCCCAATGCAAAGGATGGCACGAAGTCTAAAAACAGCCAAAGGACTGATATAGATCTAGCCATTCCAATTTCAATACCAACATCTCAAAATTGGCATTGCAAATTATTTAGATAGAACATGGCAGTACAATGAAACCTTGGCCATCAAGGCCCACAGGCTCCTACGTTCTCATATATCATATATTACATGTTATAATCAAAATTTTATAACAGGAACACTAATCTAAAATGAAAAAAGAAGCAGCAATGTACACATTTTGCATCTATGGAGTTACAACAAACATTTACTTGATTAAGCATTGCATAGACTCATGATGCTAAACTTAGCCAAATTCTGCATCTTTTACTGACGTGTATACAAACTAATGCAGCTGTATCACAAGCTCAAGTCATCAACAAATGTGTATACAAATTTCAAAAACAAAAGCTGTGCATGATTACTTGCAGTAAGAACTGATAGTTTGTTTAGAGTAAGACCCATGTGTATACAAATTGCGCACAGTAATCAGTGCAAGGTTATGGAAAAAACTGCAGACTTTGTTTTATGAATTAGATCTTTTATCGTTTGAAAACAAGATAGGTTTAGGTTCAGATAGACTTCACTGCGTTGTATGGTTCCTCACCTGGAGTTCAACCCATTGAGGTAGGCTGTAAAGCAAAAATCCATAGCTTGTGTTTGGTTAAAAGAATTAGAAGTTGGATGTACAGTAAAAAAAAAAAATAACAAGAGATTTTTTCCCTGATTTTCTCAGAGTGAAAAATGGAAGTTAGAATTAAAAATGTGCTACTCACAGATTTGAAAATCATGCAAGACTAATTAGATTTTGTTGTGAAATCTTAACGTGTATTTTAAAAATATACTATCAATATAAGCACTCAGTAGGCTACAAGAGTTGATACGCAAATTTTATAATTGGGCCATTAAACGTAACAACATTAATATGAGTACACATTCGGTATTCTTGTGTTGTTTGAAAAGCACGGAACAGGATAGTGATAGGCAGGACCCAGACCCCACACTGACATTGGATCGCAGTCGCAGAACACAGATTAGTTTTCATTACAAACGGATTTTATAAGGACAAGTGGAATAATTTTTCAAGGAAAATGACAGTACAATAATTACAAATAATAGTACGGATTAACATATGTCACCAATAATAATAGAAAATACCATGCTAGGTAATAATAAACAAACTCAATAGATCTGAAATAAACAGCTCTACAATACAAAAAGCAACATTCAGATCGAACAAAAACAAGTACATCTACAACCTAATTTCTTTATATATCTAGTAAAGTGGTACTATAAAATGATCGTTGGGGATTGAAATTTCTAGTAGATCTAGGGAGGGTAAAGGTAATGCACAATAAAGAGGATGGGTTTTGTTACGAACCTGTTGAGCTCCGGCACCAGATTAAATTATAGAAAAAAATAAAAACGGAGAGGATACAAACAACAAATCAAGTAAGACGCGTACAAAAACCGATTGAGAGTTGAAAAGAAAACACACACAAATTCATCTCGAGCTTCAACTAAAAAATCACAAATCTCATCTCATGCTTGAGTTATCAGTGGCCAGAGAGACAGAGGAGGAGAAATATTATTCTAAAACGTTGAACAAGAGGGAGAGAGAGGGGGAGATAGATCTGAAAGAGAGATGAGGGGGAGAGACGGGTGTGGGATCTGAGGAAGAAGACGAGGAGAGGAGAGAGAGAGAGGAGGAAGAGAGAGAGTTAGAGGGAGGGAGCGAAGACGAGGGAGAGAGAGAAGGGTGCGGGGAGAGAGAGAAGGGGAGGCGGTTTGGAAGGAGAGAGGGGTGACGCAGAGAAGAGAGCGGACGAGAAGACGACTCCGGATGGGAATTGAGAAGTAGGAAGGTTGGGAAAGGAACGAGTCAGATGTGAAAGCCAGGAATCAAAAAGCTACTCCCTCCGTCCCTATTCGACCGTCGCCGTTGGTTTTAAAATACAACTTCACTTTGTCAGAAAAATACGCGATATTTAAATCTCCAAATAAATTTGTTAAAAAAACTAGACGAAAAAGATCTTTCCAATGATACTAATTACTTAAAGATAAATATTTATATATTTTAATATATAATTGCTTGCATTAATTTAAAGGGAAGCGAGAACGACAAACATTTAGGGGACGAGAGGGAGTAGATCAGGAAAGGCATAGGAAAAGGGGGCGCAAATCTTGGAACACACGGAGCCAGAGGATATAGGCTGGCGGGCCAGACGGTTGGGGAAAAAAGGCTGCGTCGCCGTCGGAGGCCCCATAGGCAGTCGGCAACCCCGTCCGTCCCTGAGGCATGAACCTGATCGGAGCACGGCGGGCGCGGTATGTACGGGCACCCTGGACAGGTACCCCTGCCGGTGCCGGAGCCGCGCCTAACAGCAAGCAAGACACGGTGATCGCAAGTGCCGGATCGCGGATGCTCCGGCCGCGTGCTCACCGATTCTTCTTCGTCCAACCGTCCGTCATCATGATGATTATTAGCAAAAACGCACGTCCTTTTCCGCCTTTCATTCAAGAAAGGCCCTTTCCTTTCTAATTCCCTTTCTTCTAAAAAACAGAGGCCTTTTTAGCTTTTTATACATGGACACATATATTATTCCGAGCAAAATGACAGAAATGTCCGTGTCAGGATCGGAGGCTAATCGTGAAATGCGTACACGGGCAGAATCTCTGTCAGAGTGTGATTATCCGTAACCAGGATGATCAGCAGGTGTACAACTACTCCGTCTACGTGGAACCCGGCCTGCAGTTGAACACGTGACCGGCTTTTTGCTCCCGTTTCCTAGTGCCTTGGCGGACGGACGCACTCACACTCACCACAGCCAGCCAATTCAAAACGCACGACGCCGCTGCGCTGCGGTTCCCTCTCGCACGCTTCCTTCCCGCTATATAACCACCAGTCCACGTCCACCACCACACTCGCCGCCCGGCGCTTCTCCACTGCTCGCAGAACCACCACCACGACACGAGCCAGCGGAGCTGCGTCGGCGTCAGCAATGGACCACGGCAGCGGCGAGAGGAGCAGCAGCCGGCTCCGAGACCGTCTGGTCCGGATGTTCCGACCGGCCTCGCTACTCCGCTCCACCTGCAACACCACCGCCTGCGCGTCCTCCTGCGCCTCCTCGTCTCCCACCGGCGCGCGGCGAGCAGCTGCGACACGTGCGGCGTGCGCGACGGGTTCCGCCCCGTGGTGTCGTCGGTGGAGGAGCAGGTGCGGAGGGGGTTCGCAGTGGTGAAGCGGTCACGGGACCCGTACTCCGACTTCCGGTCATCGATCCATGGTGGAGATGATCGTGGGGCGGCAGCTGTTCGGCCCGCCGGACATGGAGCGCCTGCTGCGCTCGTACCTCTCCCCTCAACGCGCCACGCCACCACCCCGTCATCCTACAGGCGTTCTCCGACATCTGGCTTCAGAGGTCCATTCCCTTCAACATTCTCTACGCTCAAGAACTTGAAGATCCTGTATATATGCTCAATACCACAACAACAGGTTATTTCCGATGTAATATATTTTCATTTGCATGGAGCGCACAAGAACTTAGGGGGTGTTCAGTTGCACTACAAAGAACCCAAAAAGTGCTACAGTTCTCCTCCGTCACATCGAATCTCTTATCGTATTTTTGGAAAGCATTAAATGTAGGTAAATAAAAAAACTAATTACACGGTTTGGTGAAAAGTCAGACAAATCTTTTAAGCCTAGTTAGTCCATGATTAGACACTAATTACCAAATACAAACGAAAAGTCTTCAAGATTCAACCCAAAATATTTCACCAACTAAACACCCCTGAACTCTGGCATCCCACAATGACTTCACTGGAAAATGCCTGATTTCATTGGAATGCCGCTTCTGCAAGTGCTCTCTACCTCTTGACTGCCTCCCGCTTCCTTTCCGTAGCACAACTGTGTTTTATTAGTTTTACAAGTGTTTTGCTCCACCGTTAAAGCCGATGCTTTGTGTAAGTGTGCCTACTTGTGCTCGCTCACTGTCACCTCGCCATGGGACGCGCACAAGTTGTGTAAACATCCCCCTTCTCTTAATGAAGTATGAGCTAAGCTCGCTTTCGAAAAAAAAATTCATTGCAAGTCTGACTAATTTGGAAGATCAGTAAGGCTACTATTAGTTGCTTTGCATGATCATTTAGTTCAAAAATGTCACGAATTTCAGTGTTGACTAACATGATTTTTAATTACTTAAACCTTGTATTTGTATTTGTTTTTTCTATAGTAATTTTTTATTTTTATTCAGATCAGAGAGATTGCAACAATGATTAATATTCAGATTCCTCCTTTGTTGTAGATTGTGGAAGTAATAGATCTATGAGGGGCACAGATAATACTTTTATGAAATCAATCCCACAAATATTGGAGCTGCATTGTATTATATTACTGGCCAAACACTTTGGTATTATGGCATTGGACTTGATAATGGAAATTACATCGTTGAGCTTCAGCTTGCAGAGTTTGCTTATCTAGAGTCACCGACCTGGTAAAGCATTGGAAGGTTTTGACATATACATATCCTAGTGCATATCCCATTCAACTGAGCTCTGTACTAGCCATTGGAATCATATTTGTGACAATTATGTTTGTCTGTGCGAAAAGTGTCAACTAAATTTTAGATTACCTGATCCACTTTTTGGTTGTTTGATTTGCATTACATAAATAAACCGTAGCGTTAGCACGGACACTATACTAGTATTATTAAATCCACCGTCAGCAGAACAACCATATAAAAATATATTACGTACTGTACGTTATGTGTGATCAGAAAAGCGTTAGGCATGGTGCGCCGGGGTTAATCAATAGTGGAAGACATGTAAAGATTAATCAATTTGCATGATATAGATAGAATACATGATACACCAAACTTTATAATCTCGATATAGATCGGTCATCTAGCGTATGAACAGACCAAAATGAACAAGGAACACTACTCATTGATGATACAATTTAATGGGCCTCTCCGATCCAGCCCAGCCAACAATGCAACATTCCATGTTATCTCTGGGTCGGCATACATGGGCCTAGACGAAGCGGACAGCCATTCTATCAGCCCAACTATTACCTTGCCTTAGTGAATTAGTAGAAGAAATACTGAAGTCCCCTGGATTTGGAACAATTTGAACTCTCCTTCTAGTGCCACCTCCCTAGCTAGTTATTAAGCATCCAGCATTGTCTAAAAATATCAAGGTAATAGAATTTAATAGTAAATTAAGATAATACATCTTAATTTTCATCATTATTTGATAGATTAATGGGAAACCAGTGATGTTGTTGAAAGTTCTCCAATTCAGGTTTGTATTTTTTTTCCATGCATAATTTTCTTTTGTTGTTAATTGTGCCTTGGTCATAAAGACGGAAGTGAATATTTTTTTAATCACGATTAAGAGAAACACATCTATACTTGTATACTTGTGCATCATTGAAATTATAAAGTTCTGGACGGAGTGGAAGTTCTCATGAATTCGGCGTCCCTTGATGAAGGCCGACTGGTTCTCCTTGATGAGTCTCGGCATGAACGGTGCTAGACGCCTGGCGAGGCACTTGGCAAAAAGCTTCCCAAACGTGTGAATGTTTTTTTTTTTCCAAGTCTGATGCTGAATAATTAGATGGTGCATCTCGGAGTGTTGTCTGATGATCAATGAGCTTTAATTTGACCGCTTATCCATATTGACTTGTTTGCGCATGTAAAGTATATCTATCTGTCTCGTTTCTGTTTTTCGATCGGTCAATTGCTGAATTTTGTGAGTGATCTATTCTATCCGTGAATCCAGTGCACAAGCACAATACACTGAGCTGAGCATCAGCGCCCATCCTGGAGGCTGAAGCGCGTTATATTTCTCTATCTGAATCTTTGTCAGACATATATATGGGATGACTGTTCATACTCATACTGTATATATGAATCAGCATATTGTAGTATATATCGATGATTTCAGAAGTCAAAAAGGTACTCCGTGATAACTCATAACTGACTACGGAGCTTTCTGAGCAACCGGATACCTTCTCTTGGAACCTCACTACGGATGGTCAGTACTCGGCTGCTTCTGCGTATGGTGCAATGTTCCTTGGATCTTCGCCGGTTTTTGGAGCCAAGAACATTTGGAAGACATGTGCACCTCCACGCGTCAGGTTTTTCTTTTGGTTGGCCTTGCATGGTAAGTGTTGGACAGCGGACAGGCGCTTCCAACACGGTTTGCAGGATTCGAACTCCTGTGTGCTCTGTGATCAGATGCCTGAGACACTAGACCACATTATCCTGGGATGTCCCTACAGCCGTGAGGTTTGGCACCTTTTGTCTCTCCAGGTTTCACTTGCAGGGGATCGTGGTCGTACAGGAGGACAACATCTTCGAGTGGTGGCTTCGAGCAAGGAAACGCTTTCCAAAAGATTTGCGCCGAGGATTTGATTCCCTGCTCTTCCTAATTGGTTGGATGATTTGGAAGGAGCGCAATGCCCGAACATTCAACGGAGTGCAGTCACTGCCACAGGTCCTAGCTGAAAATATCACGAGGGAGGCAAAAGCTTGGTCGTTCGCTGGTTACAGGAAGCTTGACTGCATCTTGGTTAGGATGTAATTGTGGATTCTCTTGTCGCAAATTTGTTAACGATGTAGTACTGTAAGTTGGATCCAGTAGAGCTAGGTGGTTCCTGTGCGGCAACCGTGTTGCCGGTCGGTACTATGTTCTAAACTCTTTCTGCTTAATGAAATACGAGCCATGGGCATGCTCTTAAAAAAAAAGATAACTCATAACTGACAGGAATATCCATAACGACCTGAATCATGCAGCAGGGCCGAGCATGCATAGTCCTCCATTTCCAAACAAGGCGCAAACAAGAAGAAGACGATATAGCTAGAAGCCGGTTGCAAAAGGCTGAACCGCTGAACGTACCACTCTTGCTAGTCATCAAGGTTGAAGGCCATTTTTTTAATAGGTAAAAGGATCTTGGATCATGCTGAAGGCTGAATCATATTATTATATATGTACACTGACAGTGACTGGTCATCTCTGTTTGCTAGCTGCAGCTATCTTCTTTGTAATGATAATAACGACGATGTATATATGCCGATATATAGATCATGTTGATGATAGATATATATATTCATTCACTTGCTTCAGCTTTTCTCGAGGTTGTATATGCTTGTCTTATTTTCGCATTACTGATCAGTCCTGTAGTTGAATGTACATATCTGTTGACTGCTGCAATTTTCTTCAGGGTTTGCTGTCATATAATTGGATTTCTCTCGCTGTCATGTCTCTAAGCAACAACGGACCCTTCTATCATATTCGATATATACTGAAATTTCTCTGAATCTTTTGTCAGGTAGGAGTAGTATATATGATAACATGAACGTAGGCACCACTTATACACACCCCAGCAGCTGGAGAGTGCACACTGCATGCAGAGCAGAATTAAAAGGCCGCCATTGGTGCGCTGGTTGCGCTTGGCGTCTCATGGAGACGAAGCTAGCGAGCACAGCTCGTCTCAGGAATATATCCGGCCATCCAATCCAATTCATCACCATGGCATGGCATGGCCCTGGCGCTAGCCCAGCCCTATCTAGCTTGACCCCCATGCATGATGCGTCATCGATTGCAAATGCTAGGTAATGCATAGCTAGAGGTAGTGGCCGGCATGCATACATATGCATCATGCATGGTCCCGATCGACCGGCCGTGCGATCGGACGTGTGCTGGAAGTGGCGGATCCTGTTGCGCGCGATTACTTTTGGTCCTACTACATTGCATTGCTTTACCTAGGACGATGATAGGTTGTGCTGCATCAGGCATGATTGCTTCTATACATACCCCTGCTGAACGAGATGGGTCCAATAGTACCTTCTGACGAGGTTCGATCATATCTATGTATGAACGAACTACAATAGAGTGGACAGCTGGACAGGATGGTGCACCACGTACGAGCTCACAGTACGTAGTCACGCTTTCTGTCTCTCACGATATGATTGATGATGATCCAGACATTATTCATCGGTCTATATATCTAATAATCTATATATATAGAGTATATGTCCTCTTTACAACCAAGGAAAAGGCATGGGAATTAATCCTAATTCTCTAGGAAAATAACTTTTGGATGTTAGTTTGGTCCTTTCCTTTACCTATTTCTTGAGTTCGTGTATTCATGTGTTGCATATCCAAATGCCACAATGAAAACTTTCCTGCAATATTGATTCCTATAGGATTGTAAGTTACATTCAACTCATTCCCCACAGTGTGATCAAGTAAAACTATGATCAAGACAACTAGTGCAATGATGAAGTGAACCCATGTAGAAAACTGGTGTCATGGAACCTATGGAAAGAGAGGAATGTGAGATGCTTCCGAGGTTCAAGCTTGATGTCGCAAGATTTACCCATGATCTTTAGGCCGAAGCCGGTCAATGGATACAAAGACTGAGGTGGTAGGACTTAGTCTCTTAGCTGCTGGGTAATACTATTCACCAAGTAATTCCAACCTTTCAGTGGTTGGTGGTTGTTCACGGGGCCATGCTTGTTTCCAAACTCTTATATCTTAATAAAAAACATGCAATAATCTAGGGTATTCGAGAAAAACCTCAAACCTGTATTTTGAGAATCGTACGTTTCAAAGAGTCCCTAATTAATATAAATGTAATATAACTAGGTGGAGTATAGAAAGACGAAATATTCGTAGTATAGCCTAGCTAGCAATAACCTACAAAAAGATTGGCTTCAGTTCTTTTCACAAGATGGTTGCACTTGAAAATTATATATGGAGTGACTTAATACAAACAAAATGTTTTCTTTTGGCTATTTCTCATGATAATCGTCTAAGCACTAAAACTCTTCATAAAAGAAAAAACACATACATATACAACAACCCCAATCTTATGACTCCTTATTATATGTTCCTAGCTAGGTTACAAAAAAGAATATCTTGAGCATCTCTTTGTGTGGCAATGTGCATATTGCATAACAAGCCAAGTAGGTGTTACGTCTAGCATGATTGCTTCTACATACCCCCCCTGCAAAATGAGATTGGTCCAATAGTACGTTATGACGAGGTTCGATCATATCTATGTATCTGCATGTGCGCTTCATGTACTACCTGTACTACCGTAGGGAGGAGAGGATGGTACACATCGTACGAGTTCACATTAGTCACTTTCTATCTCTGACTCGTTCGATGATGATGGATAGGCATCCATCGCTCTATCTTGTTAATCCACTCCTCGATCCGTCCCTAAATATCTATCGTTTGCACTTTTCGAGAAATAATTTAAATTAAATATAGATTTAAAAATATTAATATTTATGGTACATAATTAGTTTTGTTGGAAAGATCCTTTTAATCTAGTTGTTTAATAAATTTATTTGGAGATACAAATGTTATATCTATTTCATACAAATTAAGTTAAACTTGTAGCACGCGCACCAACGACGACAATTATTTAGAGACGGAGATTGTCGATGTTCGGACTAGGGGTCCTAGCACCGGCGAGTAATAACGAGGCTGCGTGCTCCCAACCCCGGCTAGTGATGCAAGATGGACACAAGATTTATACTAGTTTGGGCAAGAAGAAGGCCCTACATCAAGATGTACCAAAAAAATTCGAAGTGACTTACAATTTGAAACAAAGGGAGTATTAATTAATGGCAAAATGGTCGATTTGGTCCCTCAACTTTGGCTTTGGGTCATTTTGGTCCTCCAACTCTCAAATAGTCCGATTTGGTCCTCGAACTTCTGTTTTTTTGGTGTCAATTTCGTCCTCCTCTGCTGAGTTGGTCCTCCAACTCGGCGGGGGGACGAAATTGACAATCAAAATGAAAGTTCGAGGACCAAATCGACTATTTGAGAGTTGAGGACCAAAGCGACCCACGAAGAGTTGAGGGACCAAGTCGACCATTTTGCCTTAATTAATTAAGCTAGCTCTATACTTAATTGGTATTCCTACAGTTCAAACTCCTAGCTAATCCTAGGCACTAGTCCTTCCGCTCCGGTTAGGATTCAAATTTTAATTACAATCTTTGGTCAATAACTTAATCAATAAATTTTTAATTGTTGTAAGACAAACTTAACCAACAAATTTTTAATTTTTGTAATACAAACTTATACTTATTCGTCTTCAAAGAATTTATATTTATTCATTATAAACTTATATCCATAATAAAAAAAAAATGCAATAAAACATAAACAAATAGTCCAAGTGTAATGTGTGGCAGATCATGTCATGTCACACTATATCATTGTAAGATACACAGATTGTATTGGTTAGGGTAGATAAATACAGTACGTGTTTTTAGCGCAAAAAAAAAATAGTAGGTGTTTTACAACAAGCCAACACAATAACGATATTTAATTTGAAAAAAAAATTGTTATTGGTTCCCTGGACTGATCGCCCCACCGTAGCATCCCCAAGATACATACTACATAAATAAAAGTGAATGATGAACATGTTTACAGTTTGCACACGTACACGTACTGTTCTTCCTTTCCGTATGTACTCCTACGTGTATGGATGAGAGGCAAACAGGCAGGAATGCATGGCACCCACCAGGAGTCGAGCACCAACACGGCAGCACCGGCACCGCCGGCAGCAGCACTGCACGGGTCTACATCGATCCATCGCTGCGTTGCGTGTGTCCACTGTTGATCGATGACGTACGTGACGTCCACCACGTACTATCCCGCGCGCGTTTCACCTTTACGGCCGAATCCCAGCACTGTTCCGATCGATCGCCATGCATGCATGCAATGCAGCTGCAGCTACCTCCACTGGCTATATGCATGGACAGTGGGCAGTGTGGCTACTCCTACACACGTACTACGTACGACAGCAGCAGCTGCCGGCATGCATCGTCAGTTGAGCTTGCACGATACGAGTAATGCATGTTGGGGTCTTGGAGACGAAATGCATGAGTATACAGGAACAGATCGATAATAATGCATGTACTACATACTACAGCCTAGTATACAGGAACAGATCGACCTATCTACACAGTCGCAGATGCTGTTGGGGTCTTGGAGATGATAAAAAGACTAGCTGGAGCCCTTGAAGGGACTATAGAGGCAAAAGGCCGGGCCCGGCTGGTCGAGCTGCTTGCACAATGCGCGGACAGCACACACACATACTCCAGCTAGTACACGCGCATGCAGGTGATTTGATGTTGTGGATCGGGGAACCCATCAGTTTTCATTTTCAAATCCGGAGGCCGTATACTATATGCATGTGATCCTTATCCACCATATGCATGGGTGATGGGTCTCCGAATTTTGCTTCCTGTATGCTCGCTCGCTGCACACTGTTGAGAGAATTGAAGCCTGTTACGGCCCTGTGTGCGAGCTACTCCTAGTGCTCATTGACCTACACTACACTGTTTTTTGGACAAATGAGATGCATTCGTACAAACCTTATTGGTACACATATATGCAACTATGCAATCAAATAGACGACGTAATAAACTACTGATGAAATGGACATTTATAAGTAATTAAGTTCATTAAAGAGCTTCAAGAATCAGAAGCTGTGCATATACAGGGTTGCACTTGCATGCAGTTGTTTCTTCTTCTTTTCCTTTCTGCAAATTGTAAAGTACTTTGTCTAGCTAGGCCACTAGAGCATATATACGGATCTGAACTCTGCATGAGTACTCTATAATAGTACTCGTACTCCTAGTAGCTGAGATAGCTAGGTGTGCCTCATGTACAGTAATGCTAGGATAGGGACTTGTAACCAAACGGTGGATGATGGACAGTCTGATGGATGCAAAGGAGAGCTATGATTGCCCAATACGTATGCGTGCCTGTCCAACGATGAGGCAGGTGCAGGTGCAGAGGCATGCATGCTGCACTACCTGCATTTTGCACCAGCAGTAATAGCAAGCAGCACACTAGCAAGGGGCTTGGCGAGCTGGTAGCTAAAAATAATAACATATGCATAATTAGGTTTTTCTAAGATTATTAGCAGTATAAGTGGACGAGTATTTGCAAAGGGAACAATGTGGAATTAGCCTGTGATGAGCTAGTAGTATGTTCTTTGTGCAGCAGCAGCTAGCGGCAGAAGAAGCGCCAGAGCTGATCGAGTAGTAATGGAGGGTAAGGTGGTGGATGATGTTGGCAGGACAGGCCAGTGCAGACAGAGGAGAAGGCGAAGGCAAATAATGAGGTCATCCATTTCAAATGTTGCAAGATCGAGCTGGCCAGGAATCCATCCTTCAACCGCTGAGCAGTACTAGGTGCAGGCTGCAGGCTTTTGTTGAATCCTTGGGATCCAGAGCCGCCGGCCTGTGTTGATGGCGTGGTGGCGGTGGATCCGAAGAACCTTGGACGACGCTGCTGCAAGGAATTCATGGCGATCGATCGATCGGCGTGGAACATTGGAATGCGTGCCTCAGCACGCACCAAGCACCATGCAGCATGTCTGCCAGGTTTGCGGCTACAGCTACCGCACTGCATTGTTTGTTGTTATCTTAAAATCGCCTCCAATGCTCTCCGTGAAATTTACATATCCAGTAATTCGTACAAAGCATTTCTTGTTACTGTATTATGAAGTGATTCATGATTGTCAGCAGTGGTACCCCAAAGTGGTCGTGTTTGGCTCGTGTCCAGGCAACCTTGTCCTGGCCAGGCAGCTAACAAGCCGTTGATTTTGAGGCATGTTTGGTTCCCGACACCCTTTAAACATGCCTAGACCAGACATTACCTGTAAAACACACCTACATTAACGCCAACCAGTTGTTCGATATGGGGTGTGTTTAGAGCCCAGATTTCCTCCCAAATTTCACTATGCAAAAAGAAGATTTCCCATCACATCAAAATGCCGGTACATGTATCGAGTATAAAATGTAGGTAAAAAAATAAAATAATTACACAGTTTAGATGTACATTGCGATACGATTCTTTTGAGCCTAGTTACGCCATGATAGGATAATATTTACCACTAAGAAACGAAACATGCTACAGTGTACGATGTGACATACATGTCCCATCGGTGCAAAATTTGGACCAAAATTTAGGGTGCTAAACACACCCATGGATGTGGTTGCCTGTGGGTGCCGAGGCAAGGATTCAAAACCAAAACACGTCCTGATGAGCTCTAGTGGTTGGAATCGAAATCACATCAGTGCAACCGCCGATATATATAGCTATATAGGCCCTTTTTTGCCGAGCATACTAGCATAGAGCAGAGATGAGGATGGGGAGTTGTGTTTTGAAAGAGCAACAAAGGCACGTTCAATTCGTACCGGCCGGCTGTAGGTCACGAGCCTATAAAACTTACTGTAGGTAAAACAAAGGACGTCGGAGAGGATCGTCGGAGCTTCGTCACGCAGGACTTTACTACAGAGCTGCAGGACTCGAATTGATTCGCCTAGGTAGCTAGCTAGCCTCCGATGGAGCTTACTGATTGCCTGCTACGACCTAGCATCAGACGTGGCGACGCAGCTACAGGCCCCTCGATCGGCAACGGCAACCACTCCAGACGAGGAGGAAAGATGGATGAAACGCTGCCGACAAATGGTCCACGCACGTCTCCGTGGACAACAGTTTCCCTTTGCGTACATGGCTGCCATCAAACGGGGGCGGCACGACGCAGGATCGATCGGAGGGAGACAGCGCGGTGGATGGGCATCCTGTGTGTCCAATGCAACTAGAGCCTGCCACAGTGGCATGGCTCCAGTGCAGTGCACAGAGGCCGCAGCGGCAGTGGAGCACGCCGGCCGGCTCGTTTTGCTGCCATTGCGATCGAGGCCGCTTGGCTGCCGGTGCACCGTGACCTGACTGACGATGCGTCGTCGCCTCCCCGGCCGTTCACGTGCACACGACGACGACGTAGTAGTACGCGCCAACAGTGCGTGGATGGGTGTTGCAGCTCGATCGGGCTACGCTCCGGCCGTTACGGCGGGAGATCAGGAGTATTATGTACTCTGTGGCACGCACTGGCACACTGGCACACACGACGACGTGCCGGCCGGCAAGCAAGGGGTTAGAGTTTCTGTTGCATTGGCCTCGTCGAGCAGTAGGACTAGAGATGGATTGGATTGGAGTCTCGGATTACCATGGACTGGAGTTCCTATGTGCATCTCCTAGTAGATGTCATGTCGTGCACATGCCTCCCCCCCTGAAACAAGGGCGCGTGTTCCCGCCTGTATCCTCACTGTGTGTTTGTTCCTCGTGCATGCCACCACCGCGTGCATGCGCTGTCGAGTGGACGCGCGCGCGGCGCTTGGGCGATCGGGTGGCCGTCGATCCAGAGCAGAGCGTGGTGGAAGGGAAGCCGGCCCGCGAGGCAATCCAGCGCGTGGTGGACGCCGGCCGGCGCGGCGCCGAACCGAAACCAAGTGAAGCGAGGTGGGCGCGGGACACGGGCAAGAGGCCAACACACAGCACGGCGCGTGGGGTTTTCGGCTGCGAGCCGTCGCCGTCGGCGGCCCCATCGGCAACCCCGTCCGTCCATTGCGGAGTGGGTAAGCAGAGCACGGCGGTCGCGGCGGGACGGGGAGGTACGGGCACCCTGGACAGGTACCCTTGCCGGTGCCGGAGCCGCTAACAGGAAGGACACGTTGTCCGATCGTCCCCTGGCCCCCACTGCCCGGACGTTCCGGCTTGGGCACGCCTGTGGTCGCAAGTGCCGGATCGCGGATGCTCCGGCCTGCTGCTCACCGATTCTACTTCGTCCACCGTCCGTCATCATGTGAAATGCGTACACGGGCGGAATCCCTGTCAGAGTGTGATTATCCGTAACCAGGATGATCAGCAGGTGTACAACTACTACGTCTACGTGGAACCCTGCAGTTGAACACGTGACCAGCTTTTGCTCACGTTTCCTAGTGCGCGGACGGACGCACTCACCTCACCACAGCCAATTCAAAACGGACGCCGCCGCTGCGGTTCCCTCCCGCTATATATAACCACCAGTCCACGTCCACCATCACACTCGCCGCCCGGCGGTTCTCCATCTCCACTGCTCGCAGAACCACCACCACTGGCACAGCAATGGACCACGGCAGCGGCGGGAGGAGCAGCAGCCGGCTCCGGGACCGTCTGGTCCGGATGTTCCGACCAGCCTCACTGCTCCGCTCCACCTGCAACACCACCGCCGGCGCGTCCTCCTGCGCCTCCTCGTCTCCCGCCGCCGCCGGCACGGCCGGGGGCTGCATCGTCCACGGCTAAGTCACCGATGCATCCGCCCGCCGTGGCCTCCGCGTGCTCCTCCAGTCGCGCACTACTGGCCGCGGACGCCGCCGCTGCCGACAGGGACTCGTTCCTCGCGTCGTCGCGGCGGGACCTCGTCGGCCGCACTGAGTCCTTCTCCACCGCTGTTGACCGCCTACACCGCCGACGCCGGGACACGCCGCCGCCTTCACGTTTCTCCGTCGACGCGCCGCCGGCGTCTGTGGCGGAGAAGATCAAGGAGAAGAAGAGCCCGCGCGACGAGCACGGTAGTCACCACCACCCACTCGGTGGCGCCGGCGGCGGCGCCGGCAAGAACGACAAGATGATGATCAGGATGAAGCTGCTGTCCAACCCCTACGGATTCAGCAGCTCCGACGACGACACCGACGTCTTCAGCAGCGACGCAGAGGACGACCTCGCCGGCCGTGGCGTGTGCAGCAGCAGCAAAGAGGCTGCTGGCCGCCGGCGAGTCGGCGGAGACTTTCTTCTCCTCGTCGCGAAGCTTCTCCTCCGACTCCTCCGAGTTCTACACCAAGAAGCAGAAGAAGAAGACGACCACAACGACGACCAAGGCAAAGCCCCCTACAGCAGCAGCATCCTCCGGCAAGCCGCCCAAACCTCCAAGAACGACGACGACGACGAAAAGGGGCCAGGTCCATCCCGCCGGCAGCGCCAGCACCAGACGCCACCACCACCACCGGCGCGCGGCGAGCAGCTGCGACACGTGCGGCGTGCGCGACGGGTTCCGTCCCGTGGTGTCGTCGGCGGAGGAGCAGGTGCGGAGGGGGTTCGCGGTGGTGAAGCGGTCGCGGGACCCGTACGGCGACTTCCGGTCGTCCATGGTGGAGATGATCGTGGGGCGGCAGCTGTTCGGCCCGCCGGACATGGAGCGCCTGCTGCGCTCCTACCTCTCCCTCAACGCGCCACGCCACCACCCCGTCATCCTGCAGGCGTTCTCCGACATCTGGGTCGTCGTCCATGGCGGCTAGCTAGCTAAGCTGCTACCGTACTACGTTGCTGCTACGTACCCTAACCACCGGCTTCAATTCGTCGTCCACCACCACCACCATCGTCATCAATAAGCTAGCTTGTTAAGAGTGCGCCGCCAGCCATGGGTTAATGAACGGAGCTTGTTGTAATCGTAGCTGTGCAACTGTTGATGCATGATTAATCTTCCTTGTTAATCCATTTTCACAGTGACTGATTTTGGTCTGTGATTTAATTTCGTGGACGATGTGGATGACAGTACTGCGACTGTGTACTGTCATATTAGTACTAGTGTGTTTCTAGGCTCTGAGCTTCTGAAGCTGAGCTAGTTTCAGATTTGGAAGTGGGATTTGGGATTTGTTTGACCAGAGATCAGCTGGCTTTGTTTGGTAGCTGAAACATAGATACTCCTACTCCCTGCACTGCAGCATGTGCGCGCTGTTGCTGTGCATCCGTTTGATTTCCAATCTGGGGGGTCAATCATTTGGACTTTACAAACCATCCATGATGATGATGATGATGGCAACACTACTCTACGTACTACTACTCCAGCTCCATCGTGTCACCTCTCTGCATTATTTGTGTCGGCAAGCCAACACCAACGCAACACAACACCGTTGGCTGGTTTGAGTGAGGTGAGGACTAGCTTTGGACTTGTCAATCATCAACTGAATTTTTTTTCTTTTCAAAAGCCCGATCAACCCTGTTGTGAAGCAAAGCAAATAGTAGTAGTAGTACTGTGATATTCATATGCATTGCATGACATCAACACCAACACACACAGTTGAAAAATGGATGCATGCATGTTTTGGTTTCAAAATCTGGAGCGTTGGCCAAGGAAGCAATGCGGTGACAGTTAAGATCATGGAGCACCTAGGATCGATGCAGCAGGACAAGCAATGTGAGGTCAGGCTGGGCACAAATTGACAGTGGCTACACGTCAAAAGGGCGCTTAAATTTGTAACACCAGCACCAACCACTACACCAGTATACTACTACACCTAGCTGATTGCTGTATGATGCTGAAAAACGAGACATGCTGCCAAATAAATTAAAACAACCAGCTCCTATTCTACTACAGGTAGTACAGCCAAGTCACATGCCGTTAAAATTCAAAAAATTCAGCGAGCAGGGGAGGTGAGGGGTCGATATAAAGTCTCCTGTGTATGGACGCTCTCTGGCAGTATTTCTGCATCACACCATACCACCACAAGGCAGAGGCAGGCACAAGCGTCGTCTCCTCAAAAGAATCACTTTTGGGGCTGTGGCTGCGCAAGAGGTCAATGGGAAAAAAGGAATGGAAGATGGCAATAGAGTACTCGTATGTGCACGTCACTGGCTTGGGATTTGAGCCCTTTTTAGCTTGCTGCCTGGCTTTTCACGCCTGGCTCTATCAGGATCAGATCAACAGGTCCAAATCAAACTGGCTGGTGCGAATAGTGCAATTCTTGTTTATAGAGGGGTTAAATAATTTCAAGTCCAACTGAACCTATAAATAAAAGATAATAACATTTACGGACCGGTCTTCGTTCTAAAATAGACAATGTTGTCCTAAATCAAAACATTTTAAGTTTGAACAAACTAATCTATGCAAAAAATATATTTACATACTATAGCTATTTAATGTCATAAATATTGATGCTCTTTTTCTATAAATATGTTTGAACTTAGACCTTATCATCTCGGCTTATCAGCCACGGTATGATGTTTTTTTTTTTTCTTATAACAAACCGGTATCAACACGTTTATCGGCAGCAGAAACCATCAGCGAGCAACCCAAAAATGTTTTTAAAGACAAACCTAAAATGTAAGGTGTTTTTGGAACGGAGGGGGCGTAGGATATTAAACAAATTTTATTAGATTAATTATAAAGTATATTGCCATAGTAAATCTTTTCAAAGCTATAAATGCTTTCATAGATATAAATGCCGAAAAGTATTTTGTATATAAATTTGAACTAAACAAAAAAAAGTATTTGACTTGACGTTGTACTCCCTCCATATTGAAAAGGAAGTCCTTTAGGACATCGACACGGTCTCCAAAGTGCAACTTTGACTTATCTTTTCTATCAAAATATTTATTAAAAATTATATATGTATACTTTTATGAAAGTATTTTTCAAGACAAATCTATTGATATGATTTTCACATTTCAAAACTCAACGACTTAAAAGTTATTAATGATTTATGTTCCCCATGTTTGACCGAAGCCTTTTCCAAATGGACTTCCTTTTCAATATGGAGGGAGTACATTCTTTTTGGGATGAGTAGTGCTCCCGACTCCAGAAGCAATAGCATCTACGCACCCAAATCATAAGCAAATAAAGGCAGTCCTAGTCCTAGATACGAGTAGTGGTACGTTGGAATTGCTTCCTTGGAGCTGCAGGATGGAGCCACGCCTTTTCTTTTCTCCCAGCTAGAAGAACTTACAAAAGTGCATGATCCATCCATGCATGGAGCCGGAAAGGCTCGGGCTGTAGGATACTCCAAACTCCACACAAAAACAACATGTAGTAGATTTTGCATTTGAACTTTGAAAAAAGGTGATGGGGCCTTTTGGCGCATTCTCCGAATCATGCTAATGGAAGTGTCTTGCTCGCTCGAGGTAGTAGGTTGGGATTAGGTTTGTGGGGCAGTGTTTCATTAAATAGTATACTTGCTGATCGAGCTTAATTAGGCCTTGTTCGTTTCTGCTTACAAGTATTGTTGTACTGTAGAGAGCAAGACAAGGGGTCACCTGAATGCCACGCGCGGCCTTGATCTGAATATGATCCTCCCTCGTTCAGTAACCAACACCGCTAGTATGCCAGGTAGAGCTAGCTAGTACAGTAGTACGTGTTGCATGCTGTAAGTCTCTGGATACGTTTTTTTGGCTTCCTGCATATCAGCATTGTTGTAACACTGAAGTTTGACTGGCTCACTTGCACAACGCCACAATGGCGTTGCGGTCTTCCCCTGCTGGAACCTGGCCATTTTGAAATGCATGCTTCCGTCCTTTCCGGGATCACCATCACATGGTATCTGCTCGAGGTACGTAATGCCCATGCATCATCAACGGTAATTTCACTTGGTGTTGGTAGCTGGTGGAAAGTTGTACTTTAACTATTGTTTGACAATATATGTTGCAAACTTTGCAATGTTCAACGTAGTTAAAAGGCTGTCTATACTACTATATACTTATATATCAAAAAACATGCTTAATAAAGCATATACTAATATATGTTCCATAAGGCAAGATTAGTCTACTAGTGACTAGTACTAGTATGCTCCTGTGGTTAGTGCTCTCTGACAATCTTTTTTGTTCTTGAAACTAAGAAGTCTCACACTCGGAACGGAAGTCAAGCAAAAGGCTGTTCCCCTTTGACCTGGGTGTGCTGGTGCTGGAAAGTGGGAGACCCATCGCCGTGTGTGTGTGTGGAACAAGTCGTCTTGGAGTTGGATTTCGACGCATCCATCGATCATGCATGGATGTGTCGTCGGACTCCACCTCCACCTCCCGCTGTCGGAGGAAAAACAAAGAGAGAGTTTGGGAGCAGAGAAAGGCGATCGACCGGCTACTGGCGGCTACCTTTCCGCGGCCGGCCGGCGTGTGCATGCCAGCCAGCCTCGTTGTCCACGCTATCATGCACGCATCACTGCACACCGTACCTGCATGCACTACCTCGCTCGCTCCCCCTCTGTTCGAAACGTCACCTCGGTCTCTCGATCGGTGAGTGCATGGCCTGCGCTCCACTGTTTGGAGATCGGGTCGACACGAGGAAAAGCTAGTGACCGTCGTCGATCACAGGACGCTCGACGTACGTCGCCGTACGCTTCAACAGGCCGGCCGGAATGCCTGTGGTTTTACTTTACTTATTATGTAGTCACGGCACCGGTAAAACACCGTGCTGTGTGCGTGTGTGCCCCTGCGCCTGATATATTGTTCAACGTGTCAAACGTTGCGTACGTAGTACGCACGGACCTTTTTTTTTTGTAAGAGTTAAGCAAACGATGGATATATGATGGCGGCCGGTATCTCCAGTATAAACATACTACTCCAGTTGTGTGTATTAGCTTCGTACCCTGTACGTCACGTCACCATGTGCGCCTGCCTGTCGGCAACGCTCCAGGCCGCAGGCTTGGCGCGGCGCTACACGGCCTACAAGTAGGAAGCGAAGCAACAAAGCGCATGCCGCAGTTATTGCTGGGCCAACCAACCAGAATGCCATCCAGGAAGCTGCGGCGGCCTGCGTTGGATTGGCCTGGCCCACTGTCCGTGATCCGTCGCTGCCAGCCCGTCAGCATTGCATGCATGCAGCCCAGCAGGCGCAAATACGAAGACACAAGACAGAGCAGAGCTCGATCGACGCCGGCGGACGACACGGCCGCGGCCTTTCGCACCGGAATGCATGCCATGCGCAAAGCCTACTGGTGCTGGTACGTACGGGGCGACGGGCGAGGCGTCGGTAGGCTGCGCTGTGCTTCTGCTTCTGCTTCTGCGCGAGCACGGGACACGGGACTGGCAACGCCGACTGGGCTGCTTGCCGGGCCAGTTTATTGGTGCCGATGGCAGGCAGCGTCCGATCTGACACGATGTTGTTTGAACGAGGTGGAGTGGAGCCGCGCCTTACAGCAAGCGCTTCCAGACTGAGAAAACTTACTCCCTCCGTCCCAAATGGTTGTCGTTCTCGCCGAAAAACAATCACGCAGACCGATATATTAAAATATATAAATATTTATGTCAAGTAATTAGTATCATTGGAAAGATCTTTTCGTCTATTTTTTTAAATAAATTTATTTGGAGATATAAATATTGCGTATATTTTTGTATCTCGAAATCGAGTGGCTGTGGCTGAAAACCAATGACGACAAACAATAAGGGACAGAGGGAGTATCCAGTAAGCGCTTCCAGACTGAGAAATCTTCTCTGCTCTGAGAAGGCCGTGGTTAGGGTACCACTTATCCACGAATATAATTCCACTGGACTGGACCACAAGAAAAATAAATGCGATCTGCAATCAGTAAATGCTAACATTCTGCCGCTGCTGAGATTTTCTGCCTTCTGCTGCATGCTTTCAACCCTAGGACAAGGTCACAAGAGCAATTGCTGGATCCTCTCCATCGTCATCGGGCGCCATGCACGGTCGAGTCACGACGATCCTCGATCGCCCTACCACTACGGCTGGTGCATCCCTATCGTGTCTTCGCCGGGGCCGGGGCCGGGGCCGGCGCTCGTCGTCGGGTGGACACGAGACGAGGACCACTCACCGATCGAGGCACGGAGCAGCAGTATATACTCCCTCTGTCGCACGGAGCTCGTCGTTTTTACTTTTGAACTTTATTTTTGACCATCCGTCTTATTTAAAATATTTATACAAATCATAAAATAAATTAATCAATATTCAAGTATCTTCATTGATAAAATAAGTAAATAACAAAATAAATTATATTTGTGCAAAAAACTTGAATAAGGCGAAGTATCGAATAAAATGGCGCGGAATCCGGGATAACAAACTCACTGGGACGGGAGGGAGTACGTGGTGGATATCGGAGCAGAGCAGAGGGCAGAGCTGAGCGCCCGGCGCTGCCCGACCCCGTCCCTGCCGTAGTCTCGCTCGCTCCACTCTCGCCCCACCGCAGGCGCACGCACTAAGGGCCTGTTTGGATGGAGGCGCAGAGTACTTGCACGGTAAAAAGTGTTGCACGAGAGTTGCACGGAAAATCGATGGAATCTGCCTTTGGCTAGGCAAGTTAGGTGATGATGTGTTTGGTTGGAAGCACCTGTGCACGGAGAAGCTAATAAAAGATATAATACCATTTTAAAACATACATGGTTACTATTATTACATGTAAACAATGATAAATAAAATTATCCACATATTTTATCAATTAATAATATATTTAAAATTACAAATAAAATTAATAGATTTCCTACCTATTTGCAAAATGTCGGGAGGAAAGGCGTCGAGGAATTACAGGTGTGTACATGGTGCTAGTGCGTTTATTGGCACTAGTAGACCTTTGAAAAAAAGGACGTAATCTGTTTCTAAAAAGAACGTAATTTGGACTCGTGACTAGTGCGGGTTTATTGATGTACGTTTTTATCCGATGGAATTTCGTGTATGCCTTGAGGCAACAAGTGATGAGAACGGGTGATTAGTCCAGGCAACCCGGCGGTACGCAACCAGGCGACCGTTTTTGGTGTGCACATTGCACGGGGCGATGCACGGGAAAGACATCTCACGGTACGCATCCAAACACGACCACAGGCAACACCTAGTCACCCTACGGGCCGGGCACTTTTATCCGGTCTCAATCCAAACACGGCCTTGAGAGGCAACAAGTGATGAGAACGGGTGATTAGTCCAGCAACCCGGCCCGGTACAACAACGGGCGACCGTTTTTAGGTGTGCTTTGTGCACGGGGCGATGCACGGGAAAGACATCTCACCCGGGCGCATCCAAACACGACCGCGAGGCAACACCCGGTCACCCTACGGGCCGGGCACTTTTATCGAGGTCTCAATCCAAACACGCCCTAATTCCGGCGCGGTTGCCGCCGTGCCATGTACCCATGCCGAGGCCACGCTAACGCCATTGCCATGACTCCGTTCCTCACCGTCCCCATGTCAAGGTATTTAAAGTAATATTTGGTGTGGAGTAAGCCGTCGGCGGGCGTCCACGTTGTTCAAAATTTTATTTGTCCCTTAGATCCTCGATCAGATGCGGTCGCTCTTCCTATGTTGAATATATATATCGGCTCACAACCACGGCTCCTCCTCTCCCTCTTGGCTTGCGGCTAGGGCTTGCCACAGTCGCGGGCGCCGCAGGCGACCGCCGTCAGCGGCGCGGCGGCCGACTGGCCTTGGCGTTAGGGCTGCGGGGCCCGGCTCGCGTCAGCGTCGCGTCACGGGCAAGAAGCGTCGCGGCCAGCGGCGGCGGCAGGCCCGGCCCGGCCGCGGCGCGAGTGGCCCGGACGGCCCAAACATGGCGGCGGCGTGAGGGCGCCCGGCGTGGCCATGGCGCCGTGTGTGGGTGCCGGCGACCCGAAAAAGCGGGCCTCGCCGCCCGACCCTGCGCTTTTCTCTCTCGCTCCCCCTTTCCTTGCCAGGTCGCGGAGCTATGGATGCGGGCGATCCGGTGCCTCTATGGCTGATTTCATCCCTCCTTCCTTCGGTTTGTCGCGGGCGGCGAGAGGCGCGGATGAGGCCGCCAGCGGCTCCTCCCCTCTCGTCACCCGTGGGCATCGAGGTCGGGCGGCCGCTCGGTCTGCGGATCCGTCCACTCTACACTCGATCGTGAGGTGCGTGCACTTCTCGGGCGCTCTATTTTCGGCCGTCTTTGCTAGGCTTAAGCTAGCAATTCATCCCGTGGGCATCCATTGCTTTTTAGGGTTCCAAGGATTTTAATCCGGCTTGGGTGCCCAGATTTTTTGCCATGCGTGTGGCTGCGGGATTTCACGCATCTTTGTTCTTTTTGGCCCGGCACCGTTGATTTGGAGCTAGATGATTAGGGTGCTCCTGTTCTTGATTTCTAGGTGTACTTTTAGGTATGTCGCACATCTGCGGGGAGGTTTGGTGTTTTAGAAAGAAAAAAGTATATAGTATATGAGAAGTCGGGAATTGATGCTTTTGCCATTCCTTGCATAGGATCTAGGTTTCTAGATGTATTTCATTGGTCGGTTGCGGGTAGGATTTTAGATCTATATGAGAAGGATTTTTAAATAAAAGGATTTTGCCATAAAGGAGGGCCGGAATCAATCGGTGACGAAAAAAAAAATTGGGAATTGGGATTTGTAAATGCAATCTTTTGTTCTTTTATATTCTTGCCCAAATCTATGATGCGAGGGTGTTCACGACGCCTACCTTTGTTCGTGCTTGTAGGTTTGCATCATCTGGATCGAGGTTTGTGTGCGTGCCTCGGTCCGAGGGGCCTTTGTGACTGCCTCCATTCCTTCTTTTTGGCGTAAAAATAGCACTTGAGCGGTAATCATCAAACCAATATAATAGTACTGGAAGGGTAGAGGCGCCCTTCGGTTAGAAAAGCTTATAGGAGCATCGATCGAAAGCAAACTTCGATTCACCGCCATAGCATAATGTCCGGCAGTGTCGAGGTATTTTCATTTCCATTCTTTCTTTGCTCCCTTTTCTTAGATTACCATTTTTTTATTCGATTATCTTGGTTTATCTTAGCATAATGGGTAATCATATTTATGATCTATTCACTTTAGCATCCCATCTGTTGAATTTGATTTTGGTTTGGCTTAGCGGGATCCGTTGGCGGTAATCATGGTTTCTACTCCCCATTCCATGTGTTTGTGACATTGGCTTAGGCAAAAGATAGACAACTACCTATTCACTTTAGCATCTTATTTGTTAAATTTGATTTCTTTGATCATCTGTTACAGTTTTCTTGCAGAAGATCATGATTGGGTACCACAACAAAGGAAAGTTTTTTTTGTTCAGTTGGTGCATCTGAAGAGAGTTACATTGTATTCCAGTCCATCAGGTATTCATGACCGTGGTCTCAACCATTTTTCTCCTTCATTCATTATCACAAGCTTCTGTTATGTGCTTTGATCATCTGTTATAGTTTTTCTGCGGGTGGTCATGATTGGGTACCACAACAAAAAGAAAGTTTTTTTTCTGTTCGGTTGGTGCATCAAGAGAGAGTTACATTGTACTCCAGTCAATCAGGTATTCATGACCTTGGTCTCAACCATTTTTCTCCTTCATTCATTATCACAAAGCTTACGTTATGTGCTTTGATCATCTCGTTACTGATTTTCTTGCGAGAAGTTCATGATTGGGTACCACAACAAAAGAAAGTTTTTTTGTTCGGTTGGTGCATCTGAAGAGAGTTGCATTGTACTCAGTCCATCGGTATTCATGTCCGTGGTCTCAACCATCTTTCTCCTTCATTCATTATCACAAGCTTCATTATGTGCTCCTATAAATTTCTCAAGCAATTGATTCGTTAAAAAGGAGAAACTTTGGTGTTCGATAGCAATTGATTAGTTAGAATTGAGAAGAGGGTGACTGTTTTTAGTGTGGAATATGTGCGACCTGATTTCCATGAACCTAATTGTACTTGAAAGTTTGATCGGGCAGCTGTTATTATGTGTTTTTGTGTACATATTCGGTTGGCATGCGGTGTGAACATCCTCAATGGAATGTTATTGGCAACAAATAATGTGAACATCCTCGGTGGAATGATCCCGACAATTGTTTCTATGTGCGTGCACGCGGCAGAATTTTCCGAAAGCATTGTCAAAGAATTTTTTTGTCCGGTTGGAAGCCTCCACGGCCAGCCGGGCCGTTGTGTAAAATCCAACGAGCGAGTGATGCATGGTGTTGTGGTGTCCTTGCCGGGCCGTCGACAAAAAGTGGGTGACGAGGAAGGGGCCGGTGTTGAGATGTGGTAGCGAGAGATGGAAGAGGTGAGGAAGAACAAGAATCGGCCGTGCCCTCACTGCGTTGAGGAGAAGGGTATCAAGAAATTCGGATATGCGGCGGGTGAGCATTTCGCCAACCTTTGTTCTATTTAGTTCTAGGATCGAGTTACGAAATGGTGCTATCGGGGATATGTAGTGGTTTTAGAAAACTTCGGTTTTCCATCGCTCACTCGGTAACCTTTGGTCGGGGCGACGACGATGCGGCTCATTACGCTTGAAGAAAAGGAAGATACTACCGACCGGTAATTCGATTCTACTCCCGCTCACATTTGTGAAACGTCTTTTCTTCTTGCTGTTCTTGATAAACATATTTGCCTCCCTTTTTTTCATTTTCTTTGCCATTGGAGCGGCAAAGGGAGCAAGGATACGAGTCGGTTGCACACCTCCTCATGGACAAGCTGAAGTGACAAGCTTTCTGATGACGACTGGCTGTGGCACGTTCACTTCTACAACGATGATGATGATGATATAGATTGTAGCGAGAGTCTCTTGTCTAACGAAGTCTGGTTTTGGCATGTTCACTTCTGTAGTGATTTGATGGTGGTAGAGATTGTATCTTAGCCTCTAGGAGAAAATGTTTGTGTTGAAACGAGTCCCACTTTTAGTCCCACTTTTGTTGCCAAGAATGTAAAGGTAAGAACTCTCGGTAAATGTTTCACAGAACAGTCCCAGTGACCTTCTGACTGGCAACTTTGTCTGTTTATTGTAACTGCATTTTGTTGAGGGTCAGAGCAATGAAGGTGCACATGCACGGTCCATTTATTTTTACGGATTTGAGCGTAAACCCGAAGTCAATCTTTGCTTTGCTTGCTAAGTCCATGGATGAACTAATGTCAATTTTCTATATCTGTTTCCGAAAAAAAAAATCTTTATCTGTTATTGAACCAGCTATCTGTTAATTCACTCGGTCTTGAATTCTATGGACAATTATGCCTTCAAGCTTATATATGCGGGCGTGGTGCTTTTTGTATGGTGACGAGTGCGGGCAGCAAGGAAAAATTATATTGCATGGCCCCATTCAAATATAGAGAAGTTGTTGTATTACTTTAGTTTTTCTTGGAGAGTTATCCTTTTAAAAAGATCCTCTAGATCCTAGGTTTGGGTGATCCATTCTGCAGATCCTCCCGAGCTCTCTTAAGCCCTATGTTATTAATATATTAATAGATGTTAAGTTCTTTAAGCATATTGGTTTTGCTTTGTGTTTGTATTTTGTATGTCGTTAATCGTTATTCATAATTAATTGTTCTTTTCTAAAAATATCTACGATGCTAGCCCGCTGGCCACGATCGGCCGACGAACATAGATTAGGTCGGCCGTCAATCAATTCGGTAGCGGCGAGACCGGCTCCCTCCCACACGCTTGGGCCACGGTGCTCTCCTTCCTGTCTTTGCAACTTTTACCTCCCTTCTCTCCGAAATGATCGATGTCGGGACCGGTCAATGCCCGGCGCATGGGCGCGCAAAAAAAACTAGTTATATTATTTTGAGATTGAGAGGAACCATATCAAGGTACTGTGTTGGGCTTCGTGACGGCGCGAGAAAAGCCCACGAAAAGATGCACCCATGCCATGCTCTCGGCAATCGGCCCAGGCACCGAGCCAAACCCAATAACGCAAAGGGCCTTTAATCAGTCTAGAAGAATGCAAGTCTCGAATGTTTTGGATTGGATTATTACATCCACCGAATCATGTGCTAAAATAAACTAGCAGAATGACATGCCATTGCCAGGTAGTAATAGAGCACAAAATGTCATCGAGAGAAAAGCCAAGTTAGAGCGGCTATAGTGTAATCACGGGGTGCATGCTCTCCTTGAAAAGTATAGAATTTGTGTATCTAGCTAATGGATGAACAAAAAAAAAAAAACAAAAAACAAATCGACTTTTAATTTGTAACGGAGGGATTACATCGTTATAACACACAGGTCCTCGGTGCGTCTATAATAATAAAGACAAAGGACATGGCTCTTCTAACACGCTTAGCTTCTATAGTACGTATTGACGAATTGACCATTCTTACCTCCAATTGCAACCATGGTTGGTGGTTGAGTGCACGTATGCTGTACCGACCGACGTACAGAACGCCGCAGCTAGCTGCCGACCGACGCACCAGTACCGTATGTCAAACAACAAGCAGTCTAACCAAGTCGGGCAGCAGCGCAACAGTCCAGGTGACCGGTCCGAGAGTCCCAGTCAGCTTGCGTACGTACGTTTGCGTGTGCCAGACTAATTAACGGGAGTTGCGTGCACGTATATAGTATTATATATAGTCCTCTAATTAACTCCTAGTAATAAATATCGTAAAATCAACCGTACACGATCGCGAGGTGAAAAGAATAATTCGTATATAGAATTAATGTTAAAAACTCCTAGTAATTAATAAGACGAATATGGCCAAACACGAGAGTCGCGTTTACGAGTTTTGGACGAAATGTCTGGATTCCGTGCACGAATTCCTTAATCTAGCCAACCATGTGGCGTACGTGCCCGTGATAATATCGTTCCTACATGTAAAACACCACGAGGCCGGTCGTTTCGGAAGCCAAACACGATCGAGTTACGCTTTGTATTGGACGAAATACTCCTCCGTCCCTGAATTACGGTGCGTCGACGTCATCGCGCGGAGAACGGCGTAAAGATGTAAAAGGCGCGATCTGCAGGAAAGCGGTACACATGGCGGCGACTTTTCAGCGTGCGTGCGGAAAAATAAAGCTCGCCGACGAACGACGGCCTGTCTAGTAGTACTACTAGTTTGACCATGGCGTCCAACCCAAAGCGGCGACGCGGGCGAAAGTCTTGGCGGCGCTTGCCGTCGTGGCTGTGAGGTCGGCTGCCATCCGGCAGCGTTGTGCTCCCCGTTCACGGGGCTTTGCGGCGGCGCTTGCGCCATAAGCTTCTTTGTCGCCGCCGCCCGTGAAGGTCCCGGGTCGGCCCCGACAATCCACCCTCCAGCCGGCTCACCACCGCCCGTTGTCGCGGCCCCATCGAATTGGCACCCGCGCGACGTCAGCGCGCCCGCGTAGTGGTCCACCGAACTGGCGAGCCCGGCGAGCTGGTCGTCGGGGAGACGGCCAGGGTGGTTCGATGCGGCGGCGGCGATAAGCGGTGAGCCGTTCGGCGCCCAGCGGTGGAAGCGTCGTCGTCGGCCCAGCCGCGTGGCGGCGTCGACGACCACCACGGGTGAGTCCTCGTCGACGGGCGCGAGCGAAACAGCGCCGGCGCCACGAGGGGTGAGGAGGCTGCGGATGGGGATAAGGATGAGGCTAGGATTTTCCTTTCTAAAAAATATTGGGGTGTGTGGCGTGGTCTAGCCCTCGGCAAAGAAAAGCGGGGGGACGGGCGCGTACTGCTGCAGCAGAGTACAGCTACGGCCTACTACGTGATATAGGGGACGACAAGTATTTCGGGACGTGTAGCTTTGTAGCTTCAACGACCAGAGATTCGGGGACGGAGGGAGTATCTATCTATCGGGCCGTACTATGATACAAGTATCTAGTCTAGGATGTCCTTGCTACTAGTGCTAGCAAATAAAAAGTGCGGAGGGAGGCCACGAGATCGACATCGAGATCGACATCGAGATCGAGAGGTAGATATTTCTTTCATTTTTTTCGAGGATTCTAAGATATTTGCAGACCGTGACAAAGAAGAAAATATCCGTGAGCTTTGCTCCATTTCCGTGGTGGGCCGGCCAGCGTGGGTGGATGGACCGATGACCCAGCTGCGACAGGGACCCCATGGCCTAAGCAAATGGCCACGTGGCGCCTATCCGCGACGGGATGAGGCTGCTGCAGCGTGTGGCCACCTCCCTCCCTCCCTCCCTGCCTGCGCCGACGCCGAGACCGGCCGGCAGCCCGCCGGACTTGTAAAACTTTTGTCAACAGTTTTTCGCGTTTCATGCCAAATTCACTCACACGCACACTAGGCGTATGGTATGAGCACTCGCTAGTCTCGTGGGGACCTTTTTCTTTGCTATTTATTTTTCTTCTCACGAGCTTCCACGACATGGTCCTGAGGTCTTCCGTGAATACATATATTTTGAAAATGCCACAAACCTACTACCTGTTTCAGATGCTCAAAAAGAAAGAAAAACTACTACCTCTTTCAAAATTACACAATTTCACTCCATCTGATTAGGCTAGGTTGCAGTTCAATTTTATTTTTTGTACATAGCGCTCTTCTGTTTAGTTTGTTTTTCCCTCTCTGTCTTCGCAGTTTTTGCCAGGACAAGCTTGTAATTATTACTCTCCACTTCTATAATGAAAAGGCAGAGCACCTGCTGTTTCCCGTTCAAAAAAAAAAAAAAAAACTCCATCTGATTTCAAACTTCACTAGAGCAGAGACAATTAGTAGAGGCGGATCCAGAGACGTCTTTAGTGGCGTAAAACCAAGCCGCCCAAGTCTTGGGTCGGTGATAATATAACAAAAAATTTACTTACATTATTAATTTAGTTTCTTAGATTCTTCATGTCATATATTTGATAATTCATTTATCTGAACTCATAGGTGTTTAACAACTTTATTTTAGGCCCCATTCGGGTCCTTGGAATTGAACTTTGGTAATAAACTATATATTGTGTAAGGGAAATCCTTGGAATTCGTTAAGAATCCATATAATCAATTTTCCATCTTCAATTCCATGAACTAGAGATAGCCTTATTTGTGAACTTTTAGAAAGGTGTGGAATCTTAAATTTCAAGCCAAACAACCCAATTTATTAATCTGATTTATTTTTGTTGTTAATAATTCGAAAGAAATGACTAACGAGGAAATTGAAGTGAGCTACCTTCGCAACCACTAATTAATGTCTCTCTTGAAATCAAATTTCAAACTCCTTTGCAAAAAAGAAAAGGAAACAAATTCCTAACTCAGCTCGTGTGTGCCTGTTTGGCACCTGTAATTTTCATACCAACTGTTCCTCTGAAAACTGCACTACTCACTGGCTTATTAAGCTCGAGCACACGTACTGATAATTCAAAAATAATTAATAAAACGTGCCAGGGTCCTTTCTGCAAATGAGAAAAAAAAATTCTCCGACCATTATTATTATTTATTCACTGGTATAAAGTGCTGCAGTGGAGGTGGAGAGCACACGCCCCCCCGCCCCTCAAAATTTACGGGACGCGAGCAAACCACACCAGGCTCCAGCAAAGCCAAATCATCCCCCAAAAGGTGAGGAGCGCACGCAACGCAAACAACAAGCAGCTGCAGCAAAACCCACTCCACGGTGGGAGATCGCCGAATCCTTATCTGCTCGCCGCGCCATGGCCGCCGCCGCGGTCTCACCCACCTCTCCGTCCACGGCCGCCTCCGCCGCTCTCCGGAGCATCATCGCCCGTCGACCTCCTCCTGTTCCTCCTTCTCACCCGCCCACCGCCCGTCCCTCCTGCGGTGCCGCGCGTTCAAGCAGGAGGCCGACGGCGGCGACCGCGACAGCGACCCGTCCGAGCCCGACGCGCGGAAGCGCAGGAAGGGCCCGCTCTACAAGCTCAAGGCGGCGATCCAGGGCCTCGCGGGCTCTCGCTCCGCCGCCGCCGAGGTGTATGGCGGAGAGCACCAGTACCAGCAAGCCGTCGAGAAGGCGGAGGAGATCTTCTTCTCGGTGAGCGCCGCCACCGCACCGGACTCCCTTCTGTTTCCTGCTCTCTCTCTATCTCTCTCACCGGAATGATATGATTGAATGAATACTCTGTTCGCTGAATCGTCGGCTAGCTGAATGCCGTGGCCAGGTTCGCTTCCCTGTGCCTGGCCCGCCTGCGAGCGTGTCACACACTCACACGTCAGAATTTCACTCCCAATCAGAGGCTAAACGTGGGCTCTCATCTGATCCACATCCTAATGTCTATATACTTGATCATACAGCGTGTTCTACCGTTTTTTCCTCACAAACCATGCATGTTGGAACCAAGTTTCTACACCGAATTTCCATATCCTTCGTTCCTGCCTCTGTTTGTTTGCTTTTGCAAATTGCAGTGATATGGTGTGCGAATCAGCAACTGCATGCTGAACTAGTTTGAATAGCCTAACCATGCTGGAGTGGAGTACTGGCAAATAAACTGTCCAGTGCTTGCTAATTACAGTCAAAGTACCTTGGCTGTACAAAACTGTGGCAGCATGAACAATTAAGGGTTTGCTGGGTGTTGCTTCTGCTAGAATTTCTGGGTTGTGCCTATTCGATTGTTAGCCTGTCAAATTGCCCTGAAGCCGGACACATGATTCAGGCTTGCAATGGACCATATCAAGTTGTATATCAATAGTGGGGATCACATTTTGTTACTCCATTTCTCTAGTGCAGCAGGGTTTTCTTATTCGTTTGCTGATTTCAATCACCTTTCACAGGTTGCTACTCAGCTAGGCAGATATGTTATCACTATGATGAGCAGTGGTGTTGTACTTGGGGTAGGATTTCAGCTGTCAGGTTTGCCATACACTTATTCGTCTGCTTTATACATTTCTTTCCATTTCACATTGATCTGCCTGAAATTCCATCTAATCAGTCAGACTTTTTCCCCTTCCTTTAGGTGGAGACAGCCAAATGAACGAACTAATTTGGTATAGCTGGCTTGGTGGGGTGATTATCGGTACAATGATAGGTGCAAACAGTGTCCTGGAGGAACACTGCAAAGCTGGACCTCGCAATGTCGTCATAACTGGGAGGTAGCTTATTTTCATCCTTTGCTCAGTATGCCTTCTGAATATTTTTCCAGGAAGGTAGTATGCGCTGTGTTTCAATTTCATTTATATCTTTTGACTTTCCATGCAAGAAAATATTGCACAGCATATTGTCGATACTTGATAGCAAATAAAATCACTCTAAAAACAGAAACTGTTGAAGCTAATGGATTTTCTCTAGTTACGTAAGTAGGAAATAAAGTTTGGCTGTGCGTTCAAGTTTCTGCAGTTTCACTGCTTGCGGCCATTGGATAGGTGGTTTCATATTGTTGTTTCCTATTTGGCGATTAGCATTGATGACAGTTTTTTTATTTAAATTTTCCAGCACAAGAGGGTTAGGAAAAGCACTTGCTCGTGAGTTTCTTCTTTCTGGAGATCATGTTGTAATTGCTTCCACGAAGGTAATATTCATGAGCATGAGCTCAAACTTTAGTTTAGTTCTACAAATTCTCATACTTTTTTTCCTTATGGAATTTTATGCTTTGTGTTAGTTTTAAATATTTTCTTTTTGTGAAGGCAGTCCTGAATCAGTCCTTCAGACTATAAAAGAACTTGAAGAGAACATACAGGAAGGGTTATCAGTTGCCAAAAAAGAAAGAGAGGAAAATTTTATCGCATGCCAAGGTTGTTGGTATAGCTTGTGATGTCTGTAAACCTGAAGGCGTGAAGAAATTAGTGAATTTTGCTGTTAATGAGCTTGGCTCAGTTGACATTTGGGTAAGTAATTTGTTACTGTTTTCAAGCTTAAATCTGTGTCTAACTTGGATTTTGGTCTACCTTTTGTTTTTCACTAAACCGAATAGCTAGTTTTTTTTTAGAAAGGGCGGCAAAAAAGCTTTGCCGCGGATTTTTATTAGACAATACGAATAGCTAGTCAAAGTTGGATTTTACTGATTATTGACTACAGAGTTTATAATCTTTACATCAGTTGTGAAATGTACTTTTATATGATATGACAACATTAAGATCAATTTTTGCGGTGCCCACTTTTATAATGGTCCTATGGCTACATCAAACAACAATATTATTTACTGCTTCTTCTTCTACCTTGTTCACAGATAAATAATGCTGGCACAAATAAAGGTTTTAGGCCACTGGTATCCTTTTCAGACGATGACATTACTCAGGTTTGTTAGTGTATTCTAATACGTTTTTATGTGTGTATCATTGATCAGATGACCTGGCTTAACCATGCTATCTTGTTTCCATTTTTTAAATTTATTCTGTTCTATTCCATGTTGTTACAGATTGTCTCAACAAACCTAGTTGGCTCACTACTGTGCACCAGAGAAGCCATGAATGTCATGCAATACCAAGAGAAGGGAGGCCATATTTTTAACATGGATGGAGCAGGTTCGGGAGGATCAAGCACACCACTGACAGCTGTGTAAGCATCTTAGCTTTGTAATACTCTGTTGCTTCTTTATAGTTTGTAATGAAAATATTGCATTGCCTTTTTTTTTTTGTTGACTAAAACTTGAGTGTGCTGTATTCCTTATATTATGAAGCTAAATCTGATGCTGAACTCAATTGTAGCTATGGTTCAACTAAATGTGGACTAAGGCAGTTCCAAGGATCACTTCTGAAGGAAAGCAGAAGATCAAAAGTTGGAGTGCACACTGCCTCACCTGGTATGGTCCTCACAGATCTTCTTTTAAGGTAAACTCTCCATACTTACTAATCAGTTGTCAGGAGATGACTTGTAAAGCTCACTGTGAACTTTCTATACATTGACTGTCTGATATATACTTATATTAAATTTGACATGGCACATATGTTATGATGTCTAAACTACAGAGTACCGTTGTGTAACATTTGCAGGACACAGTTTGACTTGTGTGCTTCCTTGCATACATATGCATAACACATCAAACACCAAACTGTGTAGATGTTTCTGAGATTACCTCGGCACATCACAGAGTCTGGTGCTGTATAATATACTATTCCATAAGACCATAACTATGTGAATTAATTGTTTCTCTCCATATAAAATTAATTGGTAAGATATGTTCAAGCTATGAGTCTGATAAGCATAAATAAGCAAATAACAAGGATTACAGAAAGATCAAACATGGCCTTATTAGTTCTTGTCTAGTTATGCTATATGTGTAAAATGTGAGTTACTTCTTTGTTCTTTCTCACAATATTCATTAATGATTTGATCAACCCTCTTACTGTTCTATGTTGGAATCATGATTCTTCTTCTTTACTGATTACCTGTTTCTTTGCAGTGGTTCATCCATCAGAAATAAACAAATGTTCAATTTAATATGTGAGCTTCCAGAAACAGTAGCCAGAACATTGGTTCCAAGGATGAGAGTTGTAAAAGGAAGTGGAAAAGCAATCAACTACTTAACACCACCAAGGATCTTGCTTGCTTTGGTTACTGCATGGGTTCGACGGGGCAGATGGTTTGATGACGAGGTACACAGATCTTCTTATTTTATACTCCCTCCATTCCAAATTATAAGATGGTTTCGCTTTTCTACACATACGATGCTTTCATTATGCATCTAGACATAGTGTATATCTATAATGAGAGATTTGATCGAGCACTGAAGTTATTCTTTTTGATACATAGTTGTGCCTTTTATTATGCTCTGAGTTATATGATCAATCATTTATCCATTACAGGGAAGAGCGGTGTATGCAGCTGAAGCTGATAGAATTCGCAACTGGGCTGAAAGCCGAGCACGCTTCTCTTTCACCGATGCCATGGAGATGTACACGGAAAACACATGGGTTTCCGTGTTCTCACTCTCGGTGGTCTGCGCGTTCATTATACTTTCCAGCTCTGGTGGACCTCTTCCAGGCACATGATATTCCAGAGTTGCCAAACTAGTAGATGGTCATACATATACTCTATTTTTTCCCCACCAAAGGCATTCTACTATGGGAAGGCATATGACACAACACTTATGAATGGGGGGAAGAAGAGAACCCCACAAATGTAGATAGGTGCAAGGGAGATTAGCAGCTGCTTCATCGCACCATTTAAGGTTTAGCTAACCATGTGCTCAGAGAAAGGTAAATAGAATTTGTTGCGTGGGCATTCCACTGCCGTAAGCTAGACTGTGATCTGTGACTTTTGTAAGAACATGTATGCAAAGTTAACTGAGCAGGATCAGAGTCGACATTGCCTCGTGTACATGCATGTAGTAACGATAATCACTGTGACTTGTGATCTCGCTTGTACCCTTCAAAACTCTAATATGTGAGTCGAAGAAGCGCGGTAGCATGCACGGTTCATTCCTGAGCATGCAAAGACTCTGGAATCTGGATTGCCTAGGGAGGTACAGCAAAATCTTGTAGAGGTGAGCTGCGAAGACTTGGATCTTTGCATGCACTCTGGTTTGTGAAATATGACACTGTTTTTTACAAAGTTTGCAGAAAATATCTGATAAAGCGTAGTAGTACGGGGGAATGGTGTACAATGGAAATGGATGCAACTCTCCTAAAAGAAGCAAAAGGAGAAACCAAGTGGATAAGAGCATGCTTGGATTCTTGGAAGTCAGTGTCAGTTCTTTTACCCTTTTCCTTCCTGAGCACTAGCACTCAAGCTCATTCCAACCGATGGTGGTTGGAAGTTTCGTGGAACCTTCCTACCTGCCTGCGTACCCCAAGCTTTTCAATATGTCCAGTTCCATATCACAGCTCTGCAATAATCCCCTGCCTGTCAACTGTCATTCATAATCTCGAACCAAAATCATGCACACTTGGCAAACAGCTTCTACAAATACCGTATTTTTTTTTGAAAAATCTGGAGGGGCTACAAATACCGTATTAATTCTGCTCAAAGCGCATACCAGATTGTGCCAGCATATTAAAGCTCTAGCCTAGAATTGTGAACAATATACACACAAGCCATTGCCTATTGGGCACGCAAATTTTGCCCAGTTCAGAATTCGGATGGGATATAACATAGACCTCACCATGCAATCTCAGTCTCAGATTTCCACATTCAACGACCACACAAGGAGTTTACTCTGCACCGGCTTTCGGTGGCGATTTAGATAGATTGATTGATTGATTGATACTCCACTCCACATGTGGTTGCAGGTAGCTCGCTAATAGTAGCACCTTCACCCGTAGCTTTGTCATTTCTACTATCTGAGAAGAAATTTAAAACACGGTACATAGGAGTTGCGTCATTGCTCCGCTTTCTCCTCCGATAACAAAGGCATTTTTGGAATGAAGCTGGCTAATCATGCAGAACATGCCACTAATTAATTTATTCAGACCAAGAGGAGGACGAGGCAGGAGCAGGACTACTCCCTATCTCGCTGCTGCTAGACCAGCCTTATTGGCCCACAAAGAAAGACATCATGACATTAAAAATTTGTCTCACACTTATCATTATTACTAGCATTTTTAAGAGATATCTAAATCTAAGTCATTTTGCTTGGGGGGACAGACAGAGTAAGCATTGGAGCAATGATGCAAACCGATTTCCAGGGGAACAAAGAACAGCAGCGCGCAGAAGCATTGGAGCAAGATTGAACCTGTGGATCAATCGTTGGGGTCTCTACAACTCCACATCCATGGCGGCTGCAAGTTGGAGGGTTGTCTCTTTTATAGCTAGAGCGTACGTGAGGTGAGGACAGCAACGAATCAAGCGGCCAGCAGCATGCATGCCATGGTTAGTGCTGTGTGGAGCCTGCAGGCCGCAGATAGCGATACCCATGATCCATTCAAAGCCTCAAATGGACTATTTCATACATACCAAGACTGGAGTACGCAAGAGAAAGAAACAGAATTGAATCATGTCAATTCATAGGCGCCACTAGCTAACATGGCTATCGAAAGCATAAGCAGATGAGGAGAGACGGATGCTCTACTTTCGCTGTTTTACTAGTATACAAATGTATGTATTTTTAAATAATATTTTTAAATGAATATTGCAAATTTAGAAGTTGTTACATAAAAAATTGGGATATTGCACCTGTCCGCAGCTGAGCGGCCAACAGGACCATGTCGGCTCGGCTCCTGGCAGGGCAACATGCCTAGTCGACCAGTGGAGCGCCGATAGGTACCCGCGCGCGCGCGGCCTGCGATACAGATGAGAAATGCACTTATGGTGGGTACTGGGTAGACGTGGTGTGAGACGGACATGCATAGAAAAATTTGGAGCCGAGAGGGATGATATTTGGACGCGGTTGGCACATGGATTTGGCCACAGCCGCGTGGTGGATTTTGGTTTGGACTGCGAGGTGGGGATGGCGGCTGCACTGCATGCGTATGCTTTGCTGCCCCGCCGGCCACTCGCTCGCTCGCATGTGACCGTGGGGGCCGGCGAAAGCGAGACGGCCACATCGGACAAGGATCAGCCGCGTGTACGAAACACTCCTTTTATTTTGTGGCTTTGTCCATGGGAGTGACTCTTACCGTCATATACGTAGCTTGTGCTTTGCCCATGCCATGGAACTAGAGTACATCTCGCCTTGAGTTTCATTTCCCCTTTTCCTTTCAGGAGAGGATGAGGATCATATATCTAGGTAGCAGTGGTCATGAAATTGATACTTTGGTCTCCAATCTTTAATAGCAGTGCGTGCATGCCTCAAAGCACAGTAGCTTGTTTGTTTGTTTTGAGAACACGCCGTTGCGTGTTTTTCATATACTTGTGTGGGCAGTCCAAATTAGGAAGTATATATACTCCGTATAAAGATTTTGCAAGAGTTTGTGGATGACCTCTGTCGATGTAATTCTCGCAGAAAGAGAAATTAAAATGTCACTGTTCATAATGATGAAGCATAACTTGTGTGGTTGGATGTCCAAATTAACATTACTAGCAGCCGAGCCGGCCAACAACCTCCTCTAGGTACGGCGGTACGGTAGCTTGCAAGCGAAACAGAATTGAAGCACGCATATGGTTGGGTGGTACGGTGTTGTCTACCAGTACATACCCGGGTGTTAGTTGTCGCGGTCGCGGCAGGAATTGAGCGTACGTGCATGCGCGCCGGCGTGTCCGGCTCTCGTATGTTTTCGCCCCTTGCGCGAAATCTTGCAAGGCATGCAAGGAGACGCGGCCAGGCCCAGGCCACAGGCCACTCCATCACCACCTTTGCTTGCATTTGCTGCAACACAAGAAAATGCCGCATGCAATGCAACCGAACGATCACGATCAGTTTGAGCAAGACCGCCACCGAAAAGTCTCGCCTCTTGACAGCAACCCCATGCATCATCCATCAGGAGATCGTCCAGCGATTTCGATCGATCAATCAATCAATCAATCAATCCGCCGTACGGGCAATAAACTCGCGAGAGAACATCTGTGCGCATCAAGTCCAGCTGTGTATAATGCTGGCTACATCGGTTGTGATAGTACGTACCAGTGATAAATATCTTTATGCTTCACCATTATGAACTGTGACACTTTAATCTCTCTTTCTGCGAGAATTACATCGACAGAGGTCATCCACAAACTCTTGCAAAATCTTTATACGGAGTATATATACTTCCTAATTTGGACTGCCCACACGCACTTTGCTCTCATCGCTATGTGTGCCTCGACTAGTAATCATGACTACAAAGATACTCTAGATTTGACATTACCATAAACTCGTGGCTATAGTTTTTTTTTTGAATGACGGCGATCGGCAGACGAGATTCTCGAAATCACCATTGGCACCTCGTCGTCGTCGACGGGCGTCGTTCTGAAACTTAATGCATAACACCGGAAATCCTGCGAAAATCAGGAAAAGATCTGCTTGCGGATTTTGAACCCGCGGTGGGTGGCGTCCCCACCCCGACCGTCCTGCCATTGAGCTATGGCCAATTCTCAACTCGTGGCTATAGTTATGTTGCTAGTAGAAACATTGTAGTATTAGAGATCTTAAATGTTGAATGTAATGCCATGTGAAATCGTGGTCTATGCATGTTTTGAATAAAAAGTTGAGTCGTAATCTAAAAAAAAAAAGTAGGGTATTAAGGGCATGCTTGATTAATTTCTCCCCAAACAAACTTACTTTGGCAACAACGATATTTGAAATTAGGATACAACATGCCTATTCAGCTATTGTTACGGTCGCCGTTTTTCTTTTGGAATAAAAAATGCTGAATTAATTAAGAGAAGCCATTAATTAGAATTAGAATCATAATGCACAAGACTGCAAGAATAAGCCAAACAAAATCCTGCTTACTATCCAAAGGACTCGCGTGGCGCGGCGCGGTACGGCGAGGGCCCCGGCAATAACGTAACCGCTCGCCACCGGCGTCACCGTCGCCAAAGTAAATCACGCCGTGGCCACGCGGGGGCGCGCCCGCAACGACGCGGTCCAGTGGATGGAAAGCGCGGGTAGGCGCCGCGGTAGCCCGGCCGGCCGGACGGGACGCGTGCGGGTAGACGCCGCAGTAGCCCGGCCGGCCGGGCGGGACGCGTGCGTGAACGCCACCCGCCGTGTCACGCTTTCCGTTGCTGGTCTGCTGGGTGCTGGCAGGCTCGCGATCCCACGCAACGCAACGCAGTCCGGCGGCTCCCTCCTGTTCCTCGCCCGATTCCCCTCGCGCTGCGCTTTTATTATTCCCCGTCACGTCGCTGCTGGCTACCCCCGCACCGCACCAGTCCACTCCACTACTCACCCCGCCGCCGCCGCCCCAGCCAGCCAGTGGTGGTGGTGCTTGGTGGCAGGTGCAGCCGTGCGAGCGCTCTGCTCCTGCAGCTCCCTCCCTTCCTTCCCCGGTGGGTCCCGGGTCGCATTCGCCATTCCTTCCCGTCCGATCCATCCGAGCAGAGCAGGTTTCTCCCCGTCCAATTCCCTCCCCACACCAGGCACCACCAAAAAAGCAAGCAGAGCAGCGCACGCACCACTCACTAGCTCGCCGATCGAGCATCCGCATCGTATGAGTGCGCAGCAAGGGAAGCACGCCGCGCCAGCCACCGCACACGCGGGGACCACCAGACGCGATGGCCTCGCCGCCATCGTCGTCGCCGCCGCCGGCCAACGCTACGGCCTCGCCGTCCAACTCCTCCACGACGCCCCCGTCCACACCAGCCACGCCCGCGACGCCGACGACGGGCGTTCCACCCACCGCTCCCGCGCCTCCCTCCACCGACTCTCCGCCGGCGCCACCCGGGACGCCATCGGCAGCAGCGTTCCCCGCGCCCGGCAGGGCGACGCCGGCGTCGGCCTCGCCGCCGTCCTCCTCCTCCGGGTCCGGGCTCACCACGTCCGTCGTGGTGGGGATCGCGGTGGGTGGCTTCGCCGTGCTGCTCCTCGGCAGCCTCTTCTGCCTCTGCCTCTTCAGGAGCAACAAGAGGCGCCGGCGCCGGCACCACCACCACCCGCCGCCACCCCCTCCGCCGCCTCACCTCATGCACTACTACGGCCACCAGCCGCCGCCTCCGCCTCCGCCGCCGCCGCACAAAGGTGAGCTGCATCTGCATGCCGCCACCTCTGGTAGATTGTTGCTACGCTTCAGTCTCCACAAACAGGCAGGCAGGTGTCCCGTACTCCCGTGCGTGCCTCCGTTTCATCGATTCCGCCGCGACTCAACCAGTCACGTCGCCATCCATCGGCATCACCTAGCATAATCGTGCTGAGTTCTCTGCTACCATACCAGGGCGAATTGAGTGTGTTTTGTGGGTTTTGATGCACAACACAATCGTGGTTTGGCTTCACTCGACGATTCTTATTTTGGTGCGTGCGAGATGTGGCTAGTGCTGGCCGGCATGTATGTCATGTGTGATGATTAAAAAAACATTGACCGATTTTTTTTTATTTTATTTTGGATGTTCTGTCGCATAATGTGGATGACTGGAATCACGTGTTGTTCATGTGCCTAAGTTTAGTATGGAATATTGGTCATGTCCATCTTCAACTGTGTTCTACCATCTACATAATCAAGAGGGTGAATTTTCACTCCACATTTAGTAATTTTTGTTTTGGGGAAATCATGGAATTCACTAGGTCTCAGTCATGCCATGAACGAAAGAATTTTTTTTCCAATTCTGGATTTCCTATCATGCACATCATCATCATGTGAATTATCCTTTTACAAAGCCATGACTGTCTTCTTCATTTTATTTTGCATTGGGGAAGTTGTCGTGTGCGATTTCTTTCTCTATCATATTTTTCATTCAAAGCCATGACTGTCTTGTTTCAGGGGATCAGTACCAAAACTGGCAGCATAATGCCCCTCCACCACCACCTGATCATGTAATCAAGATTAATTCACATCCTACCCCGCCGCCTCCCCCACTCAATGTACATAGCAGTGGTTCCGCCGAATCACTCAGGCGGCGAGAGCCGCCCTCCCGCTGTCGCCTGGAACTGCCCTTAGCTTCTCAAGGAGCACATTCACTTATGAGCAGCTGATGACGGCAACCAATGGGTTTTCTGATGCTAATCTGCTGGGGCAAGGCGGTTTCGGGTTTGTTCACAAAGGAGTGCTACCGAATGGCACAGAGGTTGCCGTGAAACAGTTAAGAGATGGAAGTGGCCAGGGAGGAGCGCGAGTTCAGGCAGAGGTTGAGATTATCAGCAGAGTACATCACAAACATCTTGTCTCCTTGGTCGGCTATTGCATTTCTGGAGCCAACAGGTTGCTTGTCTATGAGTTTGTTCCAAACAATACATTGGAATTCCACTTACATGGTATGTTCTCTTCCTGTTTCTGCCACTTAATTACTTCATCTCGTTCAAAATGCACCTCAGAAAATATGTAATATTGTTTTCCATATTTAGCTGCCACATATGTTTTAGCCAATACATGTATCGTTATACACTGAAGTATCCTAGTAAAAAGTACAAGATGATTTGCGACAGAAAACGTGTGAAATCAAGCAACACATATACAACATTGTTCAATGTTTTATCGTTCCATTTCACGAAGCAATCTGAAACGTATATTAGGATATGCTTTTGCTTCTCAGAATAATTGAGTATTATAGGAATTTTTATTTGTTGAAGTGTGTTATAACGACCTGCTTCTCCTATGTATTCGAGAATTTTGTTAAGCCATAGCAGTAGCGACAAACAAACCCATCCCTGGAAGCTATAACTTCATTTCTACTCTTTTCTTTAGTTTGAATTATTGTTATTTTCATTTAGTTTGTCAAGTTGTTGGGAGTATTTATTAGAAAAGACAAGAAAATGTCCCATTCAACGCAATGGCTGGGGTTGTGCTAAAGATGGAAAATGATTTCTGACCCTGATAGTTTCTCAACCACTTCTAATATAAATCCTGAACATTTTTGCTTGAACCACACTCATCTGTCATAACATCTTCTATACCGTTTTTTTTTCCTTGAGCACATGCTGAGGGTTATCTTCTCCGTTGTTTCAGGAAGAGGCAGACCAACCTTGGAGTGGCCGACAAGACTAAAAATTGCTCTGGGTTCTGCGAAGGGATTGGCATATCTTCATGAAGATTGTGAGCTCACAGCCGTAGCTACTTATTATGCTTCGATCTTTCTTTTTTCTTTTTTTTGCTTTTGGATGGATAGGCAAGTAGCTAGTCTATACTGATTTTATTCTCCTTTTACTCTACAGGCCATCCTAAGATTATTCATCGTGACATAAAGGCCTCAAACATTCTTCTTGATCTAAGATTTGAAGCTAAGGTATCTTCGACTTCCTCCGCTTCCCTTCCTATTCCTAAGGACTAACATACTTTCTCCATGGACTTGTCATTGTTCCATGAATGGCACTAGACTAGAAACTTGTATACAATTGAACTAGGCTAAGCTTTCAAGTCTAGTTGAGATGATTACATTCAGATGACATAATGTTTTGACAAACAGATGTATAATATTACCAAGTTGTCATTAAATAGTTGATGTGAACCTACTAATTTGCTATAAAAAACAAATGATAATTTGCTAAGTGGCTTTCTTTGCAGGTGGCGGATTTTGGACTTGCAAAATTCACTTCTGATACAAACACCCATGTTTCAACCAGAGTAATGGGCACGTTTGGGTATGTTCAGTCGTGCGATTAATAATATTGTCCATTTTATTTTATTGTTTCAAAACATAAGACCCACCAGGGTTGTCTGTGTACACACTAGACATAGAGTACTGTATCAAATTGTCATGTTAAATCTCTTATTCCTCATAGGTACCTAGCACCTGAGTATGCTGCTTCTGGCAAGCTCACTGAGAAATCAGATGTCTTCTCTTTTGGAGTAATGCTTCTTGAGCTAATAACTGGGCGGCGTCCTGTAAATTCAAGACAAGTGGATGACAACTTGGTTGACTGGGTAAGCTGTGCGTGGCAACTGATTTGAATTTTCGGTACACAATACTGTGGCTAACAGGGTCAACTCATTTCTTCCAATACTTCCACCATCCTAAACTTCTTATATTTATCTTAGATATGTAATGATGTCCTTTGTCAATTTTTGATTGGTTTTTATGGATTTCCTAGACTTGTTCAACTATTCATCTCAGGCTGTTTATTATAGCATAAACTACATATGAATAATCCCTTGCTCCTTGTCATTACACAAAACATGTGCTCCTTCCTTTCACTATACTGATGTGTTTCTGGTGCCTGCAGGCAAGGCCTTTGATGATAAAAGCATTTGAGGATGGTAATCATGATGCTTTAGTGGATCCCCGGCTGGGAAGTGAGTATAATGATAATGAGATGGAGAGGATGATAGCCTGTGCAGCTGCATGTGTTCGCCATTCTTCGCGGCGGCGGCCACGAATGGGTCAGGTATACAAGTGAACTATTCTCTAGTAGTTCAGTAGGAGTAACGAATAAGAGGTGGCAACACTGTTTGAGGTAAATCAGTTTTTGAGCATGGCAGTGGTTCAACTAAGAATCCTATGTGTACTCTATTATCGTTATCTGCTTGATTGATGAGGCCACGTTGTATTGGTTGACTGATTTATTCGTGTTACTTGGACGATGAATTCTAAGAAGAAATCATCTACTCTCGTGTTCCACGCAGGTTGTCCGGGCCTTGGAAGGCGACGTATCTCTAGACGATCTGAACGAAGGCGTGAAGCCGGGGCACAGCCGGTTCATGGGGTCCTACAACAGCTCGGCGTCCGACTACGACACCAACCAGTACAACGAGGACCTGAAGAAGTTCCGAAAGATGGCGCTGGGCGGCAGCGGGCTCCAGAGCGGCAGCGCGCAGACGCCTACGAGCGAGTACGGGCAGAACCCGTCGGTGTCGAGCAGCGACGGGCACCAGACGACGACGACGACGACGACGACGACGCAGGAGGCGGAGGAGCCGCCGCCGGCGGGGAGCGTGAAGACAGACGGCGACAGCGCGGCCCCGGCGTCGTGAGGCGTGTGGCGTGGCGTGCCAGCCCCGCGCATCTGTAAATCCTCCTCCTTGACTGGCCCTCCTAGCTACGTACGTACCATAGCAGCTAGTTGATTGATTGCTGACCGACCTGCTGCCGGGAGAACAGAGATTCACGATGATTTGTTCGGTTGAGATAGCTTGTTTTATTTTTTCCGGTCCTTTTGGGTAATAGATTCAGTTGAGTGGTCTGTCTCATGCGATCTAAGCCGCGACTGAAAATGTTTTACATGAGGCATATCTTGTATAAATTCATGACCCTTGGTTATTGACGCTTAGTATGAGCAGAGCACAGCGGTGTGGTGACAACTGGGTCGTGTTATCTGCGTGCATGATGATTGACAGAAGGCTTATGCCACAGCATTGGCAGCCAGCCCGGCCGTCGACGTGGGAACGCCGAGCCGAGCGCCCTCCGAGCCTTGCGGCTCTCTTTCTTATAGAAATAGAATAGAAGGTCGTGGTGAATCGAGTCGGGTCTGGGCATGAAATATTCCATGAAACCTCATTGAGACTGACCTTACAGTTCACTTGCTGGGCTATACTTTATTGCGCCATGACATGAAGGTAGATGGAGAGCGAGCGAGCGATTGTGAACTGGATGGAGGTGCACGGAGCGAGCGATTGTGAACTGGATGGAGGTGAATATTTGTTTATTTTTTTTCTGTTGCCTTACCTTTGATTGGCCATATGATCGTGTCTTGAACAGGTGGACCGGACACAACAGTCCCCAACGAGCAACAAATTAGGTATGGCCATAATATGGGTATTGGCCTGTAATTGGTACTTGATACACGATAATTTTTTCCATCCTATTCTATTACTATGCATGGTCTTATTATTTACAGAGTACTATTTAATTCATATATAATATTATTAAAAGAGAAAAAAATTAAAGACAAAAAGCAATAATTGGTAAATTAAAAAACTTACATCATGCTCATATAAGCTATATAATAGCACACGTCCAAACAAAGTATAAAAAGTTTAGTTTCAAAACATGTTTGTAGTTTGCACATGTATTCGTTTACGTTTATTTTCCATTCCGTTATTTTTCACGTTTATTTTCCATTCCGTTATTTTCACGTACACAACATATATTTAAGAAAAATAATCAAGAAATGGTAAAAACAACATTTATTTAAGAAAAGAATCAATAAATAGTAAAACTCATTTTTCACCAATGCATTCGTAATAAATAAAAGGAAAAATATTTTTCACCAATGCATTCGTAACAACTCACGAATATATTTGCTAGTAAAGTCTAAAAACCTCTCCCTCAATAAAATAAATAAATAAATCAGCCCAATGGGCCCATCGACAGTTGCCGGAGCTCGGTGAAGCTCACCCTAGCTGCCGCTTTCCCTTCTTTATGTTCCACGCGCCTTCGCTCTAAAACTTACACGCTAGCCTCAGAGCCTTTACCTGTGTGCCATTACTAAAGATACACCATACCCTTATGACCCTTGGTTATTGACGCTTAGTATAAGCAGAGCACAGCGGCGTGGTGACAACTGGGTTGTGTTATCTGCGTGCATGATGATTGACAGAAGGCTTATGCCACAGCATTGGCAGCCAGCGTGGCCGCCGACGTGGGAACGCCGAGCGCCCTCCGAGCCTTGCGGCTCTTTTTCTTATAGAAATAGAAATAGAATAGAAAGAATAGAATAGAAGGTCGTGGTGAATCGAGTCGGGTCTGGGTATGAAATCTTCCATGAAACACTGACCTTACAGTTCACTTGCTGGGCTATACTTTGTTGCGCCATGACATGAAGGTAGATGGAGCGAGCGAGCGATTGTGAACTAGATGGAGGTGCACGGAGCGAGCGATTGTGAACTGGACGGAGGTGAGTATTTGTTTTTTTTCTTTTCTGTTGCCTTACCTTTGATTGGCCATATGATCGTGTCTTGAACAGGTGGACTGGACACAACAGTCCCCAACGAGCAGCAAATTAGGTACGGCCATAATATGGGTATTGGCCTGTTATTGGTACTTGATACACGATAATTTTTCCATCCTATTCTATTACTATGCATGGTCTTATTATTTACGGAGTACTATTTAATTCGTATATAATATTATTAAAAGAGAAAAAAATTAAAGACAAAAGCAATAATTGGTAAATTAAAAAAAACTTACATCATGCTCATATAAGCTATAATAGCACACGTCAAACAAAGTATAAAAAGTTCAGTTTCAAAACATGTTTGTAGTTTGCACATGTATCCGTTTACGTTTATTTTTCCATTCTGTTATTTTCACGTACACAACATATATTTAAGAAAATAATCAAGAAATAATAAAAACAACATTTATTTAAGAAAAGAATCAATAAATAGTAAAACTCATCTTTTCCGTTAGAGAAAATTATTTAGAAGAAAAAATATTTGTCACCAATGCATTAGTAACAACGCACGAATATATTTGCTAGTAAAGTCTAAAAACCTCTCCCTCAAAAATAAATAAATAAATCTGCCCAATGGGCCCATCGACAGTTGCCGGAGCTCGGTGAAGGTCACCCTGGCTTGGGTGCCCTGACGTGTGGGACCAGATGGATAATTTGTCCATTTTGCCCTCTAGATTTTACCAAAGGCCTCTCGCTCGGTGGCTCCCGTCCGCGCCCTTCCCCTGCCCCGGCTCGCTGTTTCCCGAGCGCGTCGCTGAGTCCCTCTCCCATCGCCCGCGAGGCCGGAGCCGACGCCGCGACTCCCAGTGAACGCCGCCGGATCACCGCGGCGCACCGGACCTGAACGCGACTACCCCACCGTCTCCCTCTCTCTCTGTCCCCTAGGTACCCTTCCTTCCTCTTCCCTCTTCGTTCTCTTCCTCTCATTCTACTCATTCCCTCTTGCCGGTAAGGAGTGGAGACCAGGATCCATCTTCTTCTGTTGATTAGGATGCCCATATGTAGTGGAGATCTACGCGGCCTTTATGTTCTATAAGTCCATTTTGTTGCGGATACTCCTGCTATGGAGTGGAGATCCACGCGGCCTTTATGTTTAGTCCATTTTTGTTGCGGATCTGACTGCTGCATGGTGCTCCGCTGCTCCTCATGAGCCAGATCTTACTATCTTCCTTCCTCTTTGTGTGAAGGGTGGGATAAGGAGCAGCAATACACCATGGCGGATTTCTCCAAGGTGCGAAGAAGATTCTTCCTCTACGCTCTGTTGTTATTTTGAACTGTACCCAGCTTTTGTTTCCGATTATTGCTTTGCCTGAGAATTGCATTTGCAGGCAATGTACATCCCTGTTGATGTTTATTCTGCTTTTACTGAGAATTATAATTTTTTATGTGCGGACGAGTGGGCGATGTGGAATTTAAGCTGATACTCCCTCCGTTCCAAATTGTAGTTCACTTTGGCTTTTCTAGACATTGATTTTGCTATGCATCTAATTATACATTATTTCTAGATACTCCCTCCGTACCAAATTGTACCTATTTTTGGATCTGACCGATTAGCTGCAACTGAATTTATTTGGCAACTCCCAAACTGGATCATTACTATTTTCTCAAATAGAAATGTGAATTCGCTTCTGTGTTAATGGAAAATAAATGGAGAACATGAGATTAGAAGCTTCAGATATAGGAGTAGTAAACTTGTCTAGCCAAGTTTTCAAATACCAGCCCAGGGACCTTGAAACTTGTTATTGTGAATGCTGTAGTAATTCAGTTAAGTCATTGATTTTGTGTAATCGTGATTTACCTAAATAGTGTGAATCGGATGTCAGTACATTCTAAAACAATTGCCCTTTGAGGATTTTTCTTTAGTGATAGTACCATCAATCTGAAATGCAGAGTTTTTAGCAATGTTATGACATGTGAATAATTTATTACCATATTGCTCGCAACGAAAGAGCGGTTCCATTTCGTAAGGAAATCAAAGGTTATATATGTTAGTATAGTAGGTTTCTCTGATCTGTACTGCCGTGACACTCCTTATGATGGGGCAGGGTAACCCATCTTTGTCCATTTGTCATGACATATACTCATTAGAACTGAAACTGGAACCAAGTCATTAGTTTGTTAGAATAGTTGCTCAGTTGTGGGGGACAGGGTAAAACCAGAGCTTAGGCTCTGTCTGGATGCAAAGTATTTTTTTGGAGTATTGGAGAAATACTGCAGTTTCACAAAATACTTTGGTTTTCAAAAGCTGCTGGGGTGTTTGGATACAATAAACCTTGTTTCTAAAACCATGGTTTTGTCAAAAATATAATCTTTTGGGAGTTTTGGAAACTCCACTCATGACCCTTTTTCCCCCTAAACCATGTTTTTCTATCTCTTTTTGGCTTATAAGACCTCTGTTTTATGATACATTGTTTCTGAAAATCTATGTCCAAACAGGCCCTTGTTTTGTTAGTCTGTAAGAGAGCATAGTTCTGACATTGGTGTTATTTCTTCCACTTACATAGATTATTGGAATTATTTACCATTTCTCTTTTCTAAACATCAATTTCATTTGTTTTGAAACTTCTGCTGTCAGTTGTTGTGGGCCTGGATCCTTTATTTCTGCCACTTGCATAAAATTTATTGGAATTCTTTATCCTTTCCCTTTTCTAAGAACTCTATTTACTGTGAAACTTATGCTTTCAGTTGTCCTGGATGACTTGTCTTATCAGGTAACTAGTTCAGTGATCTGTCTGTTTTACAGGAATCTTGCCCTTCTGTGAAGAACATTTTGCTTCTGGATTCTGAAGGAAAGCGTGTTGCTGTAAAGTATTTCTCAGGCGATTGGCCAACTAATGCATCAAAGTTAGCCTACTTAAAAATCTGTTTTTTACTAAAAACGCTGAAGACAAATGCACGGACAGAAGGTCTTTTTCATTCTTTGTTGTTCCATGGTTAATCAAACATCACTATCATAGTGTTGGGATTTAAAATATTATGCTATGTTGTTGCTTTTACCAAGATCAAGGTTTTCAACAACTTTGTGTAGATTTTGACCCCAAAAATTTCTAATATGTCAGTATGTATTCAGCAATTCATCTCATCAACTGTAACCAGCATGTACTCTGTTTTGCACTAGTTGTTACATCCTTTAGTGTAAAATTAATTGCAGGCACTTTGAAGCACTTCCAAATTTCGTGTCTGAAACCTGTTATTTGTTTTTGTTAACAATTGCTCAATCACTATCCTGGTTTGGGCTATCCAATTACTTTACTAAATTTGAACAATAGCTATAAGCAGTATGCACTGCATAAATACATGCTATTATATTGTTTGTAACCATGTTATCAATTGCATTGAGGGCCTGAGGCAGCTTTATTGTCCATGCACCTTTACACATATTGAATCAAACTTCGTGGCTTCATGCACTAGGTTGATGGCTAGGTTGAAGTTGTATTGTCCTTTGATATACTTGGGCACCATGGGGTGTCTACTGTCCAGAAGGAAATTCTCCCTGATGCATATTTTTGGTTCTTTGCAGCTGAAATAACATTGTTTGATGGTTATATTGTTGTTTACAAGTTTGTACATGACCTCCACTTTTTGTCACTGCTGGAGATGATGAGAATGAACTCATCTTAGCAAGCGTACTACATGGTTTTTCTGATTCTGTCGCTCTTCTACTCAGGTTGTTTATTTTCTGTTATTACTGTATGTTTTAGTTGCCTTTGTATGTGGTTGTTTTGACGATCCACTTACTGTGCTTTAGGGGCGATGTTGAGAAGCGGACTGCGCTTGAGAACTTGGATTTGATACTTCTCTGCATCGATGAAATTATAGATGGGGGTAACACTCTTGACTTGTGCTAAGTTTTGGTTATCAGCTGTGTTCTACATTGTGCTATTTCAAATGTTTGATGGTTATGTGACTTTGCTATTCCTATTAGCTTTGCATTACTTTTTTACCTTCCATGTGACTGCATTGAAAACAGGTTTTGGCATGGTCTCACTGCTGCCTGTTTTACGACATCTGTTTCTTATGAATTATTATATTATTTAACATGGAAAAGAAAGCTATTTTGAACTGCCTATACCAGTGCGTGCATCTATGATTGTCTGTGACATCTGCTTATTCTTTGGCATAATTATGATTGATTTCCACAAGAAGTGCAATCATGATGGAATTAAAATGGTTGCCTTAGATAATATTTGTGATATTCTTTATGTAAAACAAAAAACATACTGTAGTAGCTAACCTGTGGAGTTTGGAAAAAAAAAAAAAACATGCTTACTTTTAAGTTCTAATTCTGTGTTACAGATTGCTCCATGGAGTAGAATTTGCAGTCAGTAGTTAAGCTAGCCACAAACTTGTTTGTTTTTTTTTGAGAATGTACTGAAACAATTTGGTATTATGTACTTTTTCAGAATCATCCTGGAAACAGATGCAAATACCATTGCTGGGAAGGTCGCAACCAATGCTGTTGATGGTTCTGTGCCCTTTTCTGAGCAGGTAATTACTTTATCCATCCTATCACATTACTTAACAGGTTCCATATGTCTCATGATTGCTGTGACCTGCTCTATGCAGACGATATCTCAGGCCCCTAGCCACAGCTAGGGAACACCTTTGCAAGATCTCTACTGAAATGAACAACCAACATTATTTTATGACGTATTATATGTGACCTATATGTGTTAAAGGTTCTGGTGAATGTTGAGGTTCTGTGTAGTCGTTATTCATCGTAAAGGGTTGCCTTAGTTGAATGTACAAGCTTGGTACCGATGGTTGGTCGTATGCAATGCTCTGTTTTTTTTTTTTTTGAACCAGTGATTTTTGTAGCTGCCATATTTCAGATGAAATATAAAATAAAGAGTTGTAATTTGGTGTAATATAATTTTCATCATACAAAAAAAACATCTCAACTATCAAATCATGGAAAAAGGTTCAACATTATCTATCAAATGATTCCCCATCTAGATCAGAGGAAGAATGGATCCTCTGCCATTGAAAAGGAATGGAGGCTTTTGTTTCTCCTCATCGAATCAAAAATAACCCTTACATCAAGTCTGTTACCCAAGTTGGCTTGATCTTGTTCTGAACCCAGAGTCATCTGATTGAAAATGTAGTTATTACTATAATACTATATATTATATGAGCTATCACGTGAGGTTTTAGATTTTGAGTATTTGAATGTTGGTTGTTGGCGCACTCGTTGATTGACCAATGCCTCCGGTGGGAATGTGACTTGGCTCCTGCCCCATGGCGTGCACGACAGACACCCTTGTCCCCAGGTTCTGCTTACGAGTAGACACCTCAGCGGGAGAACCTTCGACTCGGAAGAACCTCTATAGGGATTTATTTAAAAATTAAATAAAGTTTACATATTAATAGTAAAAACCAATATAGGAGTATAGTGTTCGCTTAGATGTTTCAAGCTTCGATGCTCCTTCATGCACGTTATGAGTAGCCTAAAACAAACATAGCTCTAATATTTGCTTCTTGTTACATATTTTGGGAGGTGCAAAATTAAAACAAAGCTGGTTTTAGATTACAATTATTCTTGCACTTGTGAAGGAGATGACCGAATTAAGGTGTAGCTTGGTGGTGAACACTGAATAGTGACATTATTATTCCACAAAATTATTATTCCATAAATTCACCTCAAAGATCTGCTTCCAGGACTAGCCTCCTCAAGCGTGTTTTGGCCTGTGGACAAAGCGTTGGCAATGCAAGGAGCCAAAGCGGCCGTTGAGAGCCATGCCAAATTTGGCCTTAGGCTATTCTTAGTTGTTTATAGTATTCTTTTTAAAAATGTGACAATAAGACATGGATGGAACGATCCCCTTTAGGCCTTGTTGGGATGCAAGAGTATTCATCTCAATCCACTTATGTTGGAGTAGATTGGAGTAGAACTTAACTTAATTACCCTTCAACTTCAATCCACTCCAACACATGTGTATTGAGATGAATACATGCGCATCAAACAAGACTTTAATAGATATATATTATATACATTCCTTATAAATAATAACAAATAATAATATACTTTATAACAATGTGCTTATTTCAATTTATATCATGGATTAAACCACGAAACCCTAAACTACTAGCTTAGTAGAGCATTATATCATACACCTATATGTCACCAAACTAATAATACAATAGGCCATGTGAAACTAATACCCAAAACAAAAACTAGCATGTCCAAAGAAAATAATATCCCACGAAGCAAAATAAAACATACATTTCATCAAACCCAACTACATCGAGAAACTGGAGGAGGGAAGAGATATTATCTTCGTGAAAGCGTCGCTTGGTCACGGGCGGAGGGAATCGAGGTAGAAGATATGGCGATGATGGTGGATTAACGACGGCGGGTGCCCATTCTTAGTTGTTTATAGCATTCTTTTCAAAATGCGACGTTAAATAGAATATAATAAGACATGGATGGGAGGAGGGATGCAAGAGTATTCATCTCAATCCTTTATGTTGGAGGGAGATTGGGGGCGGAACTTAACTTAATTACCCTTCAATCCACTCCAACACATGTATTAAGATGAATACATGTGCATCCAAACAAGACTTTAATATATGTTTTTTTTTTGCACCTTAATGGGTTCTATTTTGTTATTTTATAGGTATTTAATTCTATGATTCATTTTTTTTTTTTTCGATTGGGCCATTCAATTGTGTTTCATTAAGAGGATGAAAAACCAAAGTATAATCGATACAAGGGACTCGCCAGTAATCCCAAGATTACTGATGAGATCCCGACATCTCGACACGACCAGACAACAAGAAAACAAGAGAGGGGGAGGCCACCACCTCCATCACCAACCGGCTAACCAACTACACTATGCCTGCAACAAGAGATACATCCACGCAAAGGTTGCTTGCCGAGGGTGTCCAATAGCGGTGGCAAAGCATCCAACCGCCGCAACTAGAAAGCCACTGCGAAGGGGACGTCACACTCACGGGTAGTCTCGAGGGAAAACCGCCCGGTGACCGGGAAGCCATTGTGAAAGAGGTGTCGAACGCCAAGACGCCGAACCACCAGGTGACCCGGTGTAGCCACCGCGAACTCCCGGCGACACCAACACCCAAGGCGACGGACCAAAGCGAAGAGGAGAAGAAGCACAAGCAGGCACAATACCGGTGTAAGGTCCTAGATGACTAGAGGGAAGGGGGTGGCGCAATGTCCTAACACCTTACCGATGTTTTGACCCATTTTCGGTATAGTGTTGTCAGGGCCTATTTATGAAAATTGTTTTCAAAACAGGCCAAAATTGTTAAATTTCACCACACCAGTCATCTCATCCTCGTGTGCGTGATTGCCTCATTGACAGCAATGCAGGCACACGGATACAGGCTGTGCTGAACTGCTGCCAGTTTGCATGCACAGCTGCACAGGGCCAGACGAGAATAATCCGTTCTGTTACCGAACGCCCGGCGTGCATGTGCGGTGTTGCCATCAGAAAAACGAGGCGACAGCACAGCAGGCTCAAGCTCACCAATCAAGCAGAGAGGCGAGGCGACAAAGCCCGGCAGCAACAGAAAAGCCACACAAGACCGAGAAATTTTGAACAGAGAACTTCCAAGGCAGCAGGAACATTCAGCGCACGAATCCCGACGACGTGAGAGTGGTGGACGACGCCCCGTCCTCCCTCCCTCCACCTCGGGTCCTCTGCTTGCCAGCTCGAATTCCTCCTCCTCCCGTCGTCCTCCGCTCCTCGTCGCCGTGTCCGCACCGCGTCCACACGCTCCGGCCCGGCCCGAATCCGCCCGCGTCCGAGGACCCAGATCCGGCGCCCTCGACCATGGCGACGCGCAGGCGAATGCTCCTCAAGGTCATCATCCTCGGCGACAGCGGGTGCGGCCGCCTCCCTTCACATCCCCTTCCGCCCCCATTTTTTCTCTCTGTCTGTCTGTCTGTTCCTTCGTTTGCTGCTCTGATTGCTTGCCGGCGCCGGTTCCTGACTGACCCCCTCCTTGTTCTCTCGCAGGGTCGGCAAGACCTCGCTGATGAACCAGTAAGCCCGATCCCTCGATTTCACTTCACTTCCTTGCTGCGTTGGTGACCGATTCTCTCGGTTTGGTTTCTGTGCGCGCGCAGGTACGTCAACAACAAGTTCAGCAACCAGTATAAGGCCACCATCGGCGCGGATTTCCTCACCAAGGAGGTCCAGATCGACGACCGACTCTTCACATTGCAGGTCTCGTCTGCTTGCTTCCAGTGCCATTCATTTAGGACACTTGCCTGGGGGTGGGTAGGTACCAACAGTATCTGAGATCTACCTAGGGCTCCCAAACCGGATTAGATTGGGCTGTGTGTGCTCCTTTGTGCCTCCAATGTGGTCGTTGCAGTGCCCGGTTTCAGGCTTTTGGTCCACTCATCCTGTTCTCTCTAGATGAAGCTTGTGAGTAGATAGCTGTGCTCAGAGTCTGAATCAACCATCACCTTCATTTGCCTAACACTTTGACAAGGCTTCTACGCTGCTTGCTTACAACATACGGCAACAGTCATTATTATTTAATTGTTACGTGTATATATATACTGCCGTGTTCTTCTTAACTATCGTGTGGGTTGCTTATTGGAGATGCTAAGTTGCCCAATGATATTTTAGGGCTGTGCTGTGTGCCCAGTATATTTCCCTTTCATGACTTGACTTTTGGGAAATGAAGTTTTACTGAATAATATTATGCTGCTTTCTGCTTTTTGGGCATCACCCTGTCAAAAGGCTTATGGTGTCCCTTTTCACATGCTTTTGTGTCTGTCACTCTGTCTGTTGTATTTGTTTGCTACTTAATAAAATTCATTGTGCCCCAGTTCCTTAAAAACCGGTTTTCCTTTCATTACTAACATTTGGGCACTACCAAAGGATTAGCCAAGATATTTTTGTCTGGTTCCTAATGAATGACGCTGTGGAGAGGTGCTATATTCTTATCATGTTCTTTTGCACTACTTACTATGTCAAGCTTTTGAGGTCATAAGTTAGTTGTCATCATGTTTTGTTTCTTTAAAAGAAATGTAACCGAAGAGGAAATGACAAGGGCTATTATGTCCATTTGCCATCCATTTGCCATTTATGCATTTATCAGTTACCATTGCTCTTATCCAAATGAGGGATATCTTTCATCATTCTCTTTGCTTATTATCTGTATCATTTAATATTTTTTTTGTCATGTGGTGTATTTGAGTTAATAGAATTTTTGGTTCAACTGAGCACATACCTGCCTGTTTTTATCACGTTTGACTAGATAGCTGTTATGGCACAGGTACTTCAATCATGGGTACCAATGTTATTATATGCAATTACTGTTTATGAAATTGATGCTACCCTTTCCTTTTCATTTCAATGGGACCTATACTTGTAATCTGTTTTTAGTGTGATGGAATTAGCAACCATTCATATTTTAGCTTACAGCAGTTTTGTTTCACTGAAGCTTAGATATGGGATACAGCAGGGCAGGAGCGGTTTCAAAGTCTTGGTGTGGCATTTTATCGGGGAGCTGACTGCTGTGTTCTCGTATACGATGTCAATGTTACCAAGTCATTTGAAAGGCTCAACAACTGGCGTGAGGAATTCCTAATTCAAGTAAGTATAACCTGCTTATTAGCGACCTATTAGTACGTCACTGTGTTTGAAACAAACAAACAAAGACTCACCTTTCATTATGCAGGCTAGCCCATCAGATCCAGAGAATTTCCCATTTGTTGTGCTTGGGAACAAGATTGATGTTGATGGTGGCAACAGCCGGACGGTGAGTATTTCTCATCACGCGCTGCTATCCACTGGATTTGTTCTGTACTGTTTTTAATTTTCTTCAATTTTCACTTTTCAGGTTTCTGAGAAAAAGGCTAAAGCATGGTGTGCTTCAAAGGGAAATATCCCCTACTTTGAGACGTCGGCCAAAGAAGGTTTCAATGTCGAGGCTGCTTTTGAGTGTATAGCGAGGAATGCTGTCAAAAATGAGCCAGAAGAAGATATGTAAGTTTGAATAGTATAACTCAGATATATATTATACATATAGGAAACCTTGTGGTGTAACTTGGTTCTACGTTTTACCAACAAACTTTTGTAGGTATCTTCCTGATACGATTGATGTTGGGGGCGTTGGAAGGCAACAACGTTCGACAGGTTGTGAATGCTAGAAGATATGGGGCACGACAATTTGCTCGGTTGGTTGGTTTGATTCTCTAGGGCTTGTTGTTTGGGTAGCCTGTCTCTTATCATATCATATATATATTTAGTTTGCAAAACTGCTATTTGTGGATACTGGATAGTCTGGCAGTCTGCATGCGGGTGCTTATTGTCGACTCCCTATGTAGATGCAGAGAATTCATTTGTAACTACCGTTTCAGTGTTGTATCGGCGCTAGATGCTAGTGTTGTAAACTTGTAATGCTTTTGATTGCTGATGAATTGCATATATGTATCCATGGATTGATGTTTCGGTTAGTGTTGCTGTAAATGGACAGAACATAGTGCCCATTTTGATAGTGTTGGGTGTTGTAATGCTTTAGTATGGTTTCTCTACGGTGCCCATTTTGACCGTAGCTGGGATATGAGGACCATGGGGCGGCTTTGGAACCTACAGTAGCAGATGATTTTAATTGGAAAACATGTGTTGCTTAATCTTTATACTTGGATTTATTTTTCTGTGAGTTCTCTGAATCACAAGGATTGTTTTAATTTCCAATCTCCATTAAAAAAAAATCTCCAACATAGCTGGGATAGTGAGGGGAACCCATGCTCATTTTTCATGAGCCAAAATTGTCATAGGACCGTCCATATCATACGTCTCATTTTACCTTACGTACCCAAATCTATTTCCACGGACGTTCACTCGTTTCGAATTGAAGTCTCCGGCGCGCGCTCGACTATTCTGCACGCGTCCAGTGCCCAGTCTGCAACGCTGCATGCTGCATGACCACTAAAAAAATCTCAATTTATTTCAAATTTCAAAATGATATTTCTTTTTTTGTATCTAGAAGGATGTATCCATTTTTAATTATCTTCTTCTCATGGGACCATCCGTACCATACGTGAGAGCACTGGTGCAAACATGGACGTGTCACCGTTCTTTGCACTGCTGCCAGTTGCTCTCCTCTCCCTGCTCCTCTTCCTCTCCACCGGTAGGAAGACGCTGGGCGGCGGCGATGGCCGGCGGCTGCCACCGTCGCCTCGAGGCCTTCCTATCCTGGGACACTTGCCTCTTCTGGGCCCCCTGCCGCACCGGAAGCTGTGGGCGATGGCGCAGGCGCACGGCCCGGTGATGCTCCTCCGCTTCGGCCGCGTGCCCACGGTGGTGGCCTCGTCGGCGGCCGCGGCGCAGGAGGTGATGAAGACCCACGACCTGGCGTTCGCGAGCCGCCCCAAGGTGCGCATGGCGGAGCGCCTCCTCTACGGCCGCGACATGGCGTTCGCCCCTACGGCGAGCACTGGCGCCAGGCGCGCCCGCGTCTGCGTGCTCCACCTCCTCAGCCAGCGCCGCGTCACCTCCTTCCGCCACGCCCGGGAGCAGGAGGTCGCCGCGATGCTCGCCCGCGTCCGCCGCGCCCGCCGCCGGAACTAGCGACGGCGCCGTCAACCTCACCGCCCACATCATTTCCTACACCAACGGCATCATCTCCCCGCGCCGCGTTCGGCGACAAAGGAGGGAGCTACTACGACGGGCCCGACGGCGGCGAGAGAAGCTCACGAGGCTGTTCGCCGACTTCGAGGGGCTCCTGGGGACCGTCACCATCGGGGAGTTCGTGCCGTGGCCGGCGTGGGTCGACACGCTCATGGGGCTGGACGCCAAGGCCACGCGCACGTCCACGGAGATGGACGCCTTCCTCGAGCGGGTCATCGCGGACCACCGCCAGAGGCGCCGTGGCGGCCACCGTGACGGCGACGATCACCGGGACTTCGTCGACGTGCTGTTGGACGTGAACGAGGACGAGGCGGACGCCGGTAGAGCCAAGTTTGACGACGTGGCCATAAAGGCCATAATCCTGGTACGAAATTTTTCCCAGCAGATCAAATTTAGATGCATGTAACATCGGGCTCGATCTTTGAAACTTACACACTTATACGGAGCATATCCAATCCAGGACATGTTCGCCGCCGCCACGGACACGACCTACACGACGCTGGTATGGGCCATGGCGGAACTCATCAACCACCCACACGAGATGCGCAAGGTCCAGGACGAGATCCGCGGTGCTGTCGCCGACGCCGGCGGCGACGACCGCGTCACCGAGGACCACCTCGAGAAGCTGCGCTACCTCAGGTGCGTCATCAAGGAGACGATGCGGCTGCGGATGCCTGTTCCACTCTTGCTGCCCCGTGAGACGACCGTGGACACGGAGCTGCTCGGCTACCACGTCCCAGCGCGCACCCGCGTCATTGTCAACGCGTGGGCCATCGCGCGGGACCCCAAGACGTGGGAAGCACGCCGACGACTTCGTGCCGGAGCGGTTCGCCGGCGACAACCTCACCGCGGACTACTTGCTCGGGCAGGACTTCAGGTTCGTGCCGTTCGGCGCTGGGAGAAGAGGGTGCCCTGGGGTGGGGTTCGCTGTTCCGGCCATGGAGCTGGCGCTAGCGAGCTTGCTTTATCACTTTGACTGGGACCTGCCGTCTGGAGGGGCGTCGAAGATGGAGATGGACGAGCTGAACGGGCTGTCCGTACGGCTCAAGGCGAACCTGTGTTTG